>JABMCL010003107.1:995000-1027500 GCA_018857735.1 Alviniconcha marisindica | reverse complement strand
TTTGTAAATTGTGTGTAGTGTACATGTGTGTGCAAGCACCAGCATGTGTGTGGTGTGTGTGTGTGTGTGTGGTGTGTGTGTGTGTGTGTGTGTGTACTGAGAAAGGGCTTTCTGGACATGGTTTTGTGTTTTAGAAATACTTTCATTATCAGTATTGTTTGGCAGGTACAGTGGCAGAATGAAACTTGAAAGTGTACAAAATCTGTGACTGATTATATAATAAATATATGAAATGAACAGAATTTAAGTATTTATTTTAAGGAACTGTCAGCAGGAAGATGTGAAGGATTTAAATGTTTTTTTTAGATGACAAAGATAGAACGAGACAATGTTTCAAAACCCCTTCAGACATGCAGCTGTGGTGGTAAACGTGTACTGTTTTCTTCTTATCCACAATTGATCAGAAACGCAGGAGTAATCAGCTGGAACTTTGTTATTGATTTGCATTGCATGCAGTGATTGCATAAGCAGACAAGGACCATTTCTCACTCATGTCCAGCCACAGACCATGCCAGTTTGAGATCCAGCCCTCATCATTGATTGATTCCTAGAGGCACTGAGTTGGCTGCACTTGAAGGGATCAATGAGTCTAGGCTTTGGCCATTTTTGTCCCGCCTGGACTTCAGCCTTCAATAGATAAGACTTTGGAACTGAAGCCTTTCCAGTTCCTGATAGTGCAGAGCCACAGCGCCCCCCCCCCCCCCACACACAGCCACAGCCCCCCCCTCCCACCCCCCCCCACACACACACATAAAGTACACACACACACACACACAGAGCCACAGCCACACACACATACTTGCACACACACACATACTTGCACACACACACATGTATACACACACACACACACACACACACACACATACCCCCCCCCCCCCCACACACACACACATGCTATAAGTTTTAGATGTGGTCATTTTGATTTTGTGGCCCTAGCCAGATAGACCTTTTGTTCTGTACTGAACAAGGGAAAAATACTTTGTTGACAGTTGCACTCCACTGAATTAGTGAACTGCATTTTGATTGCACATTGAAGGTGAGGTGCAGTGTAAGAATGTGTAAGTAGTTTTGATTATACATTTAAATTTGAATAAATTTTTTATACACAATATAGTTATGAGGTGTGTAAACTAACGATCATTTTTGATGTATGCAGAACCTTTAATTAGTTTAGAGAGCTGTGAGCGCTGTACAAAGAACATGATAGAGGATGTGAAAGTGTGTTAACTATACATGTACACAAATAAAACAAGTACTGAGTACTGACTCGTTGAGTACTCACTCTGGTGCTGTGAACATGCAAAGTTTTGTGCAGAAGTTTTTTTATGGGCCACATATATTATTAATCTTCATTCGTTCATTCACCCTCTAAAAAGTAAGTAAGTAAATAAACATGGTGCTTAATGTCCACAGAACCCGCTAAATATGTAAAATTTATTCTTCAGTGCTGATGGCAGAATGTGGAAAATCCAGACCAAAATCAAAATGTCAAAAACATTGTTTTTGTCACTAACTCACTGAAGTTTTATTATTTTTAAGATCAAATGAAAGCTAAGTGAGCTGGAGTACAATTTTCAATATATATTTGATAGACTGTGGACTGTATAGTAACTGAATGGCTAAATGGGTACGCTTTGGACAAATGTGACACCTTCATGGGTACAGTACTAAATTTTCTGTAAAGCTTTGCGGCAAGTTTTACCTAACCTACAGGCAGTTTGTCGATCTATTTTATAGCACAAGTGTTTCTTGAGTTTGAAGAGCACCCAGCTGTTCCCTCCCTGATCTGAGTTATTGTCTCTAGCGGCACAAAATGGACAAAATGGATAATATATATATTTATTCAATACAAGGAAAGTAGCATTCGTTTCTTGTGAGCATTATAGCCTGAGTTTACAGGAGCTCTGAGAATCCCATTATACAGATCTAAAAAACAACAACAACAAAACAAATTACGTCCATTTGTGAAACAAGAATGACAGCTAGCATTCTAAAACAAGATCAAACACATAAAAGGTTAAAAACAACGAGAACAAAAGCTGTTTATTAGGAAAAAAATACAGCATGCAAATGTTGGGGGTAATCCCCTTTATCAAGCTACAAAATGACACTTAAGCAACAGCTACATGGTGAGAAATGATGAAAAATGAGATGGAGAGCTAAACCACTTATTTGTTTTTAGTCTTGTCCAGCACTTGGAAGAATGGAGCTAAACCACTTATCAGTTTTTGTCTTGTCCAGTGCTTGGAAGAATTGAGGAAAAGAATGGTAAATTATTCCAAGCACAGGACAAGACAAAAACAAATAACTTTTTTAGCTCTCAAACAGTGAAAAACTATCAAAAATGAGATGGAGAGCTACCTGTTTTTGTCTTGTCTGGAAGAATGGAAGATTTTTCCAAGCACTGGACAAGACGAAAACAAATAAGTGGTTAAACTCTCCATCTCATTTTTCATCATTTTTCACCGTGTAACTTGTTTAAGTGTTGTTTTGGAGCTTGATAAAGGGGATTACCACTAAAATTCGCATCCCCCCCCCCCCCCCCTCCCCCTGTAAATAGCATTCTTTTGAACCTTTTCTGTGTTTGGATCTTACATCCATTTCGTTTTCTTGTTGCCTCCGTTACGTAGTGTTTTCTTAGTCTGCCCTCCCTTCCCGCCCACCCTCTCCGTTTCAAGAAAATACCTTGTTACAAACGTCAGTCTCCTTGATCATCTCCTCGGGTCAGCTATCCAATTTTCCCGTCTCCGCGGATTCGTTCGGCTTTAGATCGAGTTATGTGTAATCTCAAGGCCAGAGGCAAGGTGGAACCAGGGATGACCTTCATCACGTCCTCAGCCGAAAGCAAGGCTTACACGGAAAGGGATTTCAGGTTAGTTCTGCTCGAGAGTAGAACCAGGAAGAAGAAGAAGGGAAAAAAATGGAAGAAGAAGAAGAAAAAGGAAAGAAAGTAAGACCGACTGCGAAGGCTCTTGTTAACACTGACCTGGATCAGTTAGACCAACGGGAAACTGTTCTCAACACTCCGCAAAATAATGACGACAAAGCGATAATACTATAAAAGTCCTTATGCTGGTGTCTCATTGAGCCGGTTTGGCCTAGCGGTAAGGCGTAAGGCTGGTAAGCCGACGGCATCGGTTCGATTGCCGCCTTCGGCTCTCCTTTCCTTTCAAAAGTTGTGTCTTATGGACTCCGTCGTGACATTGCTGCTCGCCATGAAATGTGAAACTGGCTCTCATCGCTGCCCATCTTAATGCAGAATAATTCTTGTGGTGACACTGTAGCGTTAGGTATAGATGATTGATTAGATCCCTCTCCCCCATTCTCCTAGGATTTCAGTCGCCGTCAGTACCTCCCCGGAGATAGCTCGTCATTAAACAAGTGTAAGGAACAAAGCTGACTTTTCGCTCCTTTTCGGTGTGCACGTGTCGGTATGTAGGCGGGCTAGTTTTCTGTGGAAGGGAAGTTCGCTCAGACCATGCTCGTTTTTACTTTCACCCCTGAGAATGGACGATCGATCACGACACGTGATATACGAGAGGGTGTCACTTCTGAGGTCCTGACCGACTGTGACGGTGAGAGAGTATTCATCTGCTCGCGTGCTGTCCCAAGAGAGGTGTTGATGCTGTGCTCAGCCCGCGTCTCTTGACCTTTTCACTTCCCGCTTTTGCAATTCATACTGAAGTTGTGGCCCAGCCCGAAAGAGTTCTCTGCCGCTTTTTTGTTGTTGAGAGTGCATGATACAGCTCTCTCTCTCTCTCTCTGGCTCTCTTTTCTCTAGCCCCCCACCCCCACCCCCAACACACACACACACACACACACACACACTCACTCACTCACTCACTCGCTCACCCCCTCCAGTTCTTGCAGGACAGTAAGTGTAAACAGAAACAGTACTTGTCTTTTTGTCTTTAAAAAAAAAATTTAATCGAGGTTTGTATACTGTTACGTAATGTAGAAGAAAGTATTCGTTAAAATATTGCAAGCTTACATGTATGGCGGCTTACTAACACAGTTTTCTGTCCACCTGACTGTAATCATCACTTCGTCGTTATAATGCTGCTCTTTTGACTTGTGTTAACGGAATACTAGTAGGGGCTTACCGCGAAAACGAAAAAGCATCGTCCACGCATATCGCATGGAAGAGTATGAAGTGCATTAAATATTCTTCTCGGATTTAAAGTGTTCCACTGATACATTTTTTCGAGTTAAAAATAACATTTATTTTATTTTATTTTTTAATTGGATATTACAACAGCCTGCAAGACAATATAACGTAATTATGATTTGTATGGTCCGCACGTTCTAGCGCCATGCGCGTCGCCGTGCTGTCTGTGTACAGCAGAATCCAGACGACCTCTGGATCTACATTTCCGTTACCACAGTGGGAGTATCAATGCCCCATGCATCCCGACGAAACAGGGGGAAATGTCATTCAGCTGAACGCTAGACAGAGAGGGGCACGCCTCAAGGATTTTCATATTGATAGCATTACTTACTGCTCACGAGACGTTGTGATTCGGAATCCTCCTACTTTTATCTATCTATCGATCGATCGATCGATCGATCAATCTGTCTTGTGAAAGAAAAGCCTGGTCACCGTTTTGATTCGAAATCCTCCCACTTTTGTCTATCTATGGATCGATCGATCGATCTATCTGTCTTGTGAAAGAAAGCCTGGTCAACGTTGTGATTCGAAATCCTCCCACTTTTATCTGTCGATTGGTCGATCGATCGATCTATCTGTGTTGTGAAAAAAAACCTGGTTAACGTTTGATTCGAAATCCTCCCACTTTTATCTATCGATTGATCGATCTGTTCTGTCAGAGAAAGCCTGGTCAACGTTGTGATTCGAAATCTTCCCACTTTTATCAGTCTTTCGATCGATCTCTCTAATTTTAATGTGTGTGTGTTCGTGTGTGCGTGCATGATCTATCGATCGATCTCTCTAATTTTGTTTAATGTGTGTGTGTGTTCGTGTGTGCGTGCATGATCTATCGATCGATAAAATCTAATTTTGTTTAATGTGTGTGTGTTCGTGTGTGCGTGCATGAGCTATCGATCGATCTATCTACTTGTGTTTAATGTGTATGTTCGTGTATGCGTGTCACTGTGTGTGTGTGTGTGTGTGTGTGTGTGTGTGTGTGTGTGTGTGTGTGTGTGTGTGTGTGTGTGTGTGTGTTTTCCAGGCCACAGTGTGATCCAGCCATGTCTCGTTGTGGAGCCCCGGCGGTGGTGCATTCACGCGCTGGCTACTATCTGCTGCAGCGACGACCCTAAATCGCCGACACCCACCCCGAACTCTGAATCAAGCGACGGGCTCGGCGACCGTGGTCGCAGCCTGTGGCTGTGCTGCGGCTGTCGTCGTTGTAGCGGTGGTGGCGGGAGGTGGTGGCGGCGGCTGTGGTTATTAACTGGTGATGTGACAGTCACGGACACAGCGTTTGTTGATTAAAGCGGAGAAGAGACACGGTGTTGGAAGGTCACGATGGCGGAAGATAGGCGTCAGTTCAGACACAGCGACACGGCGTCGGATTCAGTGAGTTCATTTTTCTTTCGTTGTTGGTGTGATGTGGTGGGTGTGTTTTGGTTGTGTGTGTGTGTGTGTGTGTGTGTGTGTGTGTGTGTGTGTGTGTGTGTGTGTGTGTGTGTGTGTGTGTGTGTGTGCGGCGTCGGATTGAGTGAGTTCATTTTCTGTCGTTGTTGGTGTGATGTGTGTGTGTGTGTGTGTGTGTGTGTGTGTGTGTGTGTGTGTGTGTGTGTGTGTTCATGCAAGCGTTCATGCATGTATACCGTTATGACCGTGTGTGTGTGTGTGTGTGTGTGCTATTGTTGTGGTTTGCGTCAGCCCTATGTGTGCGCGTGTACGTGTGTGGTCGTGCTGATCTGCTTGCAAATCACTGTGTGTGTGTGTGTGTGTGTGTGTGTGTGTGTGTGTGTGTGTGTGTGTGTGTGTGTGTGTGTGTACTGTGTGTGTCGTGTGTCTGTGTGTATGTACGTGTGACTGTGTGTGTACGTGTACGTGTGTCCGTGTCAGCGAGAGAGACACCCAGACAGGCAGGCAGATGGAGAGAGATGGATATATATGTGATTCATCAGATAGGTCTTCGTTGAAATGTCATTCCTTCATCGGAGAAATCTGATGCTATTAGCCAGGCTGTTGGCTGTCACGAAATCGGTGAGCGCTGGTGGCGGCACACGTAATCAATTACTCTCGTCTACAGACAGCGTGTGGCGCTCCAAGTTCTAACTAACCACCCAGCAGTTGGTGTGCAAATGAAGTGGGATGTAAAATGGATTCCGGGGACCATTTTCAACGAAAACTTCCCCGAAAAGGCGAAACGACTTATCTCGCTGTCTGTCCTTCTCGGAGGTTATCCGTTCACAGCATGGGTCTGGCTTGTTTGCATGCGTTTTTGTTCCTGTCCGTCTTCCTGTCTGTCTGACACTCAGTTCCTTTCTTTGGCCCCCCCCCCCCCCCCTCCATCCCGCACCTCCGCCCCTTTCGCAAAATGCCAGCATATTCCGTTTAAAAGCCACGATGGCGAACCTTGCTGACTCACGATCTCTGGGTGACACGGACGGCATCCGGTCAATAGTGCCAAACGTGCGATATCGAAATACGCCACCCATGTAACAGGAGGTGGTATCCCCCCCCCCCCCACCTCCATTGTCAGTAACACTGCAGCGCTCTGGGCTTAAGTTAGGTGAGGTTTTTAGCACTTGTAGCACACAAAATTGTAGGCCTACACAAAAATGTAGGCCTACTCATGTATTCTGCCGTGGATCTGGAAATTAAAAACAAACGGAGCCTCCAGCGTCGGAGACAAATAAACGTTGTCTAGCTGAAAGGTGGGGCCCCCACTGCGACCGGGGATATCGATCTTGGCGATGGATGGTGCACTCAGAATATGCTCCACCCACAGCGCAAGTGTTGCGTTAAAAAACAAAAAAATTTTTTTTTTTATTGGAGAGCGATCTGAGCTGCTTGGGTGACTTGCGCTACACAACAGACAAAAACAAACAAACAAGAAACAAAACTACAACAACAACAACACCACTCCCCCCCCCCCCCCCCCCCCCCCAAAAAAAAAAAAAGAAGAAGAAGAACACACACACACAGAGAAAAAGATAGAATTTTATTATATTATTATTAGCTGTATTTAATAACACATTTTGGGAACAAAAGGAGGTTCAGTGGGAGGAAAAGAAACATTCAGAGGCAGAAGAGAATCAATGACTTGCTATGACTTGCAGTGACAGTAATAATTATGTACATTCAGCATGCTTTTGATTTTTTTTCAAAGCAGTGCAATATTTTTAGGAAGAAGTACGAATTTCTGATAAAATTCTGTATCTTCAGTGTTATTTACAAACATGGTAAAGAAGGGAAAATGTACGCACAGCGCTCATGCTTATGTACGCTCAATGCCCATATTGATTGACTGTTTAGTGACTGACGCTACGTTGACATTACTAGGCTTTTGTTGTAAGCAGTTGGTCAAACCCGAGACAGCAGGTGCAATGGTCTGTCTTGTCAAGTGCCTGCGACTCTGTGGCCAGAAGATACAGTACTAACTAGGGTCAACATGTTGACTATGATGTTGACAGTCCTTTATTGTTTGTTTTTAACCTGTTAGTCAAACCCGAGACAGCAAATGGAATGATTTGTCAAATGCTTGCTACAGTATGGTCAGAGGATGTACTAACTAGGTCAACATGGTGACTATGATGGTGACAGTCCTTTTTTATTTGTTTTGTTGTTGTTGTTGTTTTCTGTGTTTTTTTTAATATAGTTTTTGTTTGTTTGTTTGTAACCTGCGGGTCAAACAAGACAGTTGATACTGACGATAGTTGGTCTATGTATATTGGCCTGTCAAATGCCTGCAGCAGTATGGTCCGAGGATGTACTAACTAGGTTAAATACGTGGACGATGATATCGACAGACCTTATGTTATTTTTTGTTATTTATTTTGATTTAGTTTTTTGTTTGTTTGTGACCTGTTGGTCAAACCTGAGACAGTAGATACTTACGACGATTGTTCTATGCATACCGTCTTGTCAAATGCCTGCTGCGTACGGCATGGCCCGAGGTTGCACTAAGTAGGTCAACACGGTGACTATACTGTATACACTGGGGCCAGCGATCAATCATTTTTGCCGAGCGAGGTCACGAAGGAACAGCCGGTACGGTCGAGGTCTGCTCGCCTGCTGTAGGGTAATTTGTGTAGATGGAGATCCCGGATGGGCGGCGGCTCATTTCCACTTGTCGTGTGCAGACTTCAGTGGACGAAGGAAAGTCCGGTCGACTTCAGGAGATGATTTTCACCGCAACGTAGACTGTACAATTAGCCACCTTCCGTGGGCGACTCTGTTATCATCAAATCAAGACTAGTGAAGGACTGTCGTGTGTTCGATTTTATCTTCGCAGCCGGAATGGCAGACGACGAAGGAACTGCTCTCTCTTCTGTCTGTCTGTCTGTCTGTGTCTCTCTGTCTCTTTCTCTGTCTGTCTCTTTCTCTCTCTTTTTCGTTTGTCATCAGGGACAGATTTGTAAAAAAGCCAACTTGTGCTTAAATCTTTATCCTTGTGTAATAAAGTATTATCTCTCTTGTCTCTGAAGTCTTACTCTTATTCTTTCAACTGTAACTTTATTCCCGTTGACATCAGCAGTTTATCACCAGCTTTGTGGTGTACACTTTGTTGTTATGACCTGGGGATCATTTGCAAACGAAGTTGATTGACAAGGGGGTTGGGAGTTTGAAATCAGGATGTATGTTAGGGGTTGCTCGAGATATATAAATATTAAATAATTTAAAGAGTTGACCCACTGAAACGAATCGCTTGTTGTAGGACTCACAACAAATCAGGCCTTGGACAAATTCCACGTTGGGCAAACATTTGGAATCAAAGTTTTGAACCCGGGGGTTTCGATCAAACCTGTGCCAGGGAATTAATAGCGAATTATTTTTCTTGACCTAGGTAGGTCTGCGCCCCCCCCCCCCCCCCCCCCCAAGTGAGAGGGCATTTATAGCCATTGCCACACATATTTTAATTAATGTTTCTTCCTTGGAGGCGGTGTGACATGCGAATCGTTGACTGTTACGATTCTAGGGTTATCCTCTGCTGTACTGTACGAAAGACTTGAAAAGAAAATGTGAAGCCACAGTCTAGTCTGGGTGCCGTGACTGTGAATGTTGCGATCCTAGGTGTATACCCCGTCTGCTAAGCTGTACGAACAGAGATGATGTCATGTCCTTGTGACCTCAACCTGTGGCTATCTGTGCGCTGTTTGCTTTTGCACGGCTCTAGCTGTGGAGCTGGACATTTCAGTCAGTCACCGACTGCTTTGACCGATCATCACAGGTCATTTGGCCGGCGGGCTTGGAGAGAGGTTTATGGTGGTGGGGGGGGGGGGGGGGGGGGGTCAACGGACGTTGTAGACAGACGCTTCATTTGTTCTGACGGCAGCTGCGAGGAACAGGGATGGTGGGTAGACTGCACTGGCTCATTCTCTGACGTTGTCCATTCAGCGTTTCCTCTGACGTGTGCTTTAAACCCAAAGTAGGTCAGAACAGAACTCTCTGTGCTTAGCCAGGTTCCAGAAATTCTGTCCAAGGTCGGCCTTCCGGTTCATTCAGCTGTATACCCCCCCTCACCCCTAACACCCTCCTTCGTCCCCTCCCTCCAAGGTCCAAATCAGTTTTTTCCTTTTCACGGTTGAAACTATGAAAGATCTGTTGAGGACCCGCAAGGGGGTCGACCTGATTGCAGGCGTACTGTGCTCAGTTATAATTTTATATGGGATTCGCAGCATTCTTGTCGTCTGATTTGTTTCGCTAGTCATCACCAGGTGCGTGTCGTTTGGGCACACCAAGGGTGAAACTAAAAGGGTACTATGTTCAATCAAAATTGAAAGCCACATGCATGAACCTACTATAGTCAATCAAAATTGAAAGCCACATGCATGAACCTACTATGTTCAATCAAAATTGAAAGCCACATGCAGGAACCTAACACATTTGTATCATACACTGTAAAGCGTCCGTAAAATTTCAACTGCTTCAGAGTAAATTAGACCTTACTATAGTATTTATAAGTGCTAACGATAGCGGCGAGAGAATGAGACACTTCGTTGCAAGGGCATTGATTTAGTTTTCTCTGTGATGGCCGTCAGAGGGCAACTGTCGCGTAGAAATACCAAGCAACGCGAAGTGCAATACCAAGCAACACACAGCAGTAGGTAGGACGTCACTGCCAAGTGTCTGGCAGCTAGAACTGTAGGGGGAAGGCGGAAAAACTGAGACCCCAGTGAATATGGTTTCATTCTCAGCGGGGAAGGTGATGTTTTTGCCTCACCACACACACCTTGGCGAGTCTTAATTGCCATCTCTGCCATTGATTAAGACTCTGGCAACAAGCCTGCCTCTCTCTCTGTCTCTCCCTCCCCCCTCTCTCTCTATATATATTATACTTGCTTTTGATCTGGACTGAGGGTCTGCCGGTCCAGCTGGAGGCAGCAGAGCCAGCGAGTAACTCGAAGTCGTCTTTACGGGAAGATGAATTATGGATGTCATTAATTTCATGCTTCCACCTTGTAGCTGTAGGCTACTGCGTAACCCCAGGGGAGGACCGTTCTAATGACCATACTACACGCACGGTACTATATTATATTATATTTTATATATATATATATATATATATATATATATATATTTTCGAGAGAGAGAGAGAGAGAGAGAGAGAGAGAGAGAGAGAGAGAGGTCCATGACTGCACGTGTTGCACTGAGTCCGATTGAGTCGGTGAGAAACTGGAACTCGTCTATCTCTTTTAAGAAAAGAAGAAGAAAAAAAAATGGGGGGGGGGGGGGGGGGGGGGGGAGGGGGGGGTCTTTTCTGTAATAACTGTCATTTTCTCGATGTGAATTAATTAACCGTAATCATAAAAATCATTTTATCATGGGACTCTCTCTCTTACTCACTCACGGGCCAACATAAACGCACGCACGCACGCACGCACGCACGCACGCACGCACGCACGCACGCACGCACGCACGCACGCACGCACGCACGCACGCACGCACACACACACACACACACACACACACACACACACCTACCCCCACCCCAACCCTCTCTCTCCCTCTCTCTCTCTTTCTCTATCAAGCAATCAGAATGGTATTTGTATGGCGTAAATCCATACGTTCTAAGCGCCTCGCATTAGTTATTGCAATACTGTAATATAATAATAAAACAGCACTGTAATGCCATATAAAACAAACACATAAACACACTCACTCACTAACTCGCTCACACACACGCACACGCACATACACACACACGCACACGCACACACACCACACAACACCACACGCACACGCACGCACGCACGCACGCACGCACGCACGCACGCACGAACGCACGCACGCACACACACTCACAGCATGGGGGGGGGGGGGGGTAAGAAAGTGTTGATCTGTATAGTGTGTGACATGAGTGTGTGTCACGTTGACAAAAAAACGCGATCGTCGTTCGGCAGAAAACACCGTATTCTTGCACTGCTGTTTCAGCTGTTGCTGGTCGTTGTACATAGTCTGTCTCTGCCGTCGCTATTTTGGAAGGGAGATCCATCTGCGGCCAGGCTGGTGAAAGTGTTCGTGTGCTCTTTGTAATCCCACCTTTTTGTTAGGAGCACGATCTGCAGTTGAAGCATATATATATATATATATATATATATATATATATATATATATATATATATATATATATATATACGCCCTTAGACAACTTGTTCACATGGAGCGTTTAGATGCCCCGTACTGGGTCTTAGTTTTCACATAAAGTCTTGATGAAACAAACATTAAGACTTGTCGAAATTATGCTTCAGAATTAGTTACCATCTCTCTGTGTGTTTATCTGTCTGTCTGTCTGACTCCTCTCTCTCTCTCTCTCTCTCTCTCTCTCTCTATATATATACATATAAAAAACACGTAATATACCATAATATATAATAACAAAAAACAAACAAACAAAAAACCCACAGTCAGTATCTCTGGATCCATACACTCCACTCAAAACTAATCAGACAGTCACACCCACTAAAACCGCACATAATGGTCGGTGTTCCAGCGATCTTAATTTCGCGGTTCACTGCAACGGAGACGGTGATGTCAGGGCAAAACACAAGTCGTGAAACCACAAGTCACAGTCTGATTACTGTTCACGACACGCCACTGTATGCTACTAGAGGATCGAGAGAAAATGAAGCTGAATGAACCACGAAGTAAGGCAGAGAAGTAAGAAAGGTGAAATGCCTGGCAGCGGGCGAAGAATGCGTGTCAGGGGCGGGCAAAACAAACACAGAACAGTGGCGACCGTATTAATGTTTGACGTGTGTGCATGTATCTGCGCGCACGTACAGTGTGTGTGTGTGTGTGTGTGTGTGTGTGTGTGTGTGTGTGTGTGTGTGTGTGTGTGTGTGTGTGTGTGTTTATGTATGCGTTCGCGGGTTGTTTATGTGTGCGTTCGCGGGTGTGTTCCATAATTCGGCGGTATGGAACAGTGAGGCATGTGTGTGTGCAGTGTGTGTGTGCAGTGTGTGTATGTGTGTGTTGTTTATGTGTGCGTTCGCTGGTGTGTTCCATAACTCGGCCGGTATGGTAGAGTGATGCATGAGTGCGACGTATACAAGTCAGTTATGTTCCATAATATCACGATTAACACAACGCTCACGTCTTTTATGCCGATCTTGGAAATGGCAGTATGCGCGCGCGCGCGCGCGTATGTGTGTGTGTGAGATGGAGAGGCGCGCGCGGACGCACGACTGCGTGCGTTTTACAATACTGCAGTATGGCAGCGCAGTGTATTAGCTCGGGAAGCACGCACGTACAGCACCCCACCCCACCCCCCTTTTAAACTTCCATGAGGCTACGGGAATTTGACGCAGCAGTAAGCAAACGCCGCGCTGAAACATGCAAGTATTCAGGCCCTCGTCCCCCGGTCCTCTCGCCCGGCTGCAGCTATAGACAGCTGGCAGAATTATTCATCATCGCGCCCTCGCTACTATCATTACCGCTATTGCTGCACGATGCCGTGCAGCGGGCTGACAAGCGACTGCAGGGGCCGAGCTGACTTGTGGGTGACCAGAATAATTGATCCCACCTGTCTCTCCCGGCTGGAGTGGAGAGCGACCACGCCCCCTCTTGTGTCTGCAGTCGCCTGGCGATTCCACTCAAAGAGCGGATCGAGAGGGGGGAAGAGCGTGTGGTTTATAACACGGTACTTGTATATATATATATCTACATGTAGAGTCTGTACTGCGTACGTGCTGCATACACTCCACCGGTCTACGTACTGTGTGTGCATCGTGCTTGGACGGGCCGTAGTGGTCGGCTGGGATGGTCGCTGGGGAGGGGGATGCCATGCCGATGTTCGTCCAGTTCCAGTTTCTGAGTGTGGGTTTGTGGACTTTGACAGCGATGGATTTTTGCTCTTCTGTCTCTGAGTCTCTTTGTTTCAGTTGCCGCGGTTGTATTTTTGTGTTGGTTTGCTTTGTTTTTGCTTTGTTGTTGATTGATTGATCGGTTTGGTTACATTGTAAGATGGGTGTAAATAATTATACTAACTTTGGAGTACTCTCTCTCTTCCTCTCTCTCACTCTGTATACGTATCTGTGTATGTATAGTATACACGCTTAAGTGTGTGTGTGTGTGTGTGTGTGTGTGTGTGTGTGTGTGTGTGTGTGTGTGTGTGTGTGTGAGCGAGCCTGAAAGGGGGGGGGGGGGGGGTACGGATTCGGATTTCAGTGTAAAACGGCCTGATTGACACTTGATACTTAGGCTATCACCCAGACAACAGCGAAGACTGTTCAAGGCGAAACACAAAATAATCACTAGTTAACATCAGTTTCACTGTCCCCGTGACGCGTCCCTTGATGTTGTAAGGGGATTGCGAAAGAATAATACTGAGTGAACTACAAAGGCAGAGATCGGAAAGGTAGAGTTCCGAGAGCTTAGTCAGGAGCTGTGTGAAAGTCGAGGTGGACGTCCTGGGCTCCCCGTCCCCAAAGATTATACATTTATACTCTTTGCCGTCCCTAAAGCCCGTTCTTAGTTGGGCGAACATTTTTTTTCGCAAACATAGTTCGGGTTATTAGTCGAACCTAAAAAATGTGCGGTGAACCTTGTTGATTCTTAATTGAGCGAACTTTTGCTTCGCAAACCTAGTTCGGGATATTCGTCCAACTGCGACGAAGCTATATTCGGGGTCAAAAAAGCTTCGCTCAACATGTTCTGGGAATATTCACCCAGTTCGGCAAATCTTGCCTCTGATTGGTTGAGAGCAAAGAGATGAGGAAGAAAGAAAAAAAGAAAAAAAAGAAAAATGGATGACGGTGTCGATACTTAACTCGCTTCGGAGGGAACTGACCTATTTGTTGACTTGTGGGAGGCGCAGCCTTGTTTCTGGGATCCAGAATCAGCTAGTAGTTAGCTGAATTACCTTGTGAGGGATGATTAAAGTATATTGACTTGACTCGACTTTAGCCTACATTTTGGATCATGTTGTCTGCTGCGCTTCTGCCGCAAGTTCGGGCCGAAGCTTGCATCCCATTATAAGCCAGTTAAGAACGAAGTATAATTCGTCGAACTGTCCGAACCATGTTCGGCGAACTAAAAGTTCAATTAAGAAACGAATTGTAGTTCGTCGAACTGTCCGATGTATGTTCGGCGAACAAACAGTTCGCCCAATTAAGAACGGGCTTTATAGTCCGTACGGTCTCTGTGGACGTAAACTAACATTGAACGAGTGGGTAACACAGAGCTCAGGAGCTGTAAAGCAACATTGAACGAACGAACGGCAGAGTACCCAGCACAGTTGCGGTAGGAGAAAGATTTGTTCTGACCTGTTCCAGGCTTAAAAGTGGGATCCTTTGGCTAGCTCTGGGCTTTGGTGAGCCGGTTTGGCAGCGGTAAGGCGTTAGGCTGGTAAACGGAAGGACCTCGGTTCGATACCGACTCTCCTTTCTCTTCACAAAGGTTGTGGTTTGTGGACACTGTCTTGTGACTTTGTCCATCACTTCCTACTAAAACATTAAAATAGCTCTCATCGCTGCCCATCTTAATGCAGGAATCATTCTGGTGGTGACAGTGTAGCGATAGGTATATAATCTCCCCTTCCCCCCCTCCCCCCCCCTCCATACCCCCTCCCCCCCCCCCTTCTCCCCGCCCCTAATAAGCTTTATGGTTTCTGTGGACCACCATGTTTACTAGCTCTGGAACCAGCCACGCAACCACCCAGCCACCTTACCTCCCCCCCCCCCCCCCCCCAGATAACCGTAATGGTTGACTGGGCGTAAAACACCAAATTACTTACTTACCCCCCCCCCCCCCCCCCCCCACTGCCCCAGCGTGGGCGAATGAGGGGGTTGTTGAAGTGTTGCTTTACGTCCACAGAAACCGTAGGCTTATTAGGGACGGGAGCCCACGACGTCCACCTCGACTTTCACTCAGCTCCTGAGCTCTGAGAGGGGGTTGGGTGGGTATCCAGTTTTTTGGGTGGGTATTCAGTTAATAAACCAGTTTGATGTCTTTTTGTTTTCAAGGTTGGTTAGAGCTACCCTTTTTCTGCCTGTTTCGCCAAACGAATGGACTTCACAGCGACACTCGTGCGCTCCCCCCAAAAAAAACAACAACAACAACAAAAAACAACAACAACCCCAAAACACACACAAAAAAACACAACAACAAAAAACCAACAACAGAAAACAAAAACAGCCCCATTGTTCTGGTCAACGGCCTAGAAATATTACCAATCTGAGCTGTATATGAGGCCATTAGAATTGTTGACACAGATCAAGGGTTGTTGAAGTCATCTTTGGGTTATTGAGGAATCATTTTCTGTGTGACAGAAAATTGTTCCTTTACGTCCACAGAAACCATAAGGCTTATTAGAGATGGGGCTGTCACTGCATTTTTTGAATGTACGTTATAACTGGTTAAAAAAGAAAAGGAAGAAAGACTGCTGCAGTCTGCGGTATTTCGAACTATAAAATTAGTATGTATTTCCGTTATATTAATTAATATCCTTGGGTGAAACGCGCGCGTTTGTGTCTGTATTTGACGTTTTTCTAATTTGTATGTAATGTATAAAACATGTCAGCGCTATGGGCTGTGCCAGGCTAGGCGCGCTAAGTAAGTGCCCATTAACATTATTACTGCTATCAAGTAGCGCCAGGGTAATAACGGCAGTCTGCCCTGGTCGAGAAGGTACAGCAAATAACTTCCGTCAGCTGGTGACCGCAGAAGGTGGCTGGTGCTCGAAGTCCTCTCAGTCCATTTGCACGCGGCTGGAAGCTTTGCATTTTCTTTTAGTAAGTAAACATGGTGCTTAACGTCCACAGAAACCACTAGGCTTATTAGTGTCGGGGAGAAAGGGGGAAGGGGGTATGGAAGTGAGGGAAGAGGGAGAGTATATACCTATCGTTACACTGTCACCACCAGAATGACTCCTGCATTAAGATGGACAGCGATGAGAGCCATTTCAGTGTTTAATTACATTGTGAGGGACAAAGTCACAAGACAGTGTCCACAAACCCAAACTTTTGAAGAGACAGGAGAACCGAAGCAGATTCGAACCGAGGTCCTTCTGTTTACCAGCCTAACGCCTTACCGCTACGCCAAACCGGCTCACTACGCGTTTTCTTTTGTTTGCAGAGTAACCATTATAGTCCCGTCCTTTAGGCAATAGCGCGCAGGTTGAAACGTGACTGGGAATCAATGGCTTAAGTTGCAAAGAGAACAGAGAGGTCGCTTGTTTCTCAAGGATCAACAAACAAAGGGAGTTAATTAGCGCTCGAAAGACGTCACACGAACGCAACAACAAAGGCCCGAAACGCCAGCGGTAACTCCGCCCTGGCGTGCGAGTGAAATACAAAGTACATAAACCACACCAGAGGTAAGTCCTCGAAATCAGAGCTCAGGAGCTGTGTGAAGTGGACGTCCTGGGCTCCCGTCTCTAATAAACCTACGGTTTCTGTGGACGTGGAGCAGCACTTCAACTATAACATACCCGGAAGTCTTGTGTTTTATTGTTTGTCGCTCAAGGTCTTGAAGTTGTTCGCAGGCCTATTTACGCTAATCTCATTACTTAAACCAGAATTTCAACGCTCTAAAATTAGTAAAAGCGAGCAAGGCTAGTAAGTAAACATGGTGCTTAACGTCCACAGAAACTATAAGGGGGTATGGAAGTGGGGGGAAAAGGGAGATTATATACCTATCTCTACACTGTCACCACCAGAATGATTCCTGCATTAAGATGGGCAGCGATGAGAGCCATTTTAATGTTTCATTAATTGTGAGGGACAAAGTCACAAGACAGTGTCCACAAACCACAACCTTTTGGAAGAGAAAGGAGAGCCGAAGCGGTATCGAACCGAGGTCCTTCCGCTTACCAGCCTAACGCCTTACCGCTAGGCCAAACCGGCTCACTAGCGAGCAAGGCTATGTATTTATACATATTTAAGCGGCGTGTGTGCTCACACGAGGTCACCTGGTGAATAGACTTTTAGTATTTTCAAATGGTAGCTGGCGCGAGCGTCATGTGGCGAAATTCAATGACCAGACGGAGGACAAAGTGACTCAGGCGTTCACGTGGCATCCATTACTAAACAATACATGCTGGCAACGTCCATGCCAGGCCCAGCCGTTGGCGCTGTCCCTGTCACTTCAAACGAAGTGGACAGCAAGAGTCGGTCAGCCGCTTGAGCGATGGGCAATGAACCGTTTTGCCCGACGGAAAGGCGCTAGTGGGCTGGTAAGCGGATGACGTGTGTTCGACTCCCCGCTTCGGCTCCCCGGTCCTGTTCAAAGTGCTGTGGTGTATCGGCTAAGTCCTGTGACTTTGCCCAGCTCACTGTTTAATGAAGCATTCAGATGGCTGTAAATGTGTAATGCAGAGACCATTCTGATAGTGTAACGTTAGTCTCTACCCTCCCCCGACAGACAGATACATACACACGCACACGCATACAACACACACACACAACACACACACACACACACACACACACACCCCCTGGGGTCTCGGTCCCCGCCAGTATAATCTCTCCGGAGATTTGGCCCAGCTCACAAATAATGAAACGTTAAGAGGACTGGAATGCAGAAACCATTCGGATGGTGACAGTGTGGCGTTAGGTATATATATATATATCCCCCGCCTCCCGGCCCCCTCCCCTGGATCTCGGTCCCCGCTAATATAATCTCCCCGGAGAGAACTCCGCGTTAAACAAGTGATGAGCGATGGACAGGGCCAACCCCAGGCACGGGGATGTACCGCCCGCTGAGCGGACTCAATGGTTTGGCTTTTCTCTGCTGCTAAGCGTTTCCTGGGACACTGATCCCCAGTCAACGAGCCAACGATCGCCGGCAGCAAGGTCCCCGACCATCCTGTCTGGCACAGAGCGAGAGAGAGAGAGAGAGAGAGAGAGAGGGAGAGAGAGAGAGAGGGGAGAGAGAGAACTTTATTACACAAAGATAAAGCTTTAAGCACAATTCGGCTTTTTTACAAATATGTCCGTGGTGACAAACACAGGAACACTCAATACGTCAAACAAGAATACAAATAATTGCGGCAAACTAAAGTTTGAGAGAGAGAGAGAGAGAGAGAGAGAGAGAGAGAGAGAGAGAGAGAGAGAGAGAGAGAGAGAGAGAGATCTATTTTTTAATTCGTAAAGTGGATGACAACAAATTGCTTTTAATGAGTTTTGCTCGCTGTGTTCTTATGTCATCAAGTTTTAATCGTGGGAAGCAAGTTCCCCAACCATTCTGTCTGGCAGAGAGAGAGAGAGAGAGAGAGAGAGAGAGAGAGAGAGAGAGAGAGAGAGAGAGAGAGAGATTATCTACGAAAGTAGACACAAATTGCTTAATGAGTTTTGCTCGCTGTGTTCTTATGTCATCAGTTTTAATCGTGGAACAAGTTCCCCAACCATCTTGCATAGAGAAGAGAGAGAGAGAGCAGCCACTGACGTCATGATTGAAATTGGGTGTGTACTATCTACGCGGTGGCATCCACTACTACGTCAGTGCCCCTAGTCTGGGACCTGGGGTCGCTGCTAATACACTGCCCCCCCCCCCCCCCCCTCCCCCCCTTCCCCCCCCCTCCAGTTTCCCCATTCCGACGCGAACTCTTCATTTCAAGTTAGAAGTTGATGCTTGCTTTTGAGCTGTTGATAGGGACATAATGGACGTGAGGGATTGGCTCAGGATTTGTCTGCAATAGGTCATATGACCAATTCAAACAGGAAGCAATAGATCTATTTTTAAAATCAGTAGGTCAGACGTTTAGCATCACTTGCGTGTCATTTCTAGGTGCAAAATTCGTGTGTGAACTTAATTATCAACAACAAAAAGTGTTACACACACACACACACACGCACACGCACACACAGAGTCTCGCGCGCGCGCGCGCGCGCACACACACACACACACACACACACACACACACACACACACACACACACACACACACAACACACAGTCTCTCTCTCTCTCTCTCTCTCTCTCTCTCTCTCTCTCTCTACACTCATCACTACACCACACACACCACCACACACACACACACACACACACACACACACACACAGAGGCACGCACACCTCTTCCGGTCGCTGTCAGAAAATAACGGCATTCACGCACTCTGCTAGACTATTGATTGGGACATTCACGCACGCTGCTAGATTGTTGATGGGGCATTCTCGCGCACCACTAGACTGTGGATTGGGACATCGACGCACGCTGCTAGACGGGCTGTTGATTCGGTCATTCACGCACGCTGCTAAATGTTGGTTGCAACGTGTGATTGGAAAATTGACGAACCCAGACAGGTTCTGTTGACTGCTACATTGCTGCACCCTTCTAAGCGTTGATTGCTACATTGCTGCTCGGTGCAGAACTTGTGATTGGGACATGATGAACACTGTCAGATTCTGCTTGATTTGACTGCAGATTGCTTCATGGTGCGGGATTGTAGATTGGGACACCCGTCCCTAATAAGCCTTATGGTTTACTTACTTACATTTGGACGCTGTGTGACTGACGCACGCTATCAGAGTCTGTTGACTGGGACATTGCTGCAGCTGGATTCTGTTGACTTTTTATATTTTTATTTTTATAGTTTTTGGCAAATCAACCAAATCGATCCGTTCGTTTTCTGTACTTGTTGGTCAGGTATGGACCCAAACAGTAGAAGTTTCGTTTCCAGACCAGTGAATTCATCTTTTTTGCCATTGAAATTGCCTTGTAGGTTTAGCGGTAGCGAAAACGGTAGAAAGAAAACGGCGTGCGTCCATTTTTTCTGGTGATTTTCGGATGAGGCAAGTTAACAGTGTTTTGTCGGCGCAGTGATGGTTTTTAGCTAGTGTAGTTGGTAGTTTCTGATGTCACTCTCAGAAGCAATAGTGTTTTATCGGCGCAGTGATGTTTTTAGCTTGTGTAGTTGGTGGTTTCTGATGTCACTCTCAGAACACTAGTGTTTTATCGCGCAGTGATGTTTTAGCTTGTAGTTGGTGGTTTCTGATGTCACTCTAGAAGCACTAGTGTTTATCGGCGCAGTGATAGATTTTAGTAGTGTAGTTGGTGTTTCTGATGTCACTCTCAGAAGCACTAATGTTTTATTCAGCGCAGTGATAGTTTTTAGCTTGTGTAATTGGTGGTTTCTGATGTCACTCTCAGAACACTAGTGTTTTTATCGACGCAGTGATGGTTTTTAGCTAGTGTAGTTGGTGGTTTCTGATGTCACTCTCAGAAGCACTAGTTTTTATGCGCAGTGATGACTTTTAGCGTTGTGTATTGGTGGTTTCGATGTCATCTCAGAAAGCACTAGTGTTATATCGGCGCAGTGATAGTTTTTAGCTTGTGTAGTGGTGGTTTGATGTCACTCCCAGAAGCACTAGTGTTTTTATCGGCGCTAGTGATAGCGTTTTAGTGTTGTGGATTGGTGAGTTTCTGATGTCACTCTCAGAATTTTACTAGTGTTTTATCAGCGCAGTGATGGTTTTTAGCTTGTGTAGTTGGTGAGTTTCTGATGTCACTATCAGAAGCACTAGTGTTTTATCGCGCAGTGATGGTATTTGTAGCTAAGTGGAGTGGTGATTTCTGATGTCACTCTCAGAAGCAACTAAGTGTTTTATCGGCGCAGTGATGGTTTTTAGCTAGTGTAGTTGGTGTTTCTGATGTCACTCTCAGAAGCACTAGTGTTTTATCGGCGCAGTGATGGTTTTTAGCTTGTGTAGTTGGTGGTTTCTGATGTCACTCTCAGAAGCACTAGTGTTTTATCGGCGCAGTGATAGTTTTTAGCTTGTGTAGTTGGTGGTTTCTGATGTCACTCTCAGAAGCACTAGTGTTTTATCGGCGCAGTGATGGTTTTTAGCTAGTGTAGTTGGTGGTTTCTGATGTCACTCTCAGAAGCACTAGTGTTTTATCGCCGCAGTGATGGATTTTAGCTAGTGTAGTTGGTGGTTTCCTGATGTCACTCTCAGAAGCACTAGTGTTTTATCGACGCAGTGATAGTTTTTAGCTTGTGTAGTTGGTGGTTTCTGATGTCACTCTCAGAAGCACTAGTGTTTTATCGGCGCAGTGATAGTTTTTAGGTTGTGTAGTTGGTGATTTCTGATGTCACTCTCAGAAGCACTAGTGTTTTATCGGCGCAGTGATAGTTTTTAGCTTGTGTAGTTGGTGGTTTCTGATGTCACTCTCAGAAGCACTAGTGTTTTTATCGGCGCAGTGATGGTTTTTAGCTAGTGTAGTTGGTGGTTTCTGATGTCACTCTCAGAATCACTAGTATTTTTATCGACGCAGTGATGGTTTTTAGCTATGTAGTTGGTGGTTTCTGATGTCACTACTCAGAAGCACTAGTGCTTTATCGGCGCAGTGATGTTTTAGCTGTGTAGTTGTGGATCCCGGCTATTCTGACTTTTTTCCACTCTCAGAAGCACTAGTGTTTTATCGGCGCAGTGATGAGTTTTTAGCTAGTGTAGTTGGTGGTTTCTGATGTCACTCTCAGAAGCACTAGTGTTTTATCGGCGCAGTGATAGTTTTTAGCTTGTGTAGTTGGTGGTTTCTGATGTCACTCCCAGAAGCACTAGTGTTTTTATCGGCGCAGTGATGGTTTTTAGCTAGTGTAGTTGGTGGTTTCTGATGTCACTCTCAGAAGCACTAGTGTTTTATCGCCGCAGTGATGGTTTTGCTAATGTGTGGTGGTTTCGATGTCACTAGAAGCACTGTGTTTATGGCGGTGATAGTTTAGCTTGTGTAGTGGTGGTTTCGATGCACCTCAAAGCACTAGTGTTTTACGGCGCAGTGATAGTTTTTAGTTGTGTAGTGTGGTGTTCTGATGGTCACTTCAGAAGCACTAGTGTTTTTATCGGCGCAGTGTAGTTTTAGCTTGTGTAGTTGGTGGTTTCTGATGTACTCTCAGAACACTAGTGTTTTTATCGGCGCAGTGATGTTTTTAGCTAGTGTAGTTGGTGGTTTCTATGTCATCTCAGAAGCACTAGTATTTTATCGGCGCAGTGATAGTTTTTAGGTTGTGTAGTTGGTGATTTCTGATGTCACTCTCAGAAGCACTAGTGTTTTATCGGCGCAGTGATAGTTTTTAGCTTGTGTAGTTGGTGGTTTCTGATGTCACTCTCAGAACACTAGTGTTTTTATCGGCGCAGTGATGGTTTTTAGCTAGTGTAGTTGGTGGTTTCTGATGTCACTCTCAGAAGCACTAGTGTTTATCGGCGCAGTGATGGTTTTAGCTTGTGTAGTTGGTGGTTTCTGATGTCACTCTCAGAAGCACTAGTGTTTTATCGGCGCAGTGATAGTTTTTAGCTTGTGTAGTTGGTGGTTTCTGATGTCACTCTCAGAACACTAGTGTTTTTATCGGCGCAGTGATGGTTTTTAGCTTGTGTAGTTGGTGGTTTCTGATGTCACTCTCAGAAGCACTAGTGTTTTATCGCCGCAGTGATGGTTTTTAGCTAGTGTAGTTGGTGGTTTCGATGTCACTCTCAGAAGCACTAGTGTTTTATCGGCGCAGTGATAGTTTTTAGTTGTGTAGTTGGTGGTTTCGATGTCACTCTCAGAAGCACTAGTGTTTTATCGGCGCAGTGATAGTTTTTAGCTTGTGTAGTTGGTGGTTTCTGATGTCACTCTCAGAAGCACTAGTGTTTTTATCGGCGCAGTGATAGTTTTTAGCTTGTGTAGTTGGTGGTTTCTGATGTCACTCTCAGAAGCACTAGTTTTTATCGGCGCAGTGATAGTTTTTAGCTTGTGTAGTTGGTGGTTTCTGATGTCACTCTCAGAAGCACTAGTGTTTTTATCGGCGCAGTGATGGTTTTTAGCTTGTGTAGTTGGTGGTTTCTGATGTCACTCTCAGAAGCACTAGTGTTTTATCGCGCAGTGATGGTTTTAGCTAGTGTAGTTGGTGGTTTCGATGTCACTCTCAGAAGCACTAGTGTTTTATCGGCGCAGTGATAGTTTGTAGCTTGTGTAGTTGGTGGTTTCCGATGTCACTCTCAGAAGCACTAGTTTTTATCGGCGCAGTGATAGTTTTTAGTTGTGTAGTTGGTGTTTCTGATGTCACTCTCAGAAGCACTAGTGTTTTATCGGCGCAGTGATAGTTTTTAGTTGTGTAGTTGGTGTTTCTGATGTCACTCTCAGAAGCACTAGTGTTTTATCGGCGCAGTGATGTTTTTAGCTGTGTAGTTGGTGGTTTCTGATGTCACTCTCAGAAGCACTAGTGTTTTTATCGGCGCAGTGATAGTTTTTAGCTAGTGTAGTTGGTGGTTTCTGATGTCATCTCAGAAGCACTAGTTTTTATCGGCGCAGTGATAGTTTTTAGCTTGTGTAGTTGGTGGTTTCGATGTCACTCTCAGAAGCACTAGTGTTTTATCGGCGCAGTGATAGTTTTAGCTTGTGTAGTTGGTGGTTTCTGATGTCACTCTCAGAAGCACTAGTGTTTTATCGGCGCAGTGATAGTTTTTAGCTTGTGTAGTTGGTGGTTTCTGATGTCACTCTCAGAAGCACTAGTGTTTTTATCGGCGCAGTGATGGTTTTTAGCTAGTGTAGTTGGTGGTTTCTGATGTCACTCTCAGAATCACTAGTGTTTTATCGGCGCAGTGATGGTTTTTAGGTAGTGTAGTTGGTGGTTTCTGATGTCACTCTCAGAAGCACTAGTTTTTATCGGCGCAGTGATAGTTTTTAGGTTGTGTAGTTGGTGATTTCTGATGTCACTCTCAGAAGCACTAGTGTTTTATCGGCGCAGTGATAGTTTGTAGCTTGTGTAGTTGGTGGTTTCTGATGTCACTCTCAGAAGCACTAGTGTTTTATCGCCGCAGTGATGGTTTTTAGCTAGTGTAGTTGGTGGTTTCTGATGTCACTCTCAGAAGCACTAGTGTTTTATCGGCGCAGTGATAGTTTTTAGCTTGTGTAGTTGGTGGTTTCCGATGTCACTCTCAGAAGCACTAGTGTTTTATCGGCGCAGTGATAGTTTGTAGCTTGTGTAGTTGGTGTTTCTGATGTCACTCTCAGAAGCACTAGTGTTTTATCGGCGCAGTGATAGTTTTTAGGTTGTGTAGTTGGTGATTTCTGATGTCACTCTCAGAAGCACTAGTGTTTTATCGGCGCAGTGATAGTTTTTAGCTTGTGTAGTTGGTGGTTTCTGATGTTACTCTCAGAAGCACTAGTGTTTTTATCGGCGCAGTGATGGTTTTTAGCTAGTGTAGTTGGTGGTTTCTGATGTCAGTCTCAGAAGCACTAGTATTTTATCGGCGCAGTGATGATTTTAGTTAGTGTAGTTGGTGGTTTCCCTGATGTCACTCTCAGAAGCACTAGTGTTTTATCGGCGCAGTGATAGTTTTTAGCTTGTGTAGTTGGTGGTTTCTGATGTCACTCTCAGAAGCACTAGTGTTTTATCGGCGCAGTGATGGTTTTTAGCTAGTGTAGTTGGTGGTTTCTGATGTCACTCTCAGAAGCACTAGTGTTTTATCGGCGCAGTGATAGTTTGTAGCTTGTGTAGTTGGTGGTTTCTGATGTCACTCTCAGAAGCACTAGTGTTTTATCGGCGCAGTGATAGTTTTTAGCTTGTGTAGTTGGTGGTTTCTGATGTCACTCTCAGAAGCACTAGTGTTTTATCGGCGCAGTGATAGTTTTTAGCTTGTGTAGTTGGTGGTTTCTGATGTCACTCTCAGAAGCACTAGTGTTTTTATCGGCGCAGTGATGGTTTTAGCTAGTGTAGTTGGTGGTTTCTGATGTCACTCTCAGAAGCACTAGTATTTTATCGGCGCAGTGATAGTTTTTAGGTTGTGTAGTTGGTGATTTCTGATGTCACTCTCAGAAGCACTAGTGTTTTATCGGCGCAGTGATAGTTTTTAGCTTGTGTAGTTGGTGGTTTCTGATGTCACTCTCAGAATCACTAGTGTTTTTATCGCCGCAGTGATGGATTTTGGCTAGTGTAGTTGGTGGTTTCCGATGTCACTCTCAGAAGCACTAGTGTTTTATCGGCGCAGTGATAGTTTTTAGCTTGTGTAGTTGGTGGTTTCCGATGTCACTCTCAGAAGCACTAGTGTTTTATCGGCGCAGTGATAGTTTTTAGGTTGTGTAGTTGGTGGTTTCTGATGTCACTCTCAAAAGCACTAGTGTTTTATCGGCGCAGTGATAGTTTTTAGCTTGTGTAGTTGGTGGTTTCTGATGTCACTCTCAGAATCACTAGTGTTTTTATCGGCGCAGTGATGGTTTTTAGCTAGTGTAGTTGGTGGTTTCTGATGTCACTCTCAGAATCACTAGTGTTTTTATCGGCGCAGTGATGGTTTTTAGCTAGTGTAGTTGGTGGTTTCTGATGTCACTCTCAGAAGCACTAGTGTTTTATCGGCGCAGTGATAGCTTTTAGCTAGTGTAGTTGGTGGTTTCTGATGTCACTCTCAGAAGCACTAGTGTTTTATCGGCGCAGTGATGGTTTTTAGCTAGTGTAGTTGGTGGTTTCTGATGTCACTCTCAGAAGCACTCGTCCCTCCCCACCTCCGATGAGTCGTTTCTTTTCTCGATGTCTGCCCCCCCCCTCCCCCCCAGCTTGCCGTGGGGATTGCTGACGAGATCCGACAGGCGACTAATGGCATCGTGTGCTGTATTTACAGTTCGCCGGCCGTTTCCGTTCGTGGGGCATGTCACCGTTACACGTCGTGCAAAATTTATTGACACGATCACTTCGGTAGCCCGTGAAGACTGGCCCTCGTAAACAGCGTCAGCAAAGGGGGTTGGGGTTTTGGGCTGGATCAGTCCGCGGGGCGTGTCGTTGTTTTCGTTAGGATCATGCCCACCACGCCGGCTGGTTTGTCTGCCCTGCGCGCCAGCTTTTCCCCTCGCAGGTAAACGTCATGACACAGCATCAGCTGGATCCCATGGTTCAGCATCAGCTGGATACCACTTCGTTATTTCTGTGGCTTGCTTGAGGGGGGCGGGGGGAATTCACACATGTTGATTCTATATTCTGTGGTAATTTTTTTAAATTCGAGTAACTGCTGTATCGATTATTTGTGTGTATGTGTGTGTGAGAGAGAGAGAGAGAGAGCAGTAAGACGAGAGTGAGTGGTGAGAGAGAGAGGTAAGCACTTAAGCGGGGGGTGTTGGGATTGCGATCACTATTCTGTGGTAAAAAAATTTATTCGAGTAACTGCTGTATCGATTATTTGTGTGTGTGTGTGTGTGTGTGTGAGAGAGAGAGAGAGAGAGAGAGAGAGAGAGAGAGAGAGAGAGAGGAGCAGTAGCACGAAGATGTGTGTGTGTGTGAGGAGAGAGAGAGAGAGAGAGAAGAAGGAGTGTGAGAGAGAGAGAGAGAGGTGAGCAAGCGCGCGCGCGCGTGTATGCCTGCCTCGCGTGCGTGTGAACATTTTGTTGTTGTTGAACGTCATTATTTGTTCTTCACAGCGATGCTATTCTCGATAATTCAGGCGTCGCGGACATTAATCCGTGATTGTCTTCTAGCAAAAACAAAAATAGACCCCAAGAGGTTTGTTTCGTGCTGCGCGTGTTTTGTCGTGTGGCACGCCGCGGTCGGGAAAATTGGTCAACTGAAGTGATCTGTTCGCGGCCTTGTCAAGTTGCCCCATTAGAGCGTCTACTCTACCACTTCGGTGCAGAACCCCGAACCAAGAGGCATCACGGGTCGGGACCTCTCGATAGGATGGGAATAATAAAGCAAAATACACTCACGGCAGTTAGTTTTTTTTAGCGATTCACGGTCTGGTCTGTTAAAAAAAAAAAAAAAAAAATTAAGAAAGAAAGAAAGAAAATCGGAGAAAACAACCATGAGCGCTGCCATTTTGACCAAGTCTGTGAGCTCATGAACGTGGCTGGCATGTGTGACACAGTTGTACATTACGTCACGATCTAGCCTCTTTTTTTTCTTCTTCTTTTTTTTGCGCGTGTAAACAGCGAGCCAACATGTCAACTCCCCGAGGGGCTCAAAATTTGAAGCCCCTTCCTGTGGCATAAGTGTTCACAAAACAACCATACGGAGCTTCCAAGTGGAAATATTGAGTCTCTGCGTTTTCAGGCCAGCTTGTGTTTTTGCTTAGATCCCCTTTAAACTGTTGGTATTTAATACGATCTCTTAATTGTCTGTGAGTTTCAACACACACGGGACATTTCCAATTTCATCTTAGGGCGCAGCAAGCTCACCCCCCCCCCCCCCCCCCCCGCCCCACCCCCATTTCCGAAAGCAGGCCCCAGTATTATCAAACGGGCAGGAAATAGTTTGCGGAAGTGAACGTTGCCATTTCGCAATAGCACAGTGGACAGATATGGGTTGTTGTTGTCGCTGGAACTTGGGTTGTCGGGTCGTTGTGAAAGAAATTGCTTCGTTGTTTTGTTCCAGCGCCAGAACTCAGAGGATTCCCCATCCGATGCTGAAGATTTTGTGTCCGAGACTGCTTTTCAGCGCACACACACATGCACGCACGCACGCACACGAACACACACACACGAACACACAAACACACACACACAAACACACACACACAAACACACACACATGCGAGCGCACACACACCCGCACCATAACACTCGCGCGCGCGTGTGCGCACAGGCGTAGGCGCACACAATCGTGTGTAACGCGCGAAGATGATGGTGTCGGATTTTCTGTCCTCAACACTACCGGGTGTCTTCATCCCGACAAGCTAAACATGACCGGAACGTCACAAAAACACAAGTTTAAAGGGTCGGACGTGATCAGGGCTATAACTGTATAAACGCCTGCTTTGAACCGGGATTCCGGCTTTCAAGCAGGTAACGCCTGGGCGTATCGCTGCGCCACCGGATCCGTTGACGAAGAGGAGGTTGGAACAAAATCCCGAGGCGTTTCCGCCTTCCTGTTTCCGTGTGGTGTTGAACAGGCTCAAGTCACACTGTCACATCCAACATTGTCCTCAATCCTTGTCCTCAATCTTCACTGAAGACCCCCAGGCTCCATTCAGCCTTCTTTCTTTCTTTCTTTTTTTAACCTTTGGGTCGTGAAAAAGCCGCGGGTTTTCTTTTCCCGTTGTTCTTCTTGTCTAGGCTTCACAGTGAAATAGGGCATCGAGTACAGTGGGTGATCTCGCACGGGTTTAAGATTCAGTTGTGTGTGTGTGTGTGTGTGTGTGTGTGTGTGTGTGTGTGTGTGTGTGTGTGTGTGTGTGTGTGTGTGTGTGTAGAAATATTTCGGTATTTGATGGTCTTGATTGTTCTTTTTTTCCACTGTGACATATCGCCGTTCCCTTTTTCTTTCTCGTGGCTGCATTTTGTCCAAGAATCTGTCATAATAGCAATTGCCTCCCGCACCATTTGTCAAGTCGCCATCACAACTCTGGCGCTGTTGCTGAAGCGGCAAAATCCTCAACCCAAGCAAGGCATAACCCCTCCTTGTAAAAACACACACGCACACACACTCACCCGTTGACCTAAAATATTAAGGAATCGCTGTTTGAAGAGCTTTACTCTCCCCCTCGCATGCTGAGCAATGGGAGATGCGAATATTGCAGACGTCCTCCAGCAGGACCCGTAGAGAGCCGGTTTGGCCTAGCGGTAAGGCGTTAGGCTGGTAAGCGGAAGGACCTCGGTTCGATACCGCTTCGGCTCTCCTTTCTCTTCCAAAAGGTTGTGGTTTGTGGACACTGTCTTGTGACTTTGTCCTCACAATTAATGAAACATTAAAATGGCTCTCATCGCTGCCCATCTTAATGAGGAGTCATTTGGTGGTGACACTGTAGCGATAGGTATATACTCTCCCTCTTCCCCCACCTCCATACCCCTTCCCCCCATTCTCCCCGTCCCTAATAAGCCGTATGGTTTCTGTGGACGTTAAGCACCACGTTTACTTACTTACAGGACCCTTACCAGCCGGACCCCGGAAACTAACTGTAGTACTCGTAGTCTCGTACATACCCGTCTCCGTGCCGCCGCCCTTCCCGAGTCACGTTACCATTGAACGACCATCGTCTCTATTTGCAGGGAAAAATTCAGCACACATTCCCCGTTTATTTTTTCTACCCCCTCTTACACCCCCTTACCCTTAACCCCTCTCCTGCCCATCAGCTTCCCATCCCGATCGACCCCTCTTAGTTACTGGGCCGTCGCATTCAAGGAGGATGTCCACATACACACCATTTCCCCGCCGCTGCCAGAGTGCGTGGGAGAGGGATGGCGGGGTGAGGTGGGGTGGGGTGGCGGTGGTGGGTGGGGGGGGGGGGGGATGAATGAGAGAGAGAGAGAGCTTCAGGGGTTTCTCTCTTCCACCCTAGCGAGCAGTGTTGTGGACCGACCGGGCGATTGATTTCTGTAGTTTTCCCCCGTGCTGCTGCTGCAACTGCTAATGCTGTCGGTTTCAGTGGAGTTTTTACAGGACGGCTGGGTGTCTTCTTCTCGGTGCCTAATGTCTGCTCTCTCTCTCCCTGTCTCTGTCTCTCTGTGTCCGTCTCTGTCTCTCTCTCTCTGTCCGTCTGTGTCTCTCTTTGTCTGTCTGGCTGTCTTTCTCCCTCTCTGTGTGTGTCTCTGTCTCTTTCTCTCTGTTTCTGTCTCTCTGTCTCTATCTGTCTGTCTGTCTGTCTCTCGGGTACGTTAAGGTTTACGTGTGTGTGTGTGTGTGTGTGGGGTGTGTGTGTGTGTGTGTGTGTGTGTGTTTGTGTGCAAGTAAGGGATCTAGATGGCATTCTAGCCGGTGTCTGTATGTGGTAGTCAGTCATTTTTTGTCAGTGAAGCAGTCACTGACACTCTATCCAGCCACATTTGTTTCTTCTGGAAGTCTGATCGGAAAGGCTGCATTCACACATACGCACGCTCTCTCCCTCTCTCTCTCGAACACACACACACACACACACACACACACACACACACACACACACACACACACACACACACACACACACGAACGCCCGCCCGTCGCACGCACGCACGCCAGGTAGTGGCATCAGCAAAAAATAGATGTTGAATCTTTGACGCTGACAGTAAGACTGAGAGGACAGCTCAGATGCACACACGCAGAGCTCCAAAGCCCATATGTCTGTTATTAAATTTCAGTGTTTGCTTCACCGCTGGGGCTGCTCTTTGTGTGTGAAACACTAATCACGCTAATTGCTTATAAAATGTATGTGCATACATGTAGGCCACACACACACACACACACTCCCCCTCTCTCTCATTTTCTCTCTCTTGCTTTCCCTACTCCCCTTTCCACCTATCTTCAGAACTCGTCAATACCCGCCTCTCAGCCTCCCTGTCTGGACCCCCCCCCCCCCTCCCGACCCTCCTGACCTTTCCATTTTCACAGATAGGCAGATACACGCATCTGTATTCACCACCACCACCCCTCCCTACCCCCTTTTCACTAATAGGCAGATACACGTGTCTGTGTTATAGGCAGATACACGTGTCTATGCTATAGGCAGATACACGTATCTGTGTTATATGCAGATACACGTATCTTTGTTCTCTCAACACGCCCCCCCCCCCCTCTTTTTTTCCTCTCTCCCGCAGTTCAGGTGTCGTGATGGCTGAAACTCGATGCCGAAAGTTCAGCCCTCGACATGTTGGCTTTTAGCTCCATGGGCCTCAGCTGCTGACCAAAACTGCTGCCCCACACCTTCTTCTGCTTCTCTCCCCCCCCCCCCCCCCCCCCCCCCCCTCTCTCTCCCTCTCCCACTCCGTCCCCCCACACCCCCTCTCTCTAGCCAAAGCAGCTGATCGTTGACGACCTGTCTCGTGTTTCAGGATGGCAGCGAGGACAACGTGTCCATGTCCAGCTCGCAGGTGGACTTCAGCAACAGCGTGTCGTCCAGCGTGGCCCCCGGCGGCGGCGCCCCCCCGGGGGGCAAGTCCCCCAAGCGGCGCAAGGGGTCGCGCAAGTCGCGGCGGGAGTGGGAGATCCTGGAGGGGCTGCGGGACGGGCAGAAGTGCGCGGAGAAGCCCGAGAAGTACCAGGGTTTCCTCATGAAGCGCCGCAAGTGGCCCATGAAAGGCTGGCACAAGGTGAGGGACAAACTCCAAGCACTGGTTTACCACATCCTTCCTTCCTTTGGAGGAAGGTGCCGGAAAACGATGTAGTTAGAATTAAAATTCAAAGACCCTTATTTCAATAAATTCAAGCTGTTCCCATTCACAAGTTTTTAGCAACGCTATTTCTGCACCCGCCTAGTAAGCTTGTGAATGGGAACAGCTTGAATTTATTGAAATAAGGGTCTTTGAATTTTAATTCTAACGCAAAAACAAAACAAAACAACAACAACAACAAAAAGTTGAAAAAGGTGGCGTAGAATGTATAAATATATCAACTGAACGAAAGTTTGTGTGTTCAAATTAATCAGAACAGCAGGTCTTTTGCTGTCTTCGTTCGCCCTGATATAACCGTAATGGTTGACTGGGCGTAAAACTCCAAGTTACTTACAAGTTTCTTACTTACTGCTATCTTCGTCAAACCAAACCAAATACAACAACCAAACAATCGAGCAACAACCGAAAGGCAGTTAACGCTGGATTTAGGAGCATGTACCCTTTGTGCAATGTTGAGTATTGATTTCGGGGTCTTTGAAGTTTGATGTCTTTGTTCACCTTTCTTCTTCCTTGAATTTATTCTGTTTTTTAGGATAGACATGTATGTGTTCTCTTTTTCTTTCCAGAGGTTCTTTGTTCTTGAGAGAGGGATCTTGACCTACGCGAAGTCCTTAAGTGATGTAAGTGTTTCACGTACATCTTCATTCAGTCCTTTGAACAGAGCACTTCCTTTGACGTTCTGCACTTTTTATTTTGGTGTGTGTGTGTGTGTGTGTGTGTGTGTGTGTGTGTGTGTGTGTTATTTGCATGTCTGAGATTCACAGGGCTAGACGATCAGATAAGCATCTATTTTTAGCTACCGATACTATGTACACTGTATGAACTTATTCAGATTCATTGAAGATCATTTTTCATAAATGAAATCAGATTGAAAGTATGTGT
>JABMCL010003107.1:890000-985000 GCA_018857735.1 Alviniconcha marisindica | reverse complement strand
TTAATGAAACATTAAAATGGCTCTCATCACTGCCCATCTTAATGCAGAGTCATTCTGGTGGTGACAGTGAGCGATATGTATATACTCTCCCTCTTTCCCCCCCTCCATACCCCCTTCCCCCATTCTCCCCGTCCCTAATAAGCCTTATGGTTTCTGTGGACGTTAAGCACCATGTTTACTTACTTCTAGTGAGCCGATTTGGCCTAGCGGTAAGGCGTTAGGCTGGTAAACAGAGGGACCTCGGTCGGCTCTCCTTTGTCTTCAAAAATTATGGTCTGTGGACACTGTCTTGTGACTTTGTCCCTCACAATTCGCGAAACGTTAAAATGGCACTACTCACTGCCCATCTTAATGCAGGAGTCATTCTGGTGGTGACAGTGTAGCGATAGGTGTGTAATCTACCTGAGATGAGAGCCATTGTAATGTTTCATTAATTGCGATGGACAAACACAGACCATAACTTTTGAAGAGAAAGGAGAGCCGAAGCGGATTCGAACCGAGGTCCCTCCTAGGAACTGAGGTACCAACCTAACGCCTTACCACTAGGCCAAACCGGCTCACAATTGAAGATTACCTCTGGTGGAGTTTGTGTACCTTGTATAAATTATTCGCATGCCAGGTAAGAGTCACCGTAGGTGACTAAGGTCTTTGTTGTTGTTTGTGGGACGTCTTTCCGGCGAGCGCTAATTAACTCCCTTGTTTGTTGATTTGGCAAGATAGTTAATAATTGTCACTTTTGACGATCGTAAGCCGTTGGAACCAAGCATCAAAAGGTAATATAGTTACCAATTATGTAATAATAATTACCAATTATGTAAAGATGATTAATAATTATGTTGAGATAATTACAGTTATATAATTATTTGACGCTAATAAACCGATAACTGCGAGTCAGACCACACTAAATCTTCAGCACGATGACAGTCTCGTTTGGCTATTTCTTACAACCACAAATAACCTCAAAAAAGAAAAAGAAAAGAAAAAAAGATGCATCCCCTAAGTATATAGATGCAACCAGTACAACTTAACGAACAAAATGTATCAAATCAACTCCATGTTTATGCGACACAAACAGTGTCATTAAACTTATTGGCAAACCATAAAACCTGTCAAACAAAGTCTGTTGCAAATCTCCCACCCAGTGATGCAGGCGGCAGTCAGGCCTACAGCCTCCTTAGTCTTATCTTTAGCAGATGGCCCGGGAACGGTCCATTGCTACTTCCAGCGACAGACACCCTCTTACCCAGTCTCGAGTGGCCCTAACTCTCTGCCTAGTCGTGAAGCTTTTGGTCGAATCAGTTTATAATACAAAAACGGGTAGAGTTCAGGAGCTGCGTGAAAGTCGAGATGGCCGTCCTGGGCTCCCTGTCCTAATGAGCCTTATGGTTTCTGTGGACGTAAAGCAACATTGAACCATGCACACCTATTGGTCACAGTTTGTTCCTAATATGTCGACCCAACAGCTGAGGACATTAAGCTCCACATCATCATCACAAAGACGTGCCAACAAATATGTACACACATGAACACGATCGAGCAGTTCGACAGTACTAAGCCTTTACTAAAGAAGAAGATTTTTTATTTTATTTAAACAACAACACATTGAGCAGTAACAAACATTGGATCAGTGTCGTGGCCCTGGACAATTAATGCAGGTCGGACACTTGGGATTGAATTTGTCAGTTAGCGCTGACCTCCCTTCTTTGGGCTCAGTAAGGGAACAGATACAAGCACGAGGTCCCAGTTATCTGGACACTTAGCGCAACATGAACAGTTAGAGGCACAACAGAACGGTGGTGCTGGCTGACTTGGAGAATGCGCACGTTGCCCTCGAAATTCAATTGCCCGCTTGCAGCTGTCCGGCCTGCCTTCCTCTGGAAAGTGTATGGCTGGACAATAATTACGGCCTGCCGCGGCAGGTTTTGTTGCTTGTGTGCTCTCCTCGGAGAGCGACCCACAGTGATGGTACTAATAATACATTTTCTCTCCTCTCGTGGGCTTGGGTCCCTGTCATGCTTTTCCACTGTTGTACGTGTGCAAGAAATTGTGGTCCTCTCCTTTGAGAACCCGCCAGAGCTTCTTCTTCCTTTTCATTTAGTCTTTTCCAGTCCCAGAGCTGCTGCCAAAGCGGTAAGCCCCTTGGTTTTGAAGTCTGGAGTAGATCGGAATATAGCCTTGCGTTCTTGACCTGCTGCCAGGAGTTCTGCCTTTTTCATTTCTGACTTCTCGGTTGATTCAGATCTCGCCCCACCCCGCCACCCCCGAAAGTATTGCGGCCTTGCATGCTTCGCCTCTGTTGATTCAACCCCCCTCCCCCAAGTAGGTCAGAATATAGCCTTGCTTGCTTCGCCTACTGCTAGGTGTTCACTTCTGCCTTTTTGATGTCTGACTTCCCAGTTGATACAACTTCTTTTCTCTCTCCCCACCCCCCACCGCCATTTCCCAGTCCCCTGTGTGTGACAGGGGCAATGAGTCGGCTACTTGCGAGTTGATGACTTGTGTTGCACCCAGATGGGACCCTGGCTGCTGACTGGGCATTAGGTATCAAGAATTAATCAAGTCCTGCTTGACCTGATGCATGTAACAGCTGTATGGTTGTCCTAGCCTTGTTTTCTCAACTTGGGCAGATAGATCCCTGAGGTGTTTCCGTCGCGTTCGCTTTTATCGGACGTGTTTTTGTGTCCCCCCTCTCCCCCCCCCCCCCCCCCCCCCACCGCACGCCCCCCTTGGGACCTCTACAGGATCTGTTTAACTGTAGCGTTTAGTGCATGATTGATGCCAGTTCGTCCTTTTGTGTTCATTTTTGTCGTTGTTGACTGTGATGGTGTGGGAGTCCCACCCCACCCTACCCTTGCATTTGAATCTGGCTTAACGTTGGTTTCACTTGCGTGATACTGACAAATCGTCCTTACATAAAACAAGCGGAGAAACTTATAATTGTTCCTCAGAGAGAGAGAGAGAGAGAGTTGTGGGAAGGGGGAGAGAGAGAGAGTATTGTGGGAAGGGTGAGAGAGAGAGGGAGAGAGAGAGAGAGAGAGAGAGAGAGAGAGAGAGAGAGAGAGAGAGAGAGGAATGGGGTGGGGGGTTACCTTGAGAAATGTAAGATTGCGGCTCAAAGTCGCTTCTCGTACGGACAGCGAAAAATACGCTGACGATATTGATTTGTGGCAGTATTGGATCCTGTACTCCATTCGCAGCTGTCATAATCTGTTAATCTCTGTCACAGCTTGCAGTACAACCTGGAGCGGTCTTCATTGTGAGCATCTTGAGGCGAGGCGTGACTCGCGCATCCATCACACTCTTGAGACAGTAACCCAATGCTGTTTAATTATTCATTTTGCGTGTCCTTCTCCCTGTGAACAGTCGGAGAGCTCCGTTCACGGTCACAGCTAAAACTCTGTAAGCTGGTGCAGAGCTGCCCTCTGTGCCGTTCTTTTCGCAGCTGCTCTCTCTACCGTTCCATACGGAGCTGCTCTCTGTACCGTTCTTTACGGAGCTGCTCTCTCTACCGTTCCATACGGAGCTGCTCTCTGTACCGTTCTTTACGGAGCTGCTCTCTGTACCGTTCTGTACAGAGCTGCCCTCTATACCGTTCTATACGGAGCTGCTCTGTGTACCGCTGCTCTGTGTACCGTTCTATACAGAGCTGCCGTCTGTACCGTTCTATACAGAGATGCTTTATACCGTTCTATACAGAGCTGCCCTCTGTACCGTTCTATACAGAGATGCTTTGTACCGTTCTATACAGAGCTGCCCTCTGTACCGTTCTATACAGAGCTGCCCTCTAACCCGTTCCATACGGAGCTGCTCTGTGTACCGTTCTATACAGAGCTGCCCTCTATACCGTTCTATACAGAGCTGCCCACTATACCGTTCTATACAGAGCTGCTCTAGACCGTTCTATACGGATTTGCCCTCTATACCGATCTATACAGAGCTGCCCTCTATACCGTTCTCAGTGATGCGGTACCGCGGATATCGAGAGTAAGGTTCACCTCTGTTAAGAATCCAGAATTCTCAAACATTTTCTGTTTTGCACCTGAACTGGGTCAGAATATAGCTTTTGCATGCTTTGCTTACTGCCGGAAATTTTGTCTTGCAAATTTCTGCCTGTCTGTAGTTCCTTAAATTTGAATTTTGAATAGTTGTGTCAGAATATAGCTTTTGCATGCTTTGCTTGCTGTCGGCAACTCTGTGTTGCAAATTTCCACCTGCCTAGTTCATTAAATTTGAATCTCGAATCAGCGAGAGTTGTGTCACAATCATAGATCACAGAGTAACCGTTTGGTTCTCTATGTTTAAAGCCCAGTCAGCTGCGACGACCACACACACACACACACACACACACACACACACACACACAAAGCACCCCCCACCCCCACCCCACCACCCCCACCCCAACCACCATGCAACACCAGTCATTGAATCACAAATAAACGTCTGTCTCACTGTTTTTATGTATTGAAAGAGAATTTGAAGCGGGGAAACAATGCCATATGTACCGGAAAGGTATAAGCTGCAAAGGCGGAATCAGTGCAGCAGGCAAAGCATGCAAAGGTACATTTTAGAGAATCCAGAGCTATTAAAAGCTCTCTCTTTAAAGCCTGCCAGAGTAGGTCGTACTCCAAGCTTTAAAGAGAGAGCCTTTGATAGCTCCGGGTTCTCCGGAGGAAAAAAAAAATAATAAGAAGAAGACAACAACAACAACAACAAAAACAAACCCACTGTGGGGCAGGGTGACTTTGGTGCGAAGTAGTTAGTAATTGGATTTCACCGTCCTGCCATCCGCAAAGGGCCGCCTCAGGACAAATGCGGAGTCGTGTTGTTAGCACCGATTAGCAAGAGGTACTTAGTTACAGATCACGAAGTCGAGAATGCATTAGCCTACTGGAAGATCAAGTTTCCTCCTTTTCTCTCCCTTTTCTCTCCCTCGCGTCTTCTTTTTGTAGTTTGTACTTTACAAACGACCAGACAGTCAGATGTCTTGCTGTGGCCTCACGATGATGTCTCAGCATATGTTACATCTGCTGCATCATGATGACTTGGATGCAAGTGGGTAGTTGGCATTCTGATGTCGTGACGTGGTCTTCGGGTGGTTATCACGTTAAACGTTTCATCATTCTGCTGCAGCATGAGTTATGACACACAGACACACTGACAGAGCGCGTGGGGGCATTGCCACATCTACAGTCTTCAATCAATGTCGACCTTTCTGTACCGTCTGACTGGTGGATGGACGCCTACTTCTTATTTCGTTATTAGCCGAGTCAATAGCGCAGGCAGTTTATGCGAAGTAATTGTCTGCCTCCCGAGTGTCACGTGTCACTCGGTCTCGGCTACCTTTCCGAGGATCTGTCATCAACAATAAGAACTGTACCAACAGCTAGTGCCCCCAATGGCTGTGCGTGCGAAGCCTAAATTTCTTCACCATCATTCTCTCTCTCTCTCCCCACCCCCCCCACAGCCCAGCCCCACCACCAACCCCCACGCCACGCTCCCGAACTCCTCTCCCTACTTTTCAACTTCATTAGTTTTGGCTAACACGGTTTCTTTCCCTTGTGGACCTGCGGAATAAGATCGGTCACTGCTACCCTGCTTGTAGAATTGACAGGCGATGTAAGCAGGTTCCAGTGGTGAGTGCCTGCGGAATATAAGTATAGGGAACAAAACCTGTGCTGCATAACAGTGACTTAGACATACTTGTGATTTGATTAATTGTGTTTTAATTTTGTATGAATACATCTCATGGAATGTGTTTGGTAGTAGCTTTTTCAGTTGTAAATCAGTTCAATATGTGTGTGTGTGTGTGTGTGTGTGTGTGTGTGTGTGTGTGTGCGCGCGCGCGCTAGCCGTGATATAACCCTGTGTGATTGACTGGGCTCAAAGCACCGACTGTGTGTGTGTGTGAGTGTGTGTGTGTGTGTGGTGTGGTGTGGTGTGGTGTGTGTGTGTGTGTGTGTGTGTGTGTGTGTGTGTGTATTGTGTGTCATAACGTATGATCGAGAGCTGCTGGTTAAGACTGGAGCGGGGCGCAAATGGATGATGATGAGATAGTTACAGTTAGTTACCACTGGCTGTTGCTGAACCAGAATTGCGCGCGACAAAAACCACAGCATTGATTATTATTTTTTTTAAAGGAACTAGCCTTCTCAAAACAAGCCGAAGAGCTAAAAAAAATATAAAAAATGATTTAAAAAAAATCCACCCCCCCCCCGCCCCCCCTTTCTTTCTTTCTTTCGTGGTGCTTTACTTGCCACAAAAACCATAAGGCTTATTAGGGACGGGCGAATGTGGGAGAAGAGGGAGATTATATACCTGTCACTGTCCTGTCTCCACCAGAATGACTCCTGCATTAAGATGGACAGCGATGAGAGCCATTTTAACGCTTAATTGTGATGGACAAAGTCACAAGACTGCCCACAAACTACAACCATTTTGAAGAGAAGGGAGAGCCGAAGCGGAATCGAACCGTGGCCCTTCTTCCTACCAGCCGTGTGCACCTTACCGCTAGGCCAAATCGTGTATACCGTACCGCTAGGCCAGTTCGTGTATACCGTACCGCTAGGCCAAACCGGCTCACGATGAATGGTTTTAAAATGATGAAGTAGAGTTTCATGTCCTCGGATGTCGGTTGACATATTAGGGACAAACTGTGACCAGTGCCGAAGCATGGTTCAATGTTGCTTTACGCCCACAGAACTCTGATGGTTTTAAAAGGCCCCCTCTTGATAGTCATTACCCTTTTTCGGGACTTGGCTCGGTAGAGACGGGTAACAGGGTGGCTGGCCGCACACAGCAACGACAAATTGGTCTCCGAACTTCCCCGTGCTGCACGCACCGCATCCTTGATCTCAGGCACGTCCGCTGCATGCTCAGCTCCCGCCGCACGGCGAAAAGGATCAAAGAGGCTGCGGATAACCACAAAGTCGGCTGAGACACTTCTTCTTTCATGGTGCTTCACGTCCAGGGAAACCATAAGGTTTATTAGGGATGGGGAAAAGGGTGGGACAGAGCGGAGCAGAGCTCAGGAGCTGTGAGAAGGTCGAAGTGGCCGCCCTTCCCCGTCCCTATAATAAGCCTGACGGTTTCTGCGGACGTAAAGGGCTCTCGTCGCTGCCCACCTTAATGGAGAAGTCATTCTGGTGGTGACAGTGTAGCGACAGACCGTGTATATAATCTCCCTCTCCCCCCCACCTCCATACCCCCTTCCCCCCACCTTCTTGCCGCCCCTAATAAGCGTTATGGTTTCCGTGGACGTTAAGAACCATGCCTGCTTACTTTGCGGACGTAAAGCAGCATGAAAAACTGGGACAGGGAATGAGCCCAGGCCTCCCCCCCCCCCCCCCCCCCCACACACACAGCTCAGAGCTCTGCTGTGGCACTTGGCAGTGTGTTCTTTTACACGGCCCAGTCTCGCTAACCCTCACTGGTGTAAGAGGATTCTAATCTAAGCAGAAGGTAAAATCACCAGAGCATTTTAAAGGCTGAATCCTCACTTTGAGGTTTTTATTTTGATCGCTTCTACCTGCGTGACAAATAAAAAGCCGGATTTCTTGGACAGAGATAGTGTTTCAGAGAAGGTTGTTTCAGAGATAGTGTTTCAGAGAAGGTTGTTTCAAAGATTAGTTTTTCAGAGAAGATAGTGTTTCAGAGAAGGTTGTTTCAGAGAGAGTGTTTCAGAGAAGGCCATTTCAGAGATTATTGTTTCAGAGAAGATAATGTTTCAGAGAAGGTTGGTTCCTTTAAAAAGCGCTACGTGTGAGTGCATGGCCATGGTGTAAGGGAATACAGGGATTGGAAGCGGTCGGCAGGAACCGCCGATACAAAGTGTTTTCAGAGCAAACTGCGAGATGCTGGAATCGTCCCCCACTCAACGCTTGCGGGCGAGAATCGATAGGAGCCAGGGGAAGCCTCTCAGGGGGGGCAATAGTCTAATTACCGTGCCCCTCCCTTCCCCTTGTTCTGCCCACGAACCTGCACGTGCAGCTCGCGCCTGCTATGCATGCATCTATGCATGCATGTCCTGTGTCTCTGTGATGGCAACAAAACAAAACACTTGCACTTTCGTGTCTGTAGTTGTAATTAAGGGTTATAGCCGTGGCCGGTTGGGCTCGCTGCCATTTGCTCCGGAAAAGGGGTCCGCCTCCCAAACTGATTAGCTAATTCAGTTGCTCTCAGTGACCGGGGATGCATGTCGCTAAACCAGCGTTAATATGACTTTTATGATTGGGGGGCGGCAGGGGGGTGGGGGTGGGGGAGGGGGGGGGGGGTCATTTGCAAGCTTGCTTTTCCTCAAACTGTTAAAAGAAACGCTAATATGGCAATACAAAACGTGTGCGAATTTTCGGGGTGAGCCCCTTTTTGGAGGCAAACGTGATGGGCCGTCGCGCTGCATAATTAGTGTATAGATCTGTCTGCTCACCAGAGCTAGGCTGGACGCTGACATGGGCATGAAACATCACTAGATATGGCGTCGCGGGTACATGTGTACGTGTAAACGAACCATAAGGTGGACTCTACTGTGACCCCCACCCCACCCCACCGTCGCCCACCCCCACCCTCCGCCGCTACCAACCATGCACAAACGTGTCGCAACCACAGCCACTCTCTCTCTCTCTCTCTCTCTCTCTCTCTCTCTCTTCAAGGACGTGTGTTTTCGTTTTGTTGTTGTTGTTTGTTTTGTTTCTTCTCTTTTTTCTTCCCTTTTGAAAAAGACCAGAGTGGCATCTTTTTAACACCTTAATAGAACCACTCTTTGCAGCTCTTCTTTCGACGGGGGCTGGGGGGGTGGGGGTAGGGGGGGTGGGGGGGGGGGGGGGGAGAGAGAGAGAGAGAGAGAGAGAGAGAGAGAGAGAGAGAGAGAGAGAGAGAGAGAAGAAAATGGTTGTGACCCTGGCCTGCAGAGTGTGGTGGTGCCTGTTCACACGGCTCCTTGTCGTTGCCAGAATCCAATATGCACGCACGGATGGGTGATGGAATTGCCCAAGGAGAGCGTTTTGCTCATCGTCCTGAAATAATCAGCAGACAACTCCGGAAGTGTTCCTTTTTTGTAGCATTCCAAGCTGTAGAGCGGTGGGTCCCTTTTGGAGAGACTGTGCCCCCTGACTTTGACAGCGACAGAACCTGTTGGAACAGACAGAGAAGGGGTCCTTTTATTCAACATTTTAAATGCAAACTGAATTGTATCGGTCCAGTTATTAAGTTAGTTCTTGGAGTTTATTGTTTTTTACTCAACATTTTGAATGCAGATTGAATTGTATCAATTCCTGAGTTGATTCCTACAGTCGACTCTTGCTGACAGACTGAATTTCGATAAGCGGTTCATTTGGACTAGTAAAAACTTTTTCTTTTTTTTAAACAAAAATTCAGGAGAGATGTGGGTGGTAGTTGGTATAGAAACAATACACTGGATTTTTGTAGTCATATTTGTGGGAACGTTTAAAAGTAATATGAAAGGAGGTAACCCCTCCCACTTCTTTGTTCCTCTTCTTTCTTCTTTCACTTTTTTCTTTCTTCCGTCTCTCACATTGTGTGTGTTTGACTGCTCATGCTGCACAGCAGTTTTAAACTATTACTGATGCTGTGCATTGAATGGAAGCACATAGGTCATGTGATGCTGGTGATGAGTGTGAACCGAAAGCTGGCCTTTGCCTGTATTTCAGATCCAGAGAGGCAAGTACCATGGGTTGATAGACACTGGACTAGCGGTCATCACCTTCAAGCCTGGTGGCCACCGCATGGACATTGATGCAGAGGAGCAGATTTATCACATCAAGGTCAGTATAGTGTGGGACATTGCCTTAGTCTGTGAAGTGTTTGGAGTGTGTTTAATTGTGGTTCTTTTGGACAGCCTGAAGTCCTGAAAGTTCAGTCACACACACACATGTAGGCATGCATGCACGCACACACTCATGCACTCACTCACTCACACACACACACACACACACACACACACACACACACACACACACACACACACACACACACACACACACACAGATCTATACACAGATGTGCTGCTGCACACATACACACACACACACACACACACACACACACACACACACACACACAACACTGAGGTGCACACACACACACACACTGAGGTGCAACACACACACACATACACACACACACACAACACACACACAGACACACACACACACACACACACACACACACACACACACTCAGTGCACGCATGCATGCATGCACGCACACACTCACACACTCACACATAATTATGCACCCACACACATATGCATGCACACACACAGACACTCACAAGTATGCATGGATGCTGCACACACACAGCTTGCATCTGTTAACAACTCTGTTTCTTTTCTCATTCAAATTGAAAATGGGGGGCAGTTGATTTGTGTGATGAGGCAAAGATTTAGTTTTGTACTCATTGACTGTTTGAATGAGTCGTGAATGACTGATTCAAGGATGATCATTATCTGTTATCTCTTCTCAGGTAAAAGACCGGAACGTGTTTGAGGAATGGCTGAAACGACTTCGGCACCATCGGCTGTACCGGCAGCATGAGATTGCCTACGGCACACAGGAGTCCCCCCGCCTCACAGACCTGAAATCACCCACTGAGGACATTCCACTTCCCACGCTCGCCAGTGAGTTCATGACAACTACTAGCACTACTGCACGTCGATGTGTTTGTTACCAAGCCAGGAAGGCAGGGCCCGGAAACACAGAACCTGTGGCAGCATGTGAAGCATGTGAAGCTGCATTCTAACCCACTCCAGGCTTAACAAGGAGAGAACATTTGATAGGTCTCAATTCTCAGCTGAGGGTTGCTTAAATCTTTTGCATCCACAGCACCCCACCTCGAGGAGATTTTTCCTCTGGCACTGGCTCCGGCTGCTTAGTCATAATAATCAATGCAGAAACAATGCCCTTTTTGTATTCTCCTGAGGGATAGTGCATTGCTGACGAGAGATATCAGCTGCAGTCAAATGATATTCACTTGAATACTGGAATCAAATTGCGATCATTGGGCTTTCCACCAGTCAACACAGGAAACGCACGCACACAGTACAGCATAGCAGCAGGCGGGAATAGGTCAGTGGTGGAGTGCCAGACTGGTGATTGAAAGGTCATGGGTTTGAGTCCCAGCAGGAGCAGCAGGAGAGTTTTCTTCTCCAGGGTCAACTTTCTGCACTGACTCTTACTTCCGTATCTGTTCCACCCCCATGTTACTGCAGTAGCATGTAAAAGATCCCAGTCTTTCTGCCATGAGTGCAGGTGGCAGGTTACAGCTAAAGACATAGGCACCTTACACATGTGGCTTTGAATGACATGACAGTGTTAACTGATGCTTAGTTGTGTGGTGTACACAGAACATGCACCAAGACAGCGGCAGAATCAAGAAGAAAAAGGAGGTGGTTTCATTTGGCACCTGTCAGTCCATGTCACTGTACATGTGTACTGTGTCTGTGTGTTTCAGATGCTTGAGCTACCCTGGAGAAAAAGAATGGGGAAAAGAAGAAGAAAAACAGAGAAAACAGTCATGAAATGAGTTGTTTATGATAGTCCGTTTGACAGCTGTCAGTCAGTTTGACCGTGATGTGTTGTCTGTATGTTTTAGATGCTTGAGCTGCTTTGGAGAAAGGGAAAAAGAAGAAGAGAAAGAATCATGAAAGAAGGAATTTGACCGTGGAATCTGTCTGTATGAATTTCAGATGCCAACTTGCCTGAACTTGCCCTGAAGGACCACCTGAAGAAGGAGGTGATACGACAGTCCAGCTTTAAGGCTGCCAGTCAGGGACGCATTGCTGCCTGGGTGCTGGACACTGCAGGCTTCGAACAGTGCAATAAGAGTAGGTTTTTATCTGCCCAGCCTGACACTGCAGGCTTCAAACAGTGCAGTAAGAGTAGGTTTTTATCCACCCAGCCTAACACTGCACGCGAACAAGATTAGGTTTTTATCTGCCCAACCTGAAGCTGCCAGCTTTGAATGGCGCAATAAGAGTAGGTTTTTATGTGCCTGCCTGATGCTGCAGGCTTTGAACAGTGCAGTAAGAGTAGGGTTTTTTATCTGCCCAGCCTGACTCTACAGGCTTCAAACAGTGCAATAAGGGTCAGTTTTTATCCACCCGGCCTAACCCTGCAGGTGAACAAGAGTAGGTTTTTATCCGCCCAGCCTGACCCTGGCAGGTGAACAAGAGTAGGTTTTTATCCGCCCAGCCTGACCCTGGCAGGTGAACAAGAGTAGGTTTTTATCCGCTCAGCCTAACACTGCAGGTGAACAAGAGTAGGTTTTTATCCACCCAGCCTGACCCTGCAGGTGAACAAGAGTAGGTTTTTATCCGCCCAGCCTAACACTGCAGGTGAACAAGAGTAGGTTTTTATCCGCCCAGCCTGACCCTGCAGGTGAACAAGAGTAGGTTTTTATCCGCCCGGCCTGACACTGCAGGTGAACAAGAGTAGGTTTTTATCCGCTCAGCCTGATGCTGCCGGCTTCGAACAGTGCAATTAGAGCAGGTTTTATCTGCCTGGCCTGATGCTGCAGGCTTTGAACAGTGCAGTAAGAGTAGGTTTTTTATCTGCCTAGCCTGACTCTACAGGCTTCAAACAGTACAAGAAGGGTCAGTTTTTATCCACCCAGCCTAACACTGCAGGTGAACAAGAGAAGGTTTCTATCCACCCAGCCTGACGATGCTGGCTTCGAACAGTGCAATAAGAGTAGGTTTTTATCTGCCCTGGCCTGACACTGCAGGCTTCAAACAGTGCAGTAAAAATTGGTTTTTATCTGCCAAACCTGACACCACAGGCTTTGAATGGTGCAACAAGAGTAGGATTTTATCTGCCCAAGCTGACATTGCAGGCTTTAAAGAGTGCAATAAGAGTAGTTTTTATCCGCCCAGCAATCCAAACAATTTAAATTGAAAGTCAAATTTTTAGTAAGATTTTATTGTATCAGGTTCAGACTTTGAATGCTTTTTGTAATACATGGACTAGACCAAGCATTGATTCTGATGTTGACTTTGGCATGTATCCTAGGGACATGTTTGGTGTGTTTTCTGGCTGAACAAAAATGTTATGAGATTTTCTTGAGCACTATGTAAGGGCAAGGTACTTCAAATGTTGCTTGATTATAAGATCCTTTGGCTGAGATTATAAACTGAGGTCCCCCATGTGTATGTGCATGCAAAAATGTCACATATGCCTGTTGAAGATCACGTAGTCCATGTCAGAGTTTGTGGATTATGGAAGCACCAAAATAACCCAGCATGCACTAAAAGTATCAGACTTCATAGTGTTGAGCTCTACCTGCTATGCTACGTTTGATCTTTAGTTAAAAACACTTTGCACACTACAGCCTGTATTTTACCCTTGGCGGTTTTGTGACAGCTTGTGGTAAATAGTCACAGTATACACACACAGACACGCATGCACACATGCACACACATGCTCACACATACAAACACACACACACACACACACACACACACACACACACACACACACACACACACCACACACACACACACACCACACACACACACACACACACACACACACACACACTCACACACACACACACACACACGCACGCATGCATGCATGCATGCATGCATCACCCACCCACCCCACCACACCCCACACACACACACACACACACACACACACACACACACACACAAACACACACACACACACACACACACACACACACACACACACATGCATGCATGCATATGCGCATGCACGGCCACCCCACCCCCACCCCACCACACACACACACACATACACACACACACAAAATGTACAACTACAAGGAATACAAAATGTAGTTTTGCAGATTTCTGTATCATGTTGTGAGTGTAATAAAATTTATAACTAAAGAGAAATGAATTCTGTATCCCAAACATGTTCTGAGCGATTAAAATTAGAACTGTGGTGTGTTACTTAAAATTCTGTGAGTATATATGTGTAGAGATCTATATATATATGTGTAGAGATCTATATATAGATGTTCTGCGCTGCATTCAGGCCTAGGGGAAGCGCAGAGTCAGATTTTTCAGCTTCAAGAGGTTCTGGAACAAATCCGCAATCTTCCTCTTGTGACGGATAGTGCATTTGAGGTAAGAGATTTTATTCACCTTGGTAACCCCCATCCCCCACCCCCTTCTTGCCCTTTTACTGACTGTGTGCTGTATACATTTAGTGACATTAACTATGAGTCTGAAGTGCAGTGTCGTACACATTATAAAACTAGCATAAGAGGTGTGTGTAAGTCAAATTGAAAAAAGAAGAAAGAAATGCTTTATTGTCCCCCTTTGGATTTTTTTGCTGTGGAAAATTTAAATAAGTATTCCAAGGGAAAGCCAGTACCCAGGCCTCTGATTAGTCTCCGATGTAACTTTGCCATAGGAAAGCCAGTACCCAGCTTTCTAATTAGTCTCAGGCGTAACTTTTCCGGGGGAAAGCCAGTATCCAGCCTTCTGGCTAGTCTCTGATGTAACTTTTCCTTTTATTATTAGTCTCTGACTAACATTTCCAGGGGAAAGCCAGTACCCAGCCTTCTAATTAGTCTCTGATGTAACCTTCCCAGAGGAGAACCAGTACCTGGCTTTCAGATTAGTCTCTGATGTAACTTTCCAAGAAGAAAGCCAGTACCCTGCCTACCGACTAATCTCTGATGTAGGTGGAATTATTACAGATTTTTCCGATGTATAAATTTAGGTGATTTTTTCCCCCCTGGGGAAAACCAGCACCCAGCCTAGGGAGTAAACCTACAGCCTACAGAGCCCATACCCAACCATTGGTGGAATTTCTACAGGGCTTTGCTAGGGCAGCGTCTGTCTGCTGCTGCTGGGCTTTTAACGTGGACACACCTTCAGCACTCAAGACTTTGCCCTTCTGTCTCATCTGAAAGACTGTCCTTGTACACTTACCATGAGTGCAGTGTGTTTTTTAACTTACCATACCGTTTTTAACCTTCTGTATTTAGCTGTTTCATCTCTGTTGTGTGTGTGTGTGTGTGTGAGGCCGTGAAGGAAAAACAAATTTGCTTCGCAGGACTAGTTCTGCTTACTGGTTTGTGGCTGCACATGTTTTGAGTTGCATAGAGACAGTATGATGTTACAGAGGCATTTTGCGTGTATGTTTTAGAGCGGTGTGATATTAGCGTGTAGTTATTCCTTAGTGATGTGCTGCATGAATGGCAGTTTTGTCCTTATTTTGTCTTTTTTGCTGCTTTGCCTTGTTTGGAGATTGCTTCCAACCCCCCCCCCCCCCCCCCCCCACCCCCCACCCCCAGCACTCGCACACACACACACACACACACACACTCAGTTCATTAATATTTGAGTTGAGTCACATGCTTTGCTAATCCGTGTTGCTTTGCTTTGCAGTGGATGCATAATGCTGGCATGATTATCTTGGTGTGCATGCCCACATTTTCTTGATTTTTTATGCATTGTGTGCATCCCCACCCCTGAGTAAGTAAGTAACTTGGCTTTTTACGCCCTGTCAACCAGGACAATCGTGTCAGGGCAGACGCACTTCCCCCAGTGGCCCCCATCTCCCTGAAACGTGTAGAACAAGCGCTTCATGTACTTAGTGTCTGTGCAGGGAAATGGTAGCACATGCAAAGTTTCACCTGGCTCTGAGTGGGCCTTGAAGCTACAGCCTAGGAGAATTAAAGAAACACCCACAAAAAACAACAACAACACAGCAGCCAGTTTGGACAGGTAAAAATGACACCCAAAACGACCAGAAAAAATCAAATGGTTTGTAAGGAAATAAAGGGTTTTGTCTAATACTGCCTGTTAGTCTAGGCACCTGATATGAAAGCAGGAGTAATTCTCATGTTAAAAAATGCAGACACCAACAGCAGCTGCAAAAACAACAACAACAACAAAAATGTTGACCACGTCTACATGAATTGTATGGTTCATCCTAATAAATAGTTGGAAATTAATAAAAAGGAATTCATCCTACGTGTACCTCACAGTGTCACACCTGCCTTGTACCATTGTCAGTAGAGGTGAAATGGTTTTTAAATTCACTAAAATGGGTTATTTCTTGTGCATGTTTTTCTAGACCCTCAGTCGTTTCTGTTTGTTTCATGGGTTGGGGAAGTTGCATGACGGATATGAAGTCAAGTTTCTAGTGTTTATTATTTGTTTGTTTGATCTAGTTTTGGGTGAATTTTGTAAACACACATTGCACTCCAACTACTTGGGACACACACAGTGACACACACAAACTCTCTCTCATGCACACACACACACACACGCACACAAACACACACACACACACACACACACACACACACACACACACACACACACACACACACACACTCTCTCTCATCCACACACACACTCTCTCTGTCTCATCCACACACACACACACACACACACACACACACACACACACACACACACATACACACACAATAGATATGCATTGGCTATCTATCAGTTTATGTATTTTTGCTGTTTATTTTTCTTCTTGAAAAGAAAGAGGAAAAAATAAAAGAATTAAAAGGCGGGGGAAGGGGAAGAAGAAAAAAAATTAAAGAAAAGAAAAGAAAAGAAAAAGTGAAACAAAAAGAAGTCCACTCTTTTGTGCATGGCATTGGACCACTGGATTCAAGCCTACTATTGATTTTTCCATTTCAGAATACTTTTTGCTCAGTAATGGATAACAGACCTTATCCTTTAATGGAAGGGTGGGAAACTCCTTCGGGGCTTCAGGCAGATAGAAGGCATTGCATGTATCTGTGCAGATCATTAAAAGAAAACACAACAAAGGAAACATATGTGAGTTTTGTGTAAAGAAGGCAAGAGAAGTTGATGGTCAGAGAAATCAGTTTACCCCCCCACACCCCCACCCCCAATCCCACCCCCCCACCCCCCAAAAAAACAACAACAACAGACTGCATGTTAAATCGGTATTGAAGATGAAGGAGACTGTTTTACTCTTTGTTCAAGGTGAAGGACACTTGTCTGCAATGACAAATCAAGGACAGAGTTTTCCCATGGTTCAGGGAACATCATTGCAAATGTTTGTTAACCTGGGAACATAGCCCAAGCAAAATGACTGATTACTGGGGGAAACAAACAAAAACAAACAAACAAACAAGAACTAGCCCCAAAACATTAAAGAATGACCTGCTTTTGAAAGTATAATAAAAGCTCTAACTTTTGCAAGTTTGTCCTTTTTTTTTCTTTCCCCTTTTTTTTCTTTATGTCTTTTTCCTTTCCTTTTTTCCTTTTTCTTTTTCTTTCTTTTTTTGGTGACTGATGAAATAGCATGCTTGTCTATGTAATGATGAGTGTGCCTCTGTCTAACTGGCCAAGAGGACTTGTGAGGTCATCTGTGGCAAAAACTTACCTTTTTCTTGGAGACTGCAAGTTTAGCATTCTCCAGCTGAACACTTGGGGGTAATCACCCAGCACATGCAGTTGTACAATGGCAGATGCATTCCATAGAGTGAGAGGATTCATGCAGTTGAACAATGGCAGATGCATTCTGTAGGGTGAGAGGTCCCATGCAGTTGTACAATGGCAAATGCATTCTGTAGGGTGAGAGGTCCCATGCAGTTGTACAATGGCAAATGCATTCTGTAGGGTGAGAGGTCCCATGCAGTTGTACAATGGCAAATGCATTCTGTAGGGTGAGAGGTCCCATGCAGTTGTACAATGGCAAATGCATTCTGTAGGGTGAGAGGATTCATGCAGTTGTACAATGGCAAATGCATTCTGTAGGGTGAGAGGATTCATGCAGTTGTACAATGGCAAATGCATTCTGTAGGGTGAGAGGATTCATGCATATGTGACCGTTTTCATTACATTGCCACATGAGCAGCCACATGCCAACTTCTTTTGTCACTTGAACTTTGCACATACCAGTTTTGATGACCTTGACCCAAAGGCCAGGGGGAAGGAGAAAAAAAAGGGGGACAGAAAAAGAAGAAGAATAAAGACTTTCTATTGTATCTCTCAGCAGGCTCTTGTTTAAACATGTGTAAACTGTAAACTTTATATGATTGTTACATATACAGACGTGACCGTGACCAGTTGCGTGTTTGAAACTTAACTGAAAATGAATTCAAGGGAAATGACTGATGCACGTTCTTCATAAAGCATGGGCCTTACTTAGAGCATTTTGTTGGATGCTGGGAATGTGATCTATTTGAAACTGTGCTAGATGATCATTTCCCTTGATCTTTTGCATGTGCTTACCAAGTTTTGATGACCATGACCTATTTTCAAGGTCACAGGAGAATGAAAAATGCAAGGGCTGTTTTCACTGCTTTGAATGCGAGTCGACTGAGTGTTTGCTCTTCTTGTTTGATCTTGAAATGCTCTGTGCTTGATGATGTTGACTGCTTTGTCTTCTCTCCAAGTCAGGTGGCTTGTCTTCTCTCTCTGTCTAGCTGCCGGTCAGCCACACTATCGAAAGTAGCGAGCGAAAGAAGCGTGGTCTTGGGCTCCGCTCCAGTAAACACAAAGATAGAAAGAATAGCTCTTCTAGTATCAAAGATAATGTAAGTGGAGTCGGGAACAGGTATCTGTACAGCATGTTCTGTTTTGTCATCCACTATCCAGTCATCTTGTGTACTGTGACGTGTGCTGCATTGTGTTTGTGTTCTGTTCATGTACACGTGTATCAGGGGCATTTCTATATATATGTACATTTTTCAAATGCATATATATATATATATATAGTCACATGATGATTATTGGGTCATTATTTGCTTGTAGGGCTCGTCTGTTTTTTTGCCTCCATTTTTTTGTTTCATGTGAAAAATAGTGTCTTGTTAATGATGTTTGTCCATCTGTCCTGTGATAGGACCATTCTGTTGGCAAAATCAGAACAGCAGGATAGCGATAGGACCATTCTGTTGACAGAATCAGAACAGCAGGATAGCTCAGTTGGTAGAGTATCGGACTGAAAAGCCAGGTGCAGTACTGACGTGGGTTTGATTTCCAGAGTCAGTTTTCAGCGCAGACTCTTTTACAGTGTTTGTACGGCCCCCATGTGCAGCCGCATGCATCAGAATCTGTGTCTGTGTGGTAAAAATCCCAAACACTGGCATCGATACAATTGTTTGGACACATGACACACTGATAGGAATGGGCAGCACTGCTCATGCAGCTGCTGTAGCCTTACCCAGGGAAGGTGACCCTGATTTCCCACAAGAGATAAGGAGGTACTATCAAAAAAATAAAAATAAAAATAAAAATAGAAACACAAAAACCACCAACTTTTTCTTTCTTTCTTAAAGACTGTAAATGAGACCTTTGAAACTTGATGATAAAACATGATGATGACTTACACTGAGCTTTTAATTTGTCGTATTAATTTTAGGGCCTTGAGCTAATTTCAAGGTAAAACAGAAGGTAAAACTCCCAAACTCTGGACAAAAACTTCAGTGTCACTTGTTTGTTTTCTCAGACACTGTGTGAATGAGATCTTTTAAACCTGTATGGTTTGTATGATAATAACCTCTGTTGACCTTTACCCTTTTACACCAGGATTAGTGACCTTTAGTGAGTTTGTGTATTTCTCTCTGTCTGTGTTGTTGTTGGGAGGGAGATATTTATTCCATTACTATTACTGTTATTCTTCTAGTAGGGACTCGTGCCTGCTATATTGGCATTGTATGCTTTGTGTTTTTTGTCTAAAATAGGTCTGCCAAAGGAAAACTTTTCTGTTCTTCTTGCCATGACTGGCTTATTGCATTGGATCAGTATAATTGGTACTTGAACAGAATTGGCTAAGGATTAAGCTGTTTGATGATTGTTGATGTTCTGTTTTGTTACTTGCATTTATTCCTTTATAGTGAGTTGTTTGTTCTCTTGTTTGATTAACGTTTTAACACACATTATATTACCTCCGTGTTGTGCCTGAATTAACATTGTGTTGAATTTAACAGAAATAAAAACATTTCTCTCCTAACATTGTTATTTTTTACAAACCAACAACGAAGCAATGATAAATAGACATTTGAACTGGGAAGTGTCTGTAGGTTTTATTTTCCCTGAATGTAATACATTTGTGAGAGAGAGAAAGTATCAGACTTTGTTATACCCACCCGCCCTCTTCCAGTTGCACTTGCTCTTTTTCTTGTTCTCTCCTGTCCACAGTGTCACATTCATCCGGATGGTGTTTCATTTGACGAATTATATTCCCTTACCCAGTCCAGCTGGCCCTTGCTTTTGTTTTTGCCTAGCTTCTCTTGTGGTTGCTTGAAGTCTGGCTAGATAGGTGTTGTTTGTGACATACAGTTGTCAGTTTGTGACATACCGTTGTCAGTGGTAATCTGTGCATCAGTGAAGTATGAAGTGACTTGGTTGCTGTTTGAGGGAAATGAGCTGTGGGTAACTCACAGAATCTGAGTCACTGTTATGTCCTTAGATTTTTTTAATTTGTGCTCCCCCCCCCCCCCCCCCCACCACCTCCCCTCCCACCACCACCACAAAAAAGAAAAAAGAAAAAAAAGAGAGCAAAGAGAATTTTGATTTACCTAAGTTTCAGGCTGTGTTTGACTCTCACACTGCAGTAAGCCACTTATGTAGGGATGATCATAAAAGTGGTTCATATTTTCATGTGTTCTGACTATTCTTTATGTGGTTCCTATGGAACTGACATGTTGATGTTCCTTCATAGCATGCTGTTCAGTTGTTTCCTATTGTTTACTATTATTCACTTATTGTCCCTGTAAAATCAGAGAGAAATAGGAAGAAGGAAAGAGAGCACGTTCTTAAAGATTGAATTCAATAAAACTGTTGATCATATCTAAAGAAAATATGTTTTAAATTGTCATGTATACATGTGTAAATGTTTACCAGTTGATAGCTTTTGTAGTTAAAGCAAAATGTGTTGTTTATGGAATTACTTGTGGGGGGGGGGGGGGGGGTTCAAACCAAAAGAAAGGGAGGTTTTGAATGGATTTTTGGAGGGATGGTGGGTAAGTAAGTTGGTGTTTTAGGGATGGAGAGGGCTTTTTTTAAACTGAAAGAATGGCAAGTTTTGAATGGATCTTTAGGGGGGGGGGGGGGGGGTTTTTTATCTTTTTCTTTTTTTCAGACTGAAAGAATGGCAAGTTTTGAATGGATTTCTGACCTGTTTTTGATCATTTTGTCCCCCTGCTGCACACCCTCAGGGAAACAACAACAGCAACTTACTGATGGCACCCACGGTGGACCGAATCCACGTCAGTGCTTCCAACCCCAATCTGCTGACTCACTGCAGCAACTCCGATGCTGGCAAACCTGAAAGTCCTCTGAACTCCGCCCATGAAAACAGGATACAGGAGATCCGGCTGAGAGAGAACTTTGTCGCTACTGCGGAAGATGGTGAGTGAGCGCGGTGGAATCTGCTTGAGATGTGATGCTTGTGTGAGGTGATCGGAATTCTGTTTGTAATGGAGTGATCCAGGTATCTTGATGTTGGTACCCTTTCCTTGTAATTTTGAAGGCTCTAACTAGCAACTTTGTTTTAAGAGGCTTCGACTGTATGTTGTATTGAAGTGTTATAAAGGCATTGAAACAGCCCTAAGGTACCAGCTATTAGTTACCAGCCTGCAAGCCTTACTACTGATGTGATGCCATTGATTCAGGTGGAATCCACTTGAGATGTGCTATTGTAAGGTGGAATTCGGTTTGTGACAGTGATCCGGATATCTCTGTGGTACCCTTTACTTGTATTTAAAAATAAATAATTAAGGGTCTGTTTAAAAGTAAATCTGAAGGTCCTAACTGCTTTGTCTCACAACACAGTGAAATAATCTGTGTTTGGTTTAAGAGGTTACCAGTGTATGGTGCATTGAAGTGTTATTATGCAAGCAGCCGTATCAGCTATAAGTTGCTGGTCAAAAAGGGATGCAGCCTGCAACTTTAACTCCTGATGTGATACCACTGATTGATCAGGCTCAAACCTTTCTTTTTCAGGGGTGGGGGTGGGGCGGCAGGGGGATGTAGAACAGAGACTCCAGGAAGTCGAGCCTTTTTGTTTTAACGCTCATTTGGAACGTCACATTTTAATAAGACTGTATCTATTTTCCCTCTGAAGCTATGCAAATAATATCAGGTGTATGATTTTCTTTTTGTCTTTATTTTGAGAACCCCCACAGATTTCATTGCTGTTGTCAGTTGTTTTATTTTCATAACTTATGCTGTTAAACTGTTTGGCTGTCAGTTTTTGCCATGACAGCAATATCGGCCCCAGCAGTAATAACTGATATGCTAACTGCTCCCATTTCCAGTGCACGGCCAGCTGAAAGGACTGCTGCGCATGATGTTCACCGAGCGCGAGAGGCTGAAGAATTCGCTGGAGAGAGACAGCGGAGCCAATGCCTCACAGCAACAAACTGTTGCAGTGCTGAGGCAGGCACTCAGCGATGTAAGTTTTATTCAGGGTAAACCCTGTTGGAAAAAACTCTGTTCAGTTCAGTTCAGTTCAAGATGTTATCTATGCGCTTGGAAAAGCCCATATGTGCTCCACCCAGTCTCTCAGAAGTTTCCCCAACATTGCCTTTGAAAACCCTGAGAGGCGAAGACCTTTCTGGGGAGAGACAGCTGGGCGGATGCCTTGCTGCTGTCTCGGTGCTGAAGCTTGCACTGGGTAATGTAAGTTGTCAGGGTTTAGTGTTGTTAGAAAACTCTGAAAGGTGAAGACTTTTCTGGGAGAGATGACTGCATGGGCTGGTGCCTTGCTGCTGTCTTGGTGCTGAGGCAGGCACTGGGTAACTATGCAAGTTGTCAGGGTTTAGTGTTGTAGAAGACTCTGAGAGGTGAAAACATGTCTGGGGAGAGATGACTGGGCCAGTGTATTGCCACTCAGACTTTTCAGTAGCCCATGGCGGCAACAATGACATTGATGAAGAGCACTGCTCCTGGTCTGTCTCTGAAAACTGAAAAAACTCCAACGTTTCTAAAAAGAAAAAAAAGAAAAAAAGAAGTGTACTTTTATCTGTATTTGAGTGTAAACAGGTATGCTTGCTGCCGTCTTGGTGCTGAGGCAGGCACTTGGTAATTCTGTAATTTGTCAGGGTTTAGTGTTGTTAGAAAACTTTGAGGTGAAATCTTCTCTTGGGGAGACGACTGGGCCAATGCTTCAGTGCAGTGCCTCATTGCAAGGAGGTGTCTGAAATTTGAAATAATTACATAGTTTTTGTTTGTTTGTGGGTAGTTTTCTGTGAGGCATGCAAGCAGTATTGATCCACACAACTGGATGCCCTGGTCCCAAGGACTCCATTGCCTCTCCCCGCAAAACGTTAACAAGAATGAAATTAGTGTCTGGTTCTGTGAGTGTGATATTAGTGGTAATGCCCTGTATTGAATTAAGAATGACAAATCACTTCCTGGCAGCAGAGATACTATTGTGATGACTACAGGGGCTGTGCAGGATACTGGAGGAATGTGGTACGTGACTGTGAAACTGGTTCTTATTCCAGCATTTGTTTGTTCAGGCTCAGTGTCAAAACAGTGATCTATGTACATGGCTATGAAACTGGTTCTTATTCCAGTGTTTGTTTTGGCTCAGTGTCAAAACAGCGATCTACGTACATAGCTATGAAACCAAAACAGCGATCTGTGTACATGGCTATGAAACCTTTTTTTGAAAATGGTTCTTATTCCGGTGTTTGTTTTGGCTCAGTGTCAAAACAGCGATCTACGTACATGGCTATGAAACTGGTTCTTATTCTGGTGTTTGTTTTGGTTCAGTGTCAAAACAGCGATCTACATACATGGCTATGAAAGTGGTTCTTATTGCATGAAAGTTGTTCTTATTCCAGCATTTGTTTTGTTCAGGCTCAGTGTCAGAACAGCGATCTACGAGCCAGGTTGGCTCGGATCCATGCTGATTCCTACGTGCCTGAGTTGGCGCCACTGACAGTTACCTCCCCTGTGGCCTCCCCCAGAGTGGAAAGGGTAAGTGTGACATCTTTGAACGTGTGCATGATGCTGATAACACTTTGGTCAAGCTGTAAGTCTGTTCTTTAGTGTGAAGTCGCTTGGTGAAGAAGCTTCTGCCACTTCGCCGAAACGTCATCAAGGTTTCACTTTGTCAAAGTGACTTCGCAGGTGGGATTGTGCATAGTCTTGGTGATGTGGCCAAAGCTGACCCCTGATGGCATAGTCAGCTTATCAGCTCTTCAGGTCATTGGCCATTGTTTACACTGCGAGGTGTCTTGACTGGCTGTTAATGGAAGAAGAACCTGCCGCCTCTGAGGATAAAAAGATTGAAGTTTTTATTGCCCGTTTGGAGCATCAGTGGAAAAAGACTGAAGTTTTTATTGCCTGTTTGGCGCATCAGTGTAAAAAGATTGAAGTTTTTATTGCCCGTTTGGAGCATCAGCGTAAAAAGATTGAAGTTTTTATTGCCTGTTTGGAGCATCAGCGTAAAAAGATTGAAGTTTTTATTGCCCGTTTGGAGCAACAGTGTAAAAAGATTGAAATTTTTATTGCCTGTTTGGAGCATCAGTGTAAAAAGATTGAAGTTTTATTGCCCGTTTGGAGTATCAGTGTAAAATGATTGAAGTTTTTATTGCCTGTTTGGAGCATCAGTGTAAAACGATTGAAGTTTTTATTGCCTGTTTGGAGCATCAGTGTAAAAAGATTGAAGTTTTTATTGCCCATTTGGAGCATCAGCGTAAAAAGATTGAAGTTTTTATTGCCAGTTTGGAGCATCAGCATAAAAAGATTGGTCAGAGCATCAGTGTAAAAAGATTGAAGTTTTATTGCCCGTTTGGAGCATCAGCATAAAAAGATTGAAGTTTTATTGCCTGTTTGGAGCATCAGCATAAAAAGATTGGTCAGAGCATCAGTGTAAAAAGATTGAAGTTTTTATTGCCTGTTTGGAGCATCAGTGTAAAAAGATTGAAGTTTTTATTGCCTGTTTGGAGCATCAGCTGTTGCTGTGGGACCCATCTGACTGCAGGATCTGTAAAGACAGAAACAAAAGAAGGAATGAAGGGGGTGTGCTTCTGCATCAGATTTGGGTGCCGATAACTGCTCTTTTCATATTAACAACCAAAGTTACCAAAGACATCTTTACTGAGTGGTACTTTGCCAAATCTGTGAAACTGTATGAAGAATGCTAGCAGTCATTCTTGTTTCAGATTTTTGTATTAAGAACAGCCTTTACATGGCCATACTTGTTTCCCTGACCCCTGTTCAAAGTCTGGGCGAGATTTTGAATGTGAATCATCCGACCATTTTCTCCTGTTTCTTTGTTTTCTTCAACAGTTGATTTAACTGAGAAGAAGAAGAAATTTTATGCTGAGATCATTGTGTGTTCTCGTGCTTTGTTATTAAAAAATAAATCTGATTGGTGAACTAATTTTTTTTCTTTTCAACAAATGAAAATTTATATTTTTCAAATTAGAATGTGGACTGACAGTGAGAATTTGCTCTTTATATTTTTCAAATTAGAATGTGAACTGACAGTGAGAATTTGCTCTTTTTGTTCAAAACACCTGTCCTTGTTTATATATATATATATATATATATATATAAAAAATTTTTTTTTTTTTAAACAGCCATTCTTCATCTTTGTTCATGAATAACAACCATTCTTCATTCTTGCTTATAAAAAACAAAAAAACAAAAACAACCATTCTTTGATTATTTGTTTGTCAGGATCGAGCTCACATCGCGCAGTCTATATCGGGCGAGAGCTTTTCCCTGTCTGAGTACTACGACGCTGAGGAGTACATTGAGAACCTCAGCGACTCTTCCTCCGAGGTAAGTTAATTGTCGCTTGTGTTCAGCATTCATAGAACTTCTACATGAGTGTCACTTGTGTTCAGTGTTCACATAACTGCCACATGATTGTTACTTGTGTTCAGTGTTCACAGAACTGCCACATGATTTGTTACTTGTTTGTAGTGTTCACAGAACTGCCACATGATTTGTTACTTGTTTTCAGTGTTCACAGAACTGCCACATGATTATCACTTCTGTTCATTGTTCACAGAACTGCCACATGATTGTCACTTTTGTCAAATGTTCACAGAACCATTGCATGATTGTGTTCAATGTTCACAGAAATGCCACTTGTTCACAAAACTGCTACATGAGTGCCACTTGTGTTTAGTGTTCACAGAACCACCATATCAGGCCACTTGTGTTTAGCGTTCACAGAACCACCATATCAAGCCACTTGTGTTTAGTGTTCACAGAACCACCATATCAGGCCACTTGTGTTTAGTGTTCACAGAACCACCATATCAGGCCACTTGTGTTTAGTGTTCACAGAAGCACCATATCAAGCCACTTGCATTTAGTGTTCACAGAACCACCATATCAGGCCACTTGCTTTTAGCGTTCACAGAACCACCATATCAGCCACTTGTGTTTAGTGGTATCAGCCTTGGTAGCTCTTGTCGGTAGAGAGTTTGTGATCAGTGGAAATGGAAGTAATGAAAAATGCAAAATAAAATTGGAAATCATGAGGAAAAAAAGAGAGAGTAAGAAGTACTGCATTTTTTGTTGAAACCGCCTTCACCACCAGTGATGCTGTCATTTATTATTCAGAGTGAGATGATGAAATTAAGCAGTTGTTGTCACTGTTAGTGTGTGTGTGTGTGTGTGTGTGTGTGTGTGTGTGTGTGTGTGTGTGTGTGTGTGTGTGTTGTGTGTAAGCATACATGGATGCATAATTATGTTTGTGTGTGTGTGTGTGTGTGTGTGTGTGTGTGTGTGTGTGTGTGTGTGTGTGTGTGTGTGTAAGCATACATGGATGCATAATAATGTTTGTTTGTGTGTGTGTGTGTGTGTGTGTGTGTATGCCAGTGTGTGTATACAATGTGTATGTAGTATGTGTGTATTGTATGTGTGTGTGTGCACACATGCATATATGTGTGTGGTATGCAAGAGAGAGAGTGTAGGTGTGTGTTCCCACACATGTGCATTCACATATATGCGGCCATGAGGAACTGGCCTTGCAACAGGTGATATTGATTGAGCGCTTTAAAGTCTCTCCGTCAGCTGCTCACAGCTTCACAATGCACCATAAGTAGGCATCAGTCTACCCAGACTGAACCTTCCACAGGTGACCGTCACTTCCAGGAGTCTTAAAAGTGGCCAGGTGCATCAGCAAACCAACATTCTGTGGCCAAGGATTTTACTGTGCCAGTATGCACTCAGTTTCTGTGGCATTGTGCAGAGACATTGGCAGTGGCTGTGATTTTTTTTTTGCTTCGGCAGTATCGGTCCTTGCTGTATGAGAAGGACACTTTAAATATGCAGTGGATACTTTGCCACTCTGTTTGCTCAATACCGTCTGTGCTGGATCAGGTTTGCTTGTGCTTTGTGGGTAACACTTTGAGAATCCGCTGAAATGGGCCACGAGGTGGTTTTATGTAGGTTTACTGCAGCTTGAGATGCATCAGCTGGCCATTTTTGTTCGGGATGGTTTTCACAGCTCAGATCAAATTTGTGACTGCGTTGCTGATTCTGCTCGTGACTGCGGCGATGTCTCTTGCGCCAGCACTGACGCTGACGTAAACTTGGAATACCTGCCGTCTGTTCATCGTGATGATGTTTGTGGTGATACCGTTTGACTTTCCAGTGCTGAAAGTGCACTCTTTGTTTGTGCAGCCATCCGACGATGAAGCATCCAGCGAAATATCTGAGGAGGGCAATGACACTGACTGCACTGTGGGTGTCAGCGGTGAGTATGAGTAGATATGTACTGTGTTAATTGAACTGGTTGGCTGGCTTTGTGGTCTGTAACACACTCCACGCCTGTCACTGTGGGATACTGTGGGAGCACAAATTATTCCCCCACCTCCCCTGCCCACTCCCCTCAGCTGGGAATGCAGACCTACCATGGTTCTCTCTTTAAAGCCTAGAATGGGTCAGAATATAGCTTTTCACACTTTGCCTGCCACCAGGAATAGTTTTGTACCTTTATGTAATGTCTGCCTTCCTAGGGTCTTTCAACTTCATTTTCCCCAGTCCTCTTCCAGGATAGATTGATGTATTATGAACAGTGACTCAGACTTTTATTTGTGGCTTGCTGACTTTGTTTTGGCCATGATATGGTATTTCTGATTTTATGACTTGGAATGTGAATTTTTTAATGATTTGATTGGTCATGAAAAATAAAATGTAGCTTTGTCACTACAAATCCTTAAATTTATGTAAAATAAAGATTCAGTGAGCGACTGATACTTTAAAACAATGATAATAATCATGATATTAAAACTAATAACAATGACAATAACAAAAGTACTGTCCCAAGGCAAAAGAAAAGCACTTACACTTGTGTGGTATTGTCAGTGGACAGATGCACATCTTCCAAACTCCTTGAGTGAGTTTTTCAGACATTGAAGATAATTAGCGTCCACTTACGTAGAATTTGCATTAATTCATGTTCCTGCAGAGAAGCTTCCAGTAGAAGGTGACTAGTATGGTTCTTTTGGCAGTGACGGAAGAGCTGCCCCAGGCGCTTTGCGCAACAGGACGGCGCAGCACATTGCCAGTGCCCAAGCCCGAGACTCCGGACATCAGTCTGTGGAACTTGCTGTACAGGAACATTGGCAAGGACCTCACCAAGATCTCCATGCCTGTCACGCTCAATGAGCCACTCAGCATGCTGCAGGTAACACATTCCATGCCTGTCAGTGTCATGCTCAATGAGCCGCTCAGCATGCAGCAGGTAACAAACTCCATGCCTGTCAGTGTCACGCTTAATGAGCCACTCTGCATGCTGCAGGTAACACACTCCATGCCTGTCAGTGTCGCTCATTGAGCCGCTCAGCATGCAGCAGGTAACAAACTCCATGCCTGTCAGTGTCATGCTTAATGAGCCGCTCAGCATGCAGCAGGTAACAAACTCCATGCCTGTCACTGTCACTCTCAATGAGCCGCTCTGCATGCTGCAGGTAACACTCCATGCCTGTCAGTGTCACGCTCAGCGAGCTGCTCAGCATGTTGCAGGTAACACACTCCATGCTTGTCATGCTCATTGAGCTGCTCAGCATACTGCAGGTAACACATGCCATGCCTGTCAGTGTCACGCTCAGCGAGCTGCTCAGCATCCCGCAGGTAACACACACCATGCCTGTTGAGTTCAGTGAACCACTCAGCATGCTGCAGGTGACACATTCCATGCCTGCCACGCTCAATGAGCCGCTCAGCATGCTGCAGGTAACACACTCCATGTCTGTCACGCTCAGTGAGCCACTCAGCATGTGCAGGTAACACACTCCATGTTTGTCACGCCCAGTGAGCTGCTCAGCATGTGCAGGTGTAACACTCCATATTTGTCACGCTCAGTGAGCCACTCAGCATGTGCAGGTGACGCACTCCATACCTGTCAGTGTCGTGCTCAAATAGCTGCTCAGCATGCTGCAGGTAACAAAATTAGAACCTGCACAAAATAAAAACTGTACTTGACCCAAGAGCATTTCCCTCTGCAACCCTCTCCAGCAGACAGATGGAAAGGATTGAGTCTTGAACACGCCATGTCCTCTTCAACCCTAACCAACAGACTGACAGAAAGGGGTGACTCTCGATGAGGTTGAATACGCCATGTCCTCTTCAACCCTAACCAACAGACTGACAGAAAGGGGTGACTCTCGATGAGGTTGAATACGCCATGTCCTCTTCAACCCTAACCAACAGACTGACAGAAAGGGGTGACTCTCGATGAGGTTGAATACGCCATGTCCTCTTCAACCCTAACCAACAGACTGACAGAAAGGGGTGACTCTTGGTGAAGTTGAACATGCCATGTCCTCTTCAACCCTAACCAACAGACTGACAAAGGGGTGACTCTCGATGAGGTTGAATACACCATGTCCTCTTCAACCCTAACCAACAGACTGACAGAAAGGGGTGACTCTTGGTGAAGTTGAACATGCCATGTCCTCTTCAACCCTAACCAACAAACTTGACAGGAATGGTTGAAGACTTGACAGAAATGGTTGACTCTTTGAGGTTGAATAAAACATATCCTCTTCAACCCTAACCAAGAGACTGACATAAAGGACGGACTGACTGAGGTTGGATGCCACCTCAACTCTTCAGCCATGACCAGCAGACAGTCCATGGAGATGTAGAGAAAGAAGCGAAAAAAATCACAAAACCACACGGCAACCCAGTCTAATGGAAAACAGCAGGTAGAAGCCAAACAATAATGCAGATGTGCACAATTTGGCCAAAAGTGATCCGAAGCAGAAGATGCTGCAAACTTTTACTATGGTACAACCTGAAACAGAATGATGCCCAGACTGCCTATGCAGAATCATCCCCTGGTGGAGTTTATGTCCCTTGTGTTTACTTGCATGCCAGGTGACAGAGACCATAGGTGACTCAGGTCTTGTTGTGTGTGTGTGATGTCTTTCAAGCACTAATTAACTCCCTTGTTGGTTGAATTTTCACACTGGTACTTTGTCTATTTGAGTCACTCATTGTGTACCACCTACTGGTGCTTTGTTTATCTGAGTTGTTCATTGCGTGCCACCTTTGATAATGATAATCATGATTGTACCATTCTTATTTTCTTTATTGGTTGTTCACGGAGGGGTGATTGCATCTTTTTTCAGCGACTGTGTGAAGAACTGGAGTACAGTGAGCTGCTTGACAAAGCTGCTGAGTATGACGACCCCTATGAGCGCATGGTGGGTATTGCTGTTTCTGTGTCTTTTCTCTGAGTCTTTTAACTGTGTCTCTTCATTTGCCTTTGTATCAGTGTTTGTGCACATGTGTTCTGTGTGTGTGTGGGTGTGTCTGTGCATGCGTGCATGCATGTGAGTGTGTGTGTGTGTGTGTGTGTGTGTGTGTGTGTGTGTGTGTGTGTGTGTGTGTGTGTGTTTGACTGTCTGTATCTCTCTCTTCTCTGGTTGGCTCTGTCTGTCTGACTCTCTGGCTCTCTCTCGCTGGCTCTCTTTCGCTGGCTCTCTTTGCTGGGCTGTCTTTAGTTCTCTCTCTCTCTCTCTCTCCAAGGAAGCAAGCATATGGATAGAGGGGAGGCAGTTGAGATCCAGGCAAGGGGTGGGGATGTTGGGGGAGGGGGGTGGGGGTGGAAGGAAAAGAAACTCAAGAGGGTATTTGAGAGCGTGTTGGTAATTCACTAATTGCAATGTGTATTTGAGTGGGCAGTGGGGACTGATTGGTGTGTTTTCTTGTGTAGGTGTGGGTGTGTAGGTATATATGTGTATACATAGTTAGCTAGGTGATCATGTTTATGGTAGAATACTATTCTTAAGGTTCTGTTTGTTGAAATGTATGATAATGTGGTTTTTGTCAAGTTGTTCGTACAGCACAATGAGTTTAACAGACAGAAAGACAGAGAGTGGCACTGTATAAGAACTATGTATCTATTATTATTTGGCTGGCTCTCTTTCTGTTACTGAAACACCTTGCTTGCACATATTGAAATGTATCCAAACTAATGCAGTGTGTTGTTGCAACACTAACGTATTAAAGGGAGTCTTAAATCTTTTGTTGTTGTTGCTATTTACTGGACCATACTGGGTGTAAAAAACCCAGTTACTTACTTGCTGTTTACTGGGTAAGGTTTTCTTTTTATACTTCATTAGTTGTTTAGGAAGAATTTCTCCACTTCCGGACTTGCTGAACAGCGCCTACACCTCTCTTCCACTCCAGAAGACCAGGATTTCAGTAGTCAGAAGTAACGCTAGAACTACCTTTGTTTCAGATTTATGTGGCAGCCTTTGCCGTGAGCAGTTACTCCAGTTCTTACTACAGGGAAGGTCACAAGCCCTTCAACCCCTTGCTGGGAGAGACTTACGAGTGTGTCCGAGAAGACAAGGGGTGGAAGTTCATCGCTGAGCAGGTCTGTAGCTTCTGTCTCTTCTGCATCCTAGCTTCAGCAACCAGTAAACTGTAAATCATGTCAGCTGCATCAGCAGTGAGCTGGATCCATTGGTATTATCAGTTAGAAGAACTATCTGAACATCAGTGGGAATGCCATGCGTGTGATGCCAGACTGCCCTTTTCTCACAGATTTAATGAGCTTGCTACAAAAGGTAAAAAGTGGAATAATGGGAGGCCCACACTGGAATATGTCAATGGCTGACATCCACCTCTGAAAACTCCTGTGGGTGTACTGCCCTGGACATGCTGGAGTGAAGGGAAATGACCAAACAGATAGACTGGTGGCCAAAGTAACCCTCACAAGTTCCTTGCTTATTGGAAGATCAGAAGTGCTGAGGAGCTTGAGACATTACCTGTGGGTACAAAGCCAAGGACATCACGTTATTGATCACCTGGAGGAGAGAGGCATGGAAAGACGAAGTGCTAGATGATCTTCCTTGAAAGGACAAGACAGGGCCATCGTCAGTCAGATGAACATTGGAACCGTTTCAAAGGCAACGTTTGGGAAACTTCTGAGAGATGGAGTGGAGCACATATGGGCTTTTCCCAGCGCATAAATACCATCTTGAATTGAAGTAAACTGAACTGAACTGGTGCTTAACTGAAAATGTTTATCTTTCAGCTTTCATCTCAGGCCTGTGTTTCCATGTCTGTCTGTCTTGCAGGTGTGCCATCATCCACCGATCTCAGCTTGCTACTGTGACTCCCGCAACTTCATCTTCTGGCAAGGTGGGTCCATGTCTTGTGTACTGGGTCTTTCAGCATTACGTGAATGGTTACACAATATAAACACTGGCCTCAGGTTGCATTATGGGTATTTTGAGATGTATTTTTTAAACCTGCAGCCCCTTTTGATTAATATTTAAATGAAGACTGTAGTAAACTTTTTTCATTTGTTTTTTTATCTGTGGCTATTTGAATTTGCATCGCCCTGATATAGCCACACTGGTTGACTGGGGGTAAAACAGTTTACTTACTTACTATTTGAATTTGCTAAGCATTGTGGTGGCCATTTTGGGAAAACAGCCCTGAAAGATTTTGTGTCAGACAAATGAGAGAGAGAGAGAGAGGGATCAGAATACCAGTACAGTAAAGGGGTGTGGCGTTTGATTTCAGATGTGCGCATAAAGACCAAGTTCTGGGGCAAGTCCATGGAGATTCAGCCTTTGGGTCATGTCAATGTCATCTTGCCCAAGTGAGTGCTGTCAAAGCAGTGTGCATATCTATTGTTTGTGTGTGTGCGCGCGCGTGTGCGTGTGTGTGTGTGTGTGTGTGTGTGTGTGAGAGAGAGAGAGAGAGAGAGAGAGAGAGAGAGAGAGAGAGAGAGAGAGAGTGTTTGGTATGTGTGTGCTTTTGATGCATGTGTATGTGTGTGTGCAAGGGTGTGCCTCAAACTCAGAAATGCTGTACTTGATGGGACTTACTTCTCTTAGACACTTATGCAAGCATGCACACATGCACACATGCATGAATGTTCACACCCTCACACACATGCATATAACCCCTCCGCCCCTCCACCACCACCAACTCCATCCCTCCTCCACCTTACAAACACACACACACACACACACACACACACACACACACACACACACACACACACACACACACACACACACACACACACACACACACACACACACACACACACACACACACACGCATGCACGCACACACATACATGCGCACACACATACACACACACACACACACACATGCACACACACACACACACACATGCACACACACACACACATGCGCATACACACACACACACAGAGAGTTTTTAATAATCTCTCAACGTTGTTGGACTTTTCAGGTACCGAGACCACTACAAGTGGAACAAGGTGACCACATGCGTTCACAACTTGCTGGGTGGTCAGCGCTGGGCTGACCAGTACGGAGAAATGACCATCACCAATGGCAACATTGTCTGCAAGCTCACTTTTACCAAGGTCTGTAACTCACCAGTAGTTAAACCAGTTTTCTACAGGAATTCAGGATTTGGGGGATGGGGGGGGGATGGTGGGACCTTTTACTTTTGTGTGTGTGCGTTGTTGTTGGATACTGAGGGGGTAGGTTGAGGTGTTCAGAAAAAGTAGACATTGGAAATAATACTGTTTTTTTTGTGTGTGTTTTCTTTTTCAGGGCGCCAACAGCTACTCGTCAAAGCGATATGAGGTGTATGGCAGCATCCAGTCGTCCGAGGGCAAGCTGGTGCATAACCTGTTTGGCAAATGGAACGAAGCCTTCTTCTGTGGTCACTCCGCATCTGCGAGGTGTATATGGCGGCCAGGTAAGGCCAAGGACGGCTGGACGTGGACTTACTTAATGGGGATTTTAAAATGACAAATGTATATTGCTGATGAGAAGTACTTAATGGAGATTTTAACTTGACAAGTGTATATTGCTGGCGAGGAGAAGTACTTAGTGGGAATTTTAAAATGACAAGTACATATTGCTGGTGAGGAGAAGTACTCACTTAGTAGGAATTTTAGTGGGCCTTTTTGAGAGAATCAGTTGGAATTTTCCATTTCAGGAATTTTTGTTTCACTTTGGAAGAAGGTTGTGAAGGGTTCTGTTGTCAGGGGGTTAGTATGCTACTCAAAGTTATTTCTTTAAATTGTAAATAAAGTTTGAGTAACTCCTCCGCAATGCCTCAATAGTGAGTTACTTGCCTGCTTTAAAAAAATGTTTTTACCGCACTTTGTTCTTATATATGTATACATTTTCTGATGTATTGCACACAGATGTCTATTTATATGTATTTGAGGTTTTGTAGAATAACAGTAGCTTCTTCTGGTTGTATAACATTTCCATGTTTTTTGGTTGCTATGGGTTGCCTAATTCCAGTCTGGGGTATGCCTCAATCCAGTATTCCGTGCACCTACTCTGTTTTTGTTGCCAGGAGCAATGCCAGAAGACTATGAGCTCTACTACGGCTTCACACGCTTTGCCATTGAGCTCAACGAACTGAATATGGAACAGTCACGGTTCTTGCCACCCACAGATACGAGGTTCAGGCCAGATCAGAGGTATGTGCTATCATAATCATTAGGAGATAGGCTTTTTGTGTGTGTGGTTCTTGTTGAGCAGCTAGGGAATGATAGTTGGTAGGTGGTATGTGCAGCTTGTTGTTATATGGCACTGGTATTTGCCATCGTGCATTTATGTAATGTGTTTTAATTTTTTTAATTTTTTTTCTGTCGATTAATTTTTTTAAAACTTATCTGGTACTGATAAATTAGACGGAATGGTTGACGATACCAGCATGTCCTAGCCTGGTATGCTTTCTTAACAAGGACGATAATGAAGGGACTAACTCTTCAAAAATGTGTATGTGTTTATATTATATTTCTGTAGGGATTGATTTTGTGGATTTGACTGTCAAGGAGAAAGGGTATAATATTATGGATAAGAAGAGATTTGAAAGGTGCATTTGTTTGTGATGGAGTTTGATCATCCTGAGGTGATCCTGTGTGGTTGACAGGATGTTAAAATCCCATTCTTAACTAACTACAGGATCTTAAACTCCAGTTACTAACTATCCAACTGTGCCCAGCATTGAGTTGATTCATCACTGTGTCTGTGCCCAGAGCGATGGAGGAAGGGCGAATCCAAGAGGCTGAGGCCGAGAAGAACCGATTGGAAAACATGCAGCGAGAGCGGCGCAAAAAGGCGGAGGCCATGGGGCATGAGCAGTCCCCACTTTGGTTCAGGTACGTTTGGCATTGCAGCATGGGAGGACAAAATCAGGAGCGTCAAAGGCACTTGCTGTGCACGACGTAACGTTATTGACTTGCGAGTGCGCGCACTACACGTACAATGAAAGAAAGGGGCTGGAAGATCAGAGCTCAGGAGCTGTGTGAAAGTTGAGGCGGACATCCTGGGCTTCCTGCCCCTAATAGTCTGTACAGTCTCTGCGGACAGAAAGCAGCACTGAACCGGCTGGAAGCAGGCATCAAATCTGTTTGATTTATTTCTGCACAGAACTTTGTTGGGAAAGGAAGAAAAATAATGAAAGAAAAAAAAAGAGAAAAAAAAGGAAGAAAACAAACAAAAAGGGAAGAATACAGTAGCCTCTCTCTTTTGAGACCCCCCTAAAAGTCCTACAAAAGTGGTCTTGAAAGAGGACTGGTCCTTGGTCATTGTTTCCTTAACATGGAAACAGGAGGAGGAAAATCTCACAAAGAGTGGTCTGTGAAGAGCAGTGACATTTCACCACGGTGGTCTTACATCAGGATTAAGGATTGGTGATGGCGTGTGGGGGGGTGGGGGGGGGGGTCCACCACCACCTGATAAACCTTTGTCTTAAAATAGAAAATGATTCTCGGTAGCAGTGGTTGCAGCTGCAATCACAAGGTGATTTAAATATAGGATGTTGAAATGCTGCCTTATTTACAGTTGCTTTATGCTTGATTTTGTTGCTGTTGTTGTTGTTTTTGGGGCGGGGTGGGATGGTGGGGGAGGGGGGTTGTTCTTTTCTTTCTTTTCTTAGGTATTGCTGCTTCTCACTGTGTCCTTGTGTTGTGATTCCAGCAAAAAGGTGGTAGATGGCAAGGAGGTGTACGAGTTTAACGGCAAGTACTGGGAGGCTCGCAAAGACCCTGGCTTCAACAGAATGACCTTCGTCAAAATCTTCTGACCCCCGACGTCATGGCATAATCACTCGTGTAGTCGTACACCACAATGTTTGTCAGTCTGACATTGAACGAACTCCTCCTGCCCTCTCGAGTACCCAAGCGCGGATCAACAGGAGTCATTTTTTTACGTTGCACAAAATCCGTGAGTGGGTTGGAACCGCTTTTCCTCTGAATCTCAAGAAATGTGTCTTCCATATTGCTGCCGTGCTTGACAACTGGAAGGAGGAGGGGGAAGATGGAAGAGGGGAGAACGCTGCTTTTCCTTGTTAAATTACGGATGCCGTGTGTGACCGACCCTCAGATACAGTGCGTGCACCTGTGTTCAGAATTTTTCTGTTGTTAGAAGACTTTTTTTCTTAAATGAGGAAAGAATACACACACATACACACACACACACACACACACACACACACACACACACACACACTCAAATCTTTCCTGTGATGGTCATTTCCTGCAACTGTTTCTGTTGTGATGGTCATTTCCTGCAACTGTTTCTGTGCATGGACAACAGTGACGTGGGGTCACACTTATGGATAAGTACGTCCATGTGTGTCCGGCTTGTTCTAACCGGAAGTTTTCATCAGAGGGAGGGAAATGCGGTGTGGCTGTTTGGCCAGAGTGGACGCCAGAGAGTGGCTGTCAGACATGAACAGTGCGGGTTGAGTTCAGAGAACTGTTCACTAGTCTACTGAGTGCATGCCTGGTGTCTGCGTGCGCTTGGGCCGTGTGAAAATGAGGTGTGTGCTCTGCTTGATGCTTTCTGCTTGAACTCTGTCAGTCATACACACAACCATGGTTCAACACTTTGACACTGACTGTGCTGTGTTGAAAAATATGCATGTATTGATTAAAATAGTTAAAACGGACCATGCCACCTTTACATTTTTTGGGGGCAATAATGGGCATGTGTTGCTGTTGGCAAGAATATGTAATCTCTTGTATTGGGCGAATTACTGGTCTAGCCATTATCCATTATCCATTGTGATATTGCACTCATACAGCCACTAGTATAATCATTCTTGTCCGGATTGTTCTGTTTGATTTTGATTGAACTGAGTACAGTACTTGGGGGAGGGGAGGGGGGGGGGGGAGGGGGGGGGGGGGAGACAAAGGAAACCGATATAGAGAAAGGTCACACTTACTTGGAAGCACCTATGATAGGACTCTCTGAAGAAAACATGTCTGGAACCATCAAACTGACTTTGTCTTTACAGAAGTTTGTCTTAGAAAGAAGAAAACTGCTCAGAAGGTGTCCTTTAGGGACATGAACAAACTTTGGTCTGAAAGGAACTTGCGTTCAAGAGGATTTCACTGTGGTTTTTCACACCAGGCAGTTGTATGGAGAAGAGAAGAAAAAAAAAGTGTTAGGAGAGTGACCTCTGTTGTTGTAGGGGAGTGAACTCTGTATGATCCCCTTCCTCATTGGTGTATAATTTATGTACACGCACACGTATCATGGAGACATTGTGAACAATGTTCCAGCAGTAACTCATCTGTTGATAATATCACTGAAGTCTAACTTTTGCCTGAGAATGAAATGTATGTGTATACTCCATCAGCACCCATCCCTTGATAATGTCACTGAAACTCGCTTCCCCTTTCCATCTGCTCCAGAATGAAATACCTGTGCATATATATGTATGTATTATTGGGCTAGCTTTGTTATCATGGCAATGTGGGCTAGCTTTGTTAATGTGGGCTAGCTTTGTTATCATGGCAATGTAGGCTAGCTTTGTTATCATGGCAATGTGGCAATGTGGGCTAGCTTTGTTAATGTGGGCTAGCTTTGTTATCATGGCAATGTAGGCTAGCTTTGTTATCATGGCAATGTGGGCTAGCTTTGTTAATGTGGGCTAGCTTTGTTATCATGGCAATGTGGGCTAGCTTTGTTATCATGGCAACAGTTTTTTTATTCACATATCATTCTTCAGACAGCTGTACAGTCCTGACCTGGCAGTTGTTTGTTTTTTTGTCTTCTGCCCTTTGGTGAGGACAGCAACATCGTGTAGTCGGTTGGCTTGCTTTTTGAGTCGTCCAGTGATCTAGATGTGCAGAGCAGCTTCCCAGTAAACATGCTGGATCCGATTTGCGTCCGATCCAGATCAGCTCAGAAGAGTTGGCAGGAAGCAGGCCCAGTGGTTCTGGCACACCCGCTGGCTTCCAGACTGGATCCATTTGGCCAAAACCTGACAGCCAGTCAGAACCAAACTGGATCCAAGCTGGTTTTGCACAGTCTGGACCAGGCCGTCTGTGGAAGAAAGGAATCTGGTCTGAAAGTGGGAAACTGGTATCGGGCCAAGTTGCGTTCTGCCGGAACTTGGCCCAGTGATTTTTGCATACTGGCTTGCTGTCAGACCAGATGCATTTGGACCAAACCTGACCAGGCCATCCAGATTGGATCCAGGCTGGTTTTGCACAATATGACCCGGGCCTTCTTTGGAAGAATGGAGCCGAATCGGATGGAGGAAGTTGGATCCGGCATACACGATTTGGCCTGATTCTGGCTGCACACTGGCAGTAACCAGAATGCTTCTGAATTCGGATCCAGCATGTTTACTGAGGTTGCACCATATCCCATCCCTGAGAACACATCAGCTGTGGATTCTGACAGCTATAGAATGTTTGCTTGTACATTATGTAAATATCCTTCTGTAACAGTGAAACCACTTCAGTTGCCTGTCGCTGTGTGCAGTGGCCATGCCTGATGTGCCAGCTCATGAATTTTTCGTAACGCAGGAGCTGTGGCATAGCAAGGACACTTGGTGACATGGGTTCAGGCCACTGTGCTTTACATGTGCACGTTTTGGTTTGAAGAGATGGCATGAAGATGACCTTCATTGTTTGGAGTTCAGAACCGTTCTCTCACTTGCTTTTAAGTTGGAGTTGTGATTCACTGAAGCAGCTGTGCTCTCCCCTTACTCTGAAGGTGTATAATCTGTTGAATTTGATTTTAAATTAAAAGAAGAAGAAAAAAGGAAGAAAAAGAAAAGAAAAAGCATTGAAAAGTAAAAAGGTTGCAAAATTTGGAGTGAAAAGTTTGACGGAATCCAGGACTATAAATGATTATGGTTAATGCTACACTGTCACCATCAGGATGATTTTGCATTCAGACAGGCAGCGATATCACCCCTTTGTGTTGTTTCACTAATGGTGTGTGTGTGAAGCCATGAGACAATGTCTATGAGCCACAGGCGTGGCAATCGTGGCTGTGTCCTCGTTGTGAAAAAGAAACACCTTGCTGCGCTTGCCATGAGGATGTGTTGGGAGTGTATAGCTAGATACCTGTTTGCCGTAGGTGTAGTCTGAACTTTATTTGGTGCTTTAGGTACCGGTGGAAGTGGCATTTTACTTGTGGCGTCAGTCATTGTTTATATTCTTATGCTTTGTTTGGGACTGTTTACAGTTACTTGTACATTCAGGCGTGATGTTGTGTAAACAGTTGTCAGAAGAGGTTGACAGTGTGAAAGCCTGCAAAATCCTTTGTTGTTGTTGTTGTTGTTGTTGTTGTTGTTGTTACTGCTTTTTTGTGCTTACAGAGATCTTGAGGGAGTTAGGCTGTTTACTGCCTTCACATTCTTGTGTTTGATATTAGAGGACAGTTTTGTGCGCGGTCACTGTGATTTCTTTAATGTCCATCACTTTCGTTTATTTTTAGAGCACTGTTTTGCCGTTCATTTTGATCTAGTTTTGCAAGCGGAATAATCTGGCACTCAGTACACTCAAGTTTCACTAATGGGTTCTTGATGAATTTTTGTTTAATGGTTTGATGTGCATAATACTTAATTTTTAGAATTTTATAAGAAAGAATTGTTCATGTGGTTTTGAATGCACAGATTGTTGTCGTAAGTTAGAGGACTTCGAAGATTTTTTGAACAAAGCTATGGTTTTAATGAGCATGAATAAAATGGTTTGTTTTTTAAAGTATATTTTTTGTTGAGCCACATTCATGCTACTCTTGAAGATTTTAGTTTTTTTGTTTTTGTTAACATGAAACAAACTGGTTCTTTGAACCTCTGTTTAAGTTAGTTGATAAAAGGTGTTTGTGGAATTTTGAAGATGTATTTCTTCAAGTTCACAAGAAAAACTGTCAAGAATCACATTCATAAGCCATCTGTTGTAAAAAGGCATAGTTTGTGCACTGAGTTTTTGACCGGAAAGAAAGTTACATAAGCTCATGAAATCAATGATCATTCTATCACCATCCGTGATAAACAATAATTTTCTCCCCTTCCCCCAAATTAGGATAAGTTTTCTTTTTACAAGCATTAGGTACACATACACTGCACCTTGGCCTTTGTCATAATCATGTATCTGACATGGTGTGTCTGACGTGGATTTAAAGTCAGAATGAGAGAGAAAGGGGGGGAAAAAGAGAGTAAACTTTCACCAGGGTGAGAACATAGTGAGCTTTCACCAGTGTGAGAACATAGTAAACTTTTACCAGTGTGAGAACATTGACTATTATATGCTGTCAATATTTCAACGAATGTCTTAATGTTGATACTTCCAGTTATACATGCACATAGTTAGCCCGATCTCTTGAATATTGTTTGATATGCATATCTCTTTTGAACAGATAGATTAATTCAGCGTTTACTCTTTGTGTGTGTGTTTTATACCTCAGGACCGTCTTGGTGTGTGTGATATCTTTTGGACAATTCTTCTCCTTCTTCTTGATTCAGTTGATACTTGATGCATATGCGTTAAAACTTACAAAAAATGTTTGTTCTTTTCCACTGAGAGTTGCCCTTGACGTATACTTTTTATTCACATCCATGTACTGTGGTAATTTATAATCCTGACTTTATAGAGTTATCAAGCTATTTGTGCAGTTTTTGTATATCTCGTCTTGTGATTTTGAGATTCTTTCTCATCATGTTTGCAGATTTACACGCTTTATGCCTTTTTAGCTTTTTTTTCTAGCTTTTTTTAAACAACTGTCTCTTATGGCATAAATGAAAGAACAGAGTGATGCTCTTTGTGGTGATACTTATAGAAATTTGTTCAGTTCAGGAGCAGTCTTACATTTGATGGATATATATATAAGTTCCTTACAACAAGTTTGACATGTTTGGCCTTGTTGAAGTTAATGCATTGCAGTTGAAGAGTATTGGGGTGTATGTTATCTTGGTAGTGGTTTGCACACATGTGTTGGGGGGGGTGGGGGGGGGGCGGCAGGAACTTAACAGCAAGCCCCTGTTAGACTGTTGTGAACAGTCTCATTGCTTCATTACTTTTCTCTCTGTCAACCTGTGTAGCTGCAGTTCTTATTCCTCTGCTGAACCATGAAGGTGTTCCCAGAGCTGGGTGAGATTTGGCGTGTGTGGCTGATTTTTTCTCCACAGTATATACATGTATGCGTACACACAATTATGCCCTTTGGGCAACTGCACGTTGTCTTTGAGGGTAGCCTGTGTTACAGGAGTGAAGCCGGCAGTGGCCAAACAGGTATTGCTTGCCACATTTAATGAAGGATCATTTTCTGACTTTTTGGTGGCACTGTCGGATAGAAGAACTGGCTTTCTGGCACCTTCCTCAAAACTCTTGCGGAATTGGTTATGCCACTGAAAGGGCACTCTTTATATCCGTGCAGCTGTCCGCCAATGCTGTCAGTGCCTTCCAAAAGGGTTGGTACTAATAAGACTGCGAAAGCAACATGACATTGAAGCACATGAGGCGTGTGTGCCCTGAATTTTAAAAAAAAGGAGAGTTCAGTCTGGTTTCAGAGGATATGGGTGTTACTTGTGAGGGTGTAAGCAATGTGGACAGTTACAAAAGAAACGCCTGATACACCCGAGTTGTCTGTCTGTTGTCAGGTAGCTGACAGTTTTCGGAGACCTGTTGTGGAACCAGTTATGGCAGTGGTTGGAGAAAGGGTGTCGTAAACCAGTGGTAGGAGTTGGAGAAGAACCAATTCTCAGTCAGTTCTCTGCAGAAGATTACTTCATCAAATAACAGATCAGGCAACTCTCCAATGAAGCGCGCGCCCCCTCCAAGAGAGTGAACTGATCAGTGTCAATGATTACAGCATTTATTATAATGAAGCATAAATAAGATGAGAAAACAGGAAAGAGTGGTGACCATTAAACATTGGAAAAAAACATTCTTTTTAACCTTGTGTGTTGTTTTATCAACGATTGGAGGCTTTTTAAGACAAGCTCTTGGGGAGGAAACCCTTTCTAACAGTCCTGGCTGAACATAAGTTCTTTAAAGGTACATTTACATAACATTCAGCCCCCCCTCCCCAAAAGTTCCCTGAGAAGTTTGTTTATCTTTAGACTTAGAGACTGTTGCTCCTAAATCAGTTGCGTTCTGACTTAACAATTACTGTTAAAACTACTTTGAGGATGTACCTTTGGAGGAGTTTGTGTACCTTGTAGATACTCGCATCCTAGATGAGAGTTACTGTAGGTGATTCAGATCTTTGCTACTGTACTGATGTGACTTCTCCAGCGTTAATTATTTCCCTTTGTTTCTCGATACTTTTTAAACCATTATGACGGCTCAGAACTTAGTGAGCAAGTCTGAAATGGTGACTGTGAGCTTCACCCTGTGTCTTTGTGCTGAGTGTGTGGGGTGCCTAGCCAGCATGCTTTCAAAGGATATTTCATTGTCATGAACTTTGTTGTGTTGATCTGCTTTTGCTGTTGTCAGAAAGGCTTTATTAGCGTTACTGTGTTACATCCTTCATTCCAAGGCTAAACTGTGAAATGTCATTACACATTTGTGTGTGTGCGTGCGTGCGTGCGTGCGTGTGTGTGTCTGTGTGTGTGCGCGCGTGTGTGTGTATGTGTGTGTGTGTGAGAGAGAGAGAGAGAGAGAGAGAGAGAGACAGACAGACAGACAGACAGACAGACAGACAGACAGACAGACAGACAGACAGACAGACAGACAGACAGACAGACAGGACCTTGTTTCTAAGGGTGCCCACAGGGCAACCAACTTAGAAAAATTCCCATTTCAAATCTTCAAGGATGAAGCTCCTTGTGGAACCCTGTTGTGGGCTGTATCTGGTCATGAACAAAACATATGTCTGGCATTTAGCACACCTGTGTCACCATCTATCATATGAAACATCGACAACTGATGAGCATTCTTTTATCAGAGTGCGATTCAGTACACTACATATAATTATGTATACCTTCCATTGCCTATATGATCAATATAGTTGGTGGTACAGGTGTTGGCATTTATTTGAGCACTATTTTATCTTTGTTTGACTGACTGTTGCTTTACTGTGTTCAGTCAAATGCTGCAACAGTCATTTACAGCTATGTACATTGTGTTATTGCCTGCAGTCGATTCTTGAACACTTGGCACAGCCATGTGCATCGTTTTACTGTCTGCAGTCAGTTCTTGAAGACATTTTAACAGCTATTGCGTGACTTCAAATAAGCATGACACCATGTTTTCATCATAAAAATTGTATCGGTTGATGTTGATCTATCTACTCAAGTCTTTCAACTGCTTGTACACCTTTGGCTGTGTTACAGCAGCCACCTAGGGTTGCTTTTCACCCGCTGCATTGGAGAGAACTTCGTACTACTTTGCCTCGTTGTAGCTTGGCGCCTGCTGGGCAGAGGGGATGCTGTTCTTTTTACTGTTGTTGCTGTTGAAGGTTCCCCAACCAATCCTTTTTTCCTTTCTTCTTAGGGTTGAGGAGTGCATGAAATCCATAGTCCCGTCTGTGTTATAAAGTGGGTCATCAAGTGAAGGTCCCTTGTAAGTGGGTCATCAAGTGAAGGTCATCAGCTGACCCTTGTAAAGGGGGTCATCAATTGAAGGTCAGTGGCTGACTCTTGTAAAGTGGGTCATCGGATGAAGGTCATTGGCTCACCCTTGTAAATTGGGTTATCAAGTGAAGGTCATTGGCTCACCTTTGTAAAGTGGGTCATTAAGTGAAGGTCATTGGCTCACCCTTGTAAAGTGGGTCAATGGACACCACCCGCCAGCACCACCACTCCCCATCGCCCCACCCCGAGCCACAACTTTGCCTTTGTAGGTGTGTCCTCAGAGGGTGGTGGCTGATTGAATCTTCTTCCTGCTGAGAGGGCTAGACTACAGGAAGTGTGTCTGGGTATTGATCCACTGCCCCACGGTCACAGAGAGCCCTGGATTTGATTTGGCATTCTCAGATCAGCTTTCAGTTCACTGGGGCTTTGCTGTCAGGCAAAGACTGCATCAGTAACAGCCATCAGTTGTGAGTGGCTTGCTGAACACCACACCTTTGCTTCCTGCATACCAGTGAAGGTTCTCCACAGGTTGTGCAGTTCGATGAACAAAGATGAGATTTTCAGGTAGTGAAGTGCATGTCTGTAAGTGCAGATACTTGTAGTATGTATACTGGCTCTTTTCAGTTGACTGTAGTAGTCTCTGGGCATTGTTTCCTTTTTGTGAAACAGATTCCCCATATCCATTATAAAGAAGAAGAAGGCAAAATTAAAACAATTATTTAAAAAAAATCAACTCTTAAAAATGATTGATCAGCAAGTTACATTTTTGTTTGTTGAATGTCCCATTTGACTGGCACGCGAAGGTATATCGTGTTGCACTTTGAAACAGACAGATTATACTGTCACTGAAATGGATAGTAATCTTTTCTCTTCTTGGTGTTGGCAGCTGCACAGGTATTCTGGCTCTAGCAATGAATGTTGTAACGGTCTTCTCCATTTCTTTTTGAAAGGGATGATAGTCAGGTCACTGTAACAAAGTCTGCAGAGTGTAGTTAACCCAGACCTTCTTTTTTTTAACAGATTTTTTAACACTGAGTAACCTGATGCAAGAGCCTTCCTGGTGGCCTCCTCCAAACAACAACAGGGGGAAATCCCCAACCATCTCTTTCTTTGAATAAAACAAGTCCCTCTTCAGAGGTCAGTGTCAGCAGGGTGCCAAAATTACTCTCCACTGAAACAGACTAACAAAACCTGTTGCGCATCCTGAATATGGGATGGTGGGTATAAATGTTTCAGGTACGTGGCTACTTCTTGCTGCTTTCTCTTCCCACGCATAGCCTTTCAAGTTGGTTGTGAATGCAGTTCCTAGATTTTTCTCTCATGTGTGTGTTTACCTGTTGAGTGTAACTGCGTGCAGTTTGTCTTTAATTTGATGCTGCTGACTTGTTGGACACCTTCATGACAACAAACGGCTGTGATGAACTGAAGCTGCAAGTAACTTTGACAAGGTTTATTTTGCGGCACAGACCAAACCACCCTAGGCTTTCACTATGGCTTTCTGTAAGTCTAGGCTTTCTAGAAGTCATTGTCATTTCCAGCTTATCCGAGGCAGAATACTTATCACTGTATCTGATGTAACACTGCAGAGTATGCTAGAGAAATACTGTGGGTTTTGTTGTACTTGTAGTCACCTTTCTGCTCTGGGGAACCTGAACAGTGGTGTCTGTGTCTGCTTCTGTGTAATGCAGATGGTGCCAGTGTGAGACCATCAGCTTTCACAGTGGAGACCATTGGCTTTCACTGTGGAGACCATCAGCTTTCACTGTGGAGACCATCGGCTTTCACTGTGGCTTTCTGGCAATCATTTCTGCAGAGTTAGTGAGTGGACTTTCTGGCGACCACTTGTGCAGAGCAAGTTAGAAATTGGACTTTCCGGCAACCACATCTGCATAAAGAGTTAGTAGTTGATTTTATCATCCTGTCAACCGCACAGGGTCACCTGAGGTTGGTTCAGAATAATTGTGAGTACTGTTCCAAAATACAGGTAGTAAGACCACAGCACAAGCTGGGTAAAGCACTGTTAGTTCGCTAGTACAACGTTTTTGTTGTTGTTGTCAGTTGTCAAAAAATCATGTATGTGGAATGAGACCATGGTGCTGAGATCATTCATGCACATGTTTTATGCTTACAGTTTTGCAGACAATGGCGTAAAACGACCTAACACTTGTAGTTTTGTACAAATTTGAGTAGAACTAGAATGAAAACTGCAACAGATAATCCCCAACATGAAAAGCTTTAGTTGGTATTACAAACGAAGATGTGTGTGCCTAAATCTGCAGTGTAGGTCCCAAGATATTGAACGATGGGAGCAAGGAAGGCATGTAAAAAATCTGCATGATCTTCACTTTGATGAGGGAGGTAACTCTACGAAAGAAGGAAGAAAGGGGGAGGTTATCTGATCGGTCATCCGCTTTGACTGTATTTGTGACACCCAGCAGTCTTTAGTCACAGTTCACTTGAACACAGTGGGGTGTTACTGTTGCTTTTGTTTTGTCTAAACCACTTTCACTGTCAGTTATGTCTGCTTACTACATTTATTATGCATAGACTCGAAAAAGAGGCAGCTCAGGACAGTTGGTTTCTACGCTTGGATTTGTCCTTGAATTTTTGTGTGTGTGACAGAGATAGGTAGTTTTGGGGCAGAGTGGCAGAACCAGCAACAAATTGATGAGCAAACAAAATGTGTCGGCTATGTCATTCGAGAAAGACAGTTTAGTGACGCTTACCTCAGCACCTGGTCAAGCTGTTGGCCGAGGGTGTGAATGTTCAACGGAAATGGCAGTTACAGAATCAGTCACTAGAGCCAAACTGTATTGCGGCATTTCATTTGATTTTTGTGCTTATTTCACACTGAATTTAAGGATTGCTACCTAAGACCACTCCACACACCTGTTGACTGGATGCTGTGTTGTTTGGGCAAGGTGTGAGGACTGTACAGATTGCAACATTTAGTTGTAGCAGTGTTTCCTTTACTTAAGCTGCAACATTTAGTTGTAGCAGTGTTTCCTTTACTTAAGCTAAAGTGATCGGAGTGGTGGTGTTTATTATACAAGATTGATTATGATTTAAAAATAATAATATACCATAATTATGTTAACATATTCCAGAGTCCTTGTGTGCAACTTAGCATTGCTACAGTGCTTATATTTGATGATTGTTTGAAAGTTTACTCTTTTCCAATCCATTGCTACCCAGCAGTATCACAGGAAAGACAATCCGTATCATTTCCTCAGATGCTTAGAACTGATTTGTGCATTTATCTCTGAAAAATAATTTCTTTGACATACTAATAAACGTTCTTACCAAAATGTGGAAAGAAGCAGTTGATCACACACTGATCACCAAAACTTGCATGGGTAAACAATGAATGCTTTCAAATAGGACACAACAGGTCCGGTAACTTTCAAGAAAACTGGCCTTTGTCAAAGCAGCCAACACAGTTATTCCACATGAAAAATGAGAAATGCTGAAGTTGTTCCCCATTTTCTGTTGGTTTTCATGTTACGTTGTGTACACACAATAGTGTTCCTTCCGATTCACTGGCCAGAACATGGTGGTGGGGTGGTGGGGGTGCAGAAATTGAAGTCCCTTTGTTAAACCTACAATAGGTCAGGATGTATAGCATTTCACACTTCACCTCCAGGAAGTCTACTGTTCCAGTTTCTGCCTTGCCTGGTCTTTCAGCTTCATTTCCCCCCAGAATCATCTTCAGATGCTAAGTGACATGTCAGGCTCAACAGTGAATCACACTGGCAATGGGAAGCTTGTTTACACCTGAAAATACTTTTGCTGTTGACTGGGCATTAAATGTTGAGAGAAAAAATAAAGTTATGGACCAGAATAGCTTAAAGTCTGAGCTTTTAGCCGACACCAGTCTCGTCAGTTGTGAGATTGTCATATGCTGTGACCCCAACAGCACCAGAATGTTTCGGCATCAGTGCAGGCTTGGCAAGTGTAATTTGTTGATTTGTTACCCATGCATATTTATGCTTATACTTTTGAATAGAGCGGTTGCCAGAATGGTTGTAGGTGGTTGCAATAAACAATGTTTATACCTATTCATTCTTTTGTGTTTTTGTTCTGATGTTCACCTGTATCTGAGTGTTGTAACTGACCCATTCACCCATCATGTGTTCCCAACATTCAGGACTGAAGAAACACTCAGAAAAATCACCAACAACAGAAACAATGATATTCAATTTTGCTTTATTATTTTTTTTCTTCCAAATTGAATCCATATCTAACATGTACATGAGCCCAAAGTGAAAAGGCCCCCAATAACAGAAACGACTCCCTACACAGTCCATACATCTCAAGCAGACAAATGGGAACACACATTATACTTTGTATTTTAGACATCTGCTGTTGGTAATTGCCACCATACAATTACATGGCGATCACCAACGTTAAAGAGACAGAGAAAGAGAGTGAAAAGAAAAGAAAAAAAGAAAAAAAAATGGTGCAGCCATTCAAACATCCACTAAGCTGGCCAATTATTATCAAACATGACCCTCACAGAGAGACGGGGTTTGTGTATGGAGGGGGAACTCTGACCACATGTTCTATTACATCCTGTTCTTCTCAGAGACCTGTGGTACCCACTGTGCTCTCTTTTACCTGTATGATGGTGCACAACATCAATGCACGTTTGTTCAAGTCAGCTTCTGAACTTCAGATGCTACAGAAATTTTGATTTTGAGATGAAAGTTACAGGCTAATGTGTGCTTCCATATTGACAGTGACGGCAAAAATCAGGAATGTAGAACTAAATGTGTGGCAATAGCACAAGTCACAGCATGGAATGGTAACAAAATTCTGCACTACTGTCACCACAACCCATGAGTGGTATCACACATCTGTATTTTCTATGTTCCTGATTTTTGCAGTCCCTACCGACACTTCCACACTGTTGCGATCTAGACTCTTAGGCTAGGGGGCTGCATTATACATGCTGACAAAAGAATAACCAGCAACAAAAGATTCTTCAAGTTACTTTTCTGGATGTGTATCAGGCAGGAAAATGTGATGGCATCTTTTAATGGTCCAACATCCAAAATTCCTGTACAACACATCGTGACAGTATCAAGCAAGTCTGACTTCAGACTGTTGCTGGCTGAATATCCTCATGCAGGCTGACAGCAGTCAATGGATGCTCCATGTTAGCCATTCAGAACTGATTTCACCATACTGTGGAGGCGCCCATACTGAAAGTGGACGGGAGACCAGACAGAAATGTTCAAATGCAGAATTTTGGATGTTCATTAAATGAAAACACAGCCTTACTGCACTTAGCTTGGGCCTGGCAAACATACATTTCAAATTATTGTAAAGATCAGGCCACCACTAAGATATCACACGCATGCATACACACACATATGCACACACACACACACACGCACACACAAAACCAGAATCAAGGTCCCATCGTAATTTCTGCCACACCAGCTTTGCTGGTTCACAAGAAAACAACAAAAACCTGAGAGAGAGAGAGAGAGAGAGAGAGGGGAGAGAGAGAGAAACAGCTTCACATACAAAGCGGTGTCCAGTTTGAGATGAGGCACAGGATTCTACGCACACTGTGGCAGACGGCAGCTCATAATGCGAAAATAAATATCTGTATAACTGACTCATGTCGTGGGAGGGAGACACAACTGGACACACAGTATTCACAGTTTGAAGACATTTAATGCATTGGTACAGCAGGGGCGCCTTGTGCCCCCCAAAACAATGTTTGAACAACAGTAAGCTCGCAAGCCCCAGACTTGGAAACATGCGGGGCATGATGCTGCATCTGAAATGTCTGACGCTTAAAGATGTCTATATAATAACAGGGTCTCTAATGGAACCCCTGCTGTGTCTCTATGATCTCCTTGCCTTTCAATCAGTTTACTTGATGCAACCTAGCATACTATGTTGTGCAGAAAATATACTCCAATAAAATGTTCATGTCCCCCCCCCCCCTTACAAAAACAAACAACAACAACATAAAACAACTGTGGTAGAAGTGTTTCACAGAAAACTTTCTGAGTAACACAGAAGTTATCTTCTGCATCTTTGTGTGGAACACTTTATCAGTTTTTTCTAGACAGAAATTATGAGCATAAAAATTAAACCAGGCTTTTTTTCTGGGCTGAAACTGGAGGAAAAACAAATAAACAAAAAACATATTGAGAAAGACGCACACAAAAAAGGTGCTACCTTCATGTATGTATGACTTTCCAAATCCCCCCCCCCCCTTCCTTGGAGGAGGTACTGAAGTGGAACTCTGCATGTGAATGTCACAACTCAACCTAGTGATAAATCAGACAAGCAACAATCCTGAATCTGGAGTAAAGCTCTGCATCTTCCAACTTCTGTTCTGTATGTATAGAGCATACACTGGAGTGATATTGCCCTAGGAAAGATTCTTCTTCTTTTTTCACCCTGCAGTCAAGCATTTCAGCCATTTACTTTTATACATTTATGCAGTCTGAAATTTAATTTGCTACATTTTTCACATCACTTACAGAAGCCTCTTGGTGTTACCATTAGTACGAATACATGTACGCATATTTGTATACATAATTGACTGGTTACAAAGTGTTAAAAATCTTATTATTTTGTATACTGTTTTTGGTGCACACGAGTTGTTCAGTGGTCATGTTTTTAATGGCATTTTGTGCCGTAATGCAAGAACAAGGACATTATCAATGCAGTTTCATAAATTAAGCACTGACCAAAATGAACGTAAAGGAGAGCTGTACACTTAAATTTCCTTCAAATGAAAAAAATACAATTAAAGTACACTGAAGCAAAAATGGGAGGAAAAAACAGGAAGAAAGCAGAACACAATTCTGTGCACCTTGACCTACTGTGTCAAATTCAAATGTTGATCAATTTTCTGGGAGCAAGCTACCTACAGATGCTAGTGAAAGGCTTTGGCACAAGATTCTCTGAACAGGGGTTTACTGCATAACCTTTTTAAGAGCAAGGAAAAACACTGTACGATTCCCCTCCCCTATGGAAAAACAAACAAAACCAACAACAAAAAACAGCCACCAAAAAAAAAACAAAAAAAGCCCAGAGGCACGAGATTCATAAAATCAAGCAGTACAAAGCAAGTTGTTCAGTTCTAGTGAGGAATTGCACAGTTGCACAAGGCTTCAACTTTCTTACAACACTCTTACAACTGGGATGAAATTTTGCGCCCCAAGTGTAAGCTCCCAAACTGTGATAGTATATGTCAGCATGAAATAAGCACAGAATGGCAACAACAAACAACATAAGTAACCAAAAAATGTACAAGAGGCCACGATTTGAAGCATCTGGCCTCCAGTCTAGTTGTAAGTACAAACTCATACACACTAGATAATACCACACTCATACACACTAGATAATACCAAACATAAAACATTAAGACTGTTGCCAATACAGAAGCACACACACACACAAACTGTCAACAGCGTTTCAAAAACAACCGACCCACTCCATGACTTCTCCAAACTAAACGGATCATCCAAGCACTCCTCCACTTTCACTCCGGTGTCCACTGATCCACCATCAAACACTGTATTTGGGTCAGTTACGCCTGCATCCACCACTTGGACACCTCAAACTCACTAGTCACACTAGCATACACTTCTGGAGGTAGCAAAACAAGATGCAGCCGCAAACATCCTGCATCATCCAGTCCTGCACAATGTGGGCAACATCGCAGCATACAAAAGATGCCATTCCTTCATAAGTTAAAACCCAAACCAACAAGTTTTGATGCAGAGGAAATTCAGAAGGGTTAGGAAGGGGGTGTGCAGGTGTGTGTGTGTGTGTGTGTGTATGTGCATGCTCAAGTGCAGCGTGCTTGCAGCTCTGTCCACAGCACCAATGCTGGGTAGGATGGGAAGTGGCATTATAAGAGTAAATCAATATTTCACACTGTGCAAATCGAAGCAGCATCTCTGGTGGTCTGGCCCATTATTATTGTCCATCTTTTCTCTCAACTCACGGCAACATTTTTTAACCTTTTGTGTGTTTTGTAACATTACCTTGCTACACAATTCCTAAAATCTGTTTCACACTCAAAATTATACACACAATGTGAAGAAAAGAAAAGAAAAAAGAAGAAGAAATAAAATTACTGTAAAGGAGAGCAGAACAGGAAGAGCAAATGCTGACTTGACTCCCATTCAAAGCTGGAAAACTATGACACTTTTTACAATTTTATTATAACCCTCCTGGCCTTCAGACAAGTCAATAGCTGCTCAATGCAAACACACCATGATCTCCCCTGTATGTTAAAGCTGCTCCTGCATACGTCAAAGTTGAAAAGCATGATCTTATCTACACATGTAACACCCAGCCATACAAAGTCTGAATTCAGATCAAATGAGAACCTGAGAAAGATCAAATTCATCTTTGAGCATCACCTTTCTGGTGTGCTGTGACCTTGAGATAAGGTCAAGGCAATCAAAACAGATATGAAGACACAAAGTTTGAGGTTATCATGCAAGGTGTCGCTCTGATAGTGGGTGAGAACACTTCAACCTTAAGATTTCTGCCCAGGCCTGCTAGCCAGACTAATACTGATCAGCATATATAAATTTGCATAATTCATGTTTTTTTCCAACACCAGTCAAAAACAAACCGATAAACCTATTTACTTCACAATACATAATTTTGCTTTGACATTTCCACCAAAACAGGAGTAACTTACATTCATTCAATTATTTTATACAATCTGTATTATTTATCTCAGATCATAAAGTGTTGATCTGTTATACATATTAGCTTCATCTGCATTTCAAGCAATTTCTTCAACAGCAACAAAACATCCATGTGGGAATCCTAAAGGTTCACTGCTATACTTTCAATTCAGAATTCATAAACAGTAGCATGGACTGATTATCAAAGAAATAAAACCACAAGACCAAAAGACCAAAGGCTCAGTACTGTTAACCCACATTCAAAATATATGATTGAAAATATCCTCTGAAAAATTTTCGCAAAAACAAAAAAAACCTCCGGAAAATACAAGGTTCAAGAGAGGCTATCATTATGTAGTATTTTCAAGATATCATTCAAACTACATCCCAGAAGACACTAGAATCATGTTTGTTTTTTATCAAGGCAGGACATGTGTCTATCAATCTCCCTCATAAAGTGCCAGTTACATAAAGCATTTTACGAGCATACGACAATTGTCCATATGACGTATGATCCCAATGATCCCACTACAATAACTGATGCTTTGCCTGGTTACATGGCCTTGATTGCAATAAAGCCTTTGCCACAGACCAATGTCTTTATGGCTGGATGAACACTGGTCATTACAGACTTGCCCAATTTTTTCTCTTCTAAATTGGCATAAATAAAGGCCAGAAAAACAAAAAGGAAACAATTTTATATCCTGTGTCAAAAGAATAAAAAGATTATGACCAAAACCATTAAAAAGATTTTTTTTAGATACATATAAAAGAAACAAAAGAAAGGGAAAGAGCAAGACTATTAAAACATAATGGGTCGGCTGTTTACTGATTCGAAAACATCTACACCCTGTGGCACATACACAAATTCTCAAAACCTGAGTAACGCTTTGTAATGCCCATGTTTGATTGTGAGGGTGAATAAACAAAATTCACAGCTAGCTGTCCTCAAGGCACACTCAATCAACCACATCCACTTTTATTCTTGTGGTTTGTTGGACAGCAACACAGAAACTGACTGAGTGAATGGCGAAATCATTCATTAGACTCGTTGAAAGCCTAGCTTTTCCCAAGCAGTAGCGGCGAAGGGACCAAAACCCTGGATGTTTGTGAGAAAGGACAGCGTATACCCAAGTTGCTACACGTCACCAAGCGGTTGATTCCGCATTAAGAGAGACACCAATGTCTCCTTTTATGTGGTATCACTAACAACAGAGGGCCAAGTCATAAGACAATGTCCATAAACCACATCTGTAATCAGCGTGCTTCCATCCCATGCAAAGATTTCAGAGGATAACTTCTTTCAGTTGCCAGAATAACCACCTTCTACACTCTGAAAAGACCTCTTAACTGGTACGGTCAGGTAATATGCGTGCTGCTCCAAAGAGAAACATGTCAGGCGGATAACCAGGTATGTTTCAGTTCCAATTACGTGCTGTTTGCCAGGCCGGTTGTCAGGGGTATGGGCTGTGGGGTGGGTGGGAGCAGGAGGAGATCCTAATTGCCCCCCCCGCCACCCCTTCCCTTTATGTAAAGGTCCATTTCCCTGTGCATTTCCAAAGCACCCAAATCCTTCATCACACCATCATTATTCAACAATAAATGTACCTCTGTACAATAAATGCAAACAGCTGGATGGAAATCAGGGCATCAAGCATTGCCCTCTGGCAGCAGGCTTGAAAGCTTCCAGCCCTGCAGCACTCATAACTGGTAAGACTGTAAATAAAATTAATGTTTCCACTGACCTCATTAGCAGAGCTTAAGCAACATACTATCCCAATGTACCAAATCTACCTTAAGACTGTTTCAGTTGGGTGTGTGTGTGTTATGTGTATTTTGTTGGTTTAATTTTTGTTTTGAGTACAGCTCATGTGACCACAGGGTGCAAAGCATCCACGAACAATCACTGTCACTGTCAGTGACACACTAATTGGCAACATCATACCTACAGATGGGGCCCTGAGCACGCTGTGAATGGTACTTGGCCTGGTTACACTGCTTCCTACTGGTATTCAACACTAAAAAAGGCTTGATTTCCTTTACCTATCCCATATAATGTAGACCTAGCTGTCGGCACAGACACTCAACACGCTAACCAAAAGGCTCATGTTTGAAGTGAAGTCACCCCACCAAGTTGGAGGAGGGGGAGGGGTGGGGGTGGGGGGGTGGGGGGCGGGGTGGGGGTTCTCTCGTGGATGTGGTGTCATCCCACACACCAAAAGGCTCAATGTTTAGCTTGTCCCAAGTACTGTGGCTCTTCGGGTCAGTGCTCCAACAGCACCTTACTCCAGACTGATACAGCCCGGTGATGCAACAGGACATGGAACCCTTACCCAAGGTCCAACCCGATCCAACCACTGGAAAGCAGAACACGACAAGCCCCTCCCTGAAACCATCCGGAGTGCCCAACGTGACAACTCCAGCCACATCTGGGTGACAGATGTTAAGGGAAGGGGGGACACGGGTTGTGGCAGCGCATTGCACACACGGGCAGGTGGGCCAAGGTGCACACCGCTCATCCACTGCTGTGAGTGCCTGAGTCAGAGGGGTGCAGTTGTCAGGATGGCAGCAGGGAAGTGGGGGGCTTCAGGTTTTCGATCTCCGTTCTCTGCTGCTGAAGCACCATAATTCTGAAACAAAGCAAGCCTTTACAGTTACTGATCAGGTACAGGAACAAAACAATAAAATAACACCCCCCCAAACCCCACAAACAGCATCAACCTTAAATTCTTCAAGACTCCATCTTTCTAAAACAAACTCAACCACTATCAAAGATGCTGGGTTGCATTCTTTACCATGTGCTCCAAGCAGAAAAAAAAACTGTCTCATGCTACAGACTGATCAGCAACAGCTTTCCAACCAATGATTCAACTTAACCCTTCAGCCCCACCTTCCTTGGGCCCTGATTTTTGTTACTTTGCCTCTGCTGGAGCAGAACCAGTTCTAGGCAAAGCTATGCATCAACAATTTGGGAAGAATATATACATATATATTTATTTTTTAATCTGGTGGTGGTCACTTACTCAATATATCTGAAACAATTTTCTTCCAATTTCATCGTCTAAATGTTTCATTAAAAAAAAATATATATCTGTCCAAGAATCAAATCACTGTTATTGTTACAGTACACCATCCATTATTGGTGGAGTGGACTTATTAATGACTTCACAACCTACAAAAAGGCCATAGAATGTCTGTAACTGAACAAAAGGATGATATATTTTTGTTAGCTTGCTTTTAAAATACCCCTCCCCCATTCCTGGCCAATGGTGGCTATCACCATACAAAGTTAAACCACTGCCTGGAAAAAAAATACAGGCTGCCTAACACTTATCATTCTCATGCACACATTCTCCTACGCGAGTCAAACTGACCGTGATCTCACCTCTACTTTCATCATTCAAACTATGCTGTATTCTTCAGTCACTTATAAAGGTGACGTAGTCAAAAGTCAATAATTTGATTTTAATGTCTTGTTAACTGCAGAGGTTCACCTCAAGACAAAACAAAATCATAAGTCTATACAATATTTGACACATTCAAGCCTTGCCAGTGAAAGCAATGGATGGAGTCAAACAGTTTTTGTGTGTAGGTTGGGGTTCGGTTGGGGAAGGTGGTCAACAGATCCAAGGGAAACAACTATATGGCAAAGTGCCACAACATTCTATGCAGAGTTGCTCCCCTTCTAGAGCAAATTTTGGGTTTTTATTATTCTATTTGGGGTTTATTCCAAATTTATCCCTGGCGCGCATCCTATCATAGTGCATTCCATATCTTGACACAGGTTCAAAAACAATAAAATACTTTTTTTTCTGCACTGGACTGGATATTTTCTTACTGTGGTGGCAGATTAAGGTAGGTGATTCAGACTTTTCTTTGTCAATTTATCTCTTACCTTTCCAAAAAATGGTCTGTAACATTTATGTTAGTTTATTTCGTTTTCTAAAGGCTTAAAACTGTGCACCTCACATGAGTGAAAAAACAACAACTTCATATTTAAAACTACACTCATGTCAAATCTACAAACCTGTTCCAAACACAGCATGCTAGAAAGGGTCACACTCCCTAACCAAGCGAAAGAAAAGTTATACACTACAGCCTGTGACAAAAAATTTATCTGCAATCGTTCCCTAATCACCCCCCACCCCCACACCCCAAATAATCATGACTATTTTCAGAAATGATGGTAATCCAAAATAAATACCTTTGTTCGTGAATAGTCGACTGTATTTCGGCTGTGCGAACGTTAGATCGTGCTCGCTTCAGTTCCACAGACACACGGCTACAGTGAAGACTGCCCAGAGCCAGAGCCTCCTGCCGATACCGATCAGCCTGTTGCAAACAAAAACAGAAGATACTCAGACCTGTTTACCCCCTAAATGCACAAGTGTAGTTTGGGCAGCCTAAATGTGTAGCCGTCAGGAGGTACAATGTGTAGTCATAGTGCATCAGTTGAAACTGGACTGATTTATCATTCACACATTCAGATTCTCGTTCTCACTCAATGAGTCAAAATAACACACAAGAAACTTTGTCTATACAAACTTAATAAAACAACAAATACAATTATTTTGCTGTAGTGTAACACTGTAAGTGTAGTATGTTCTATCTCAGTTACAAATTTAGACAAGATAATCAGTTTGTCCAACACATACACACACCAAGCACACACTTTCTCACATCCTTTCTATGAGCTTGACTGAATTGATATAATTTTCAGAATCAGAAGACCACAGTGCCTGAAAAGATAAACGTAAGGCGACAGCATGGCACTGCTACCAAGGTCTCGGCCACACACAAGTGGTGAAGATCCGTTCAGGTCTCTTGCTGGGCCGTGCACATGTGAATGTGGGAAAATTGTAAAGCCAACATCTTGACTCAGAATGAGAGTGCAGTTGTACAGATCAGTCCGCCAGTCTGCCAGTCAACCCCGGCCGCAAGCACCCTACTCAACAGCCTAGTACAAATTTTTTCCGACCTCACAACAGTGTGAGCAACGAATTTTCTCATTGGCTGATCCCCAACAAAGTAGCCAATCACAACGCATGTTCTTTGTAATGGTGATAAAAATTTGCTCAAGGGAAATAACTCTATGGACTAGTGCTATCGATGTTTACAAGTGCGGAAAAACTATATCAGTTTGTTGCATTAAAATGAGAGAGGGGGGGAAGGGCGGGGAAATGGAGAAAGAGACAGACTTGAAGCTGGAAAAAAACTTTCCAGTCGCCTTGAACTCCTTGTAGGACTTGCTCTCAACAGGTTGCTTACAGTCAAATCAACCACCATGCTTGCATGATAAAAGTCCGATTTGCAGGTGGTGTAAAGAGCAAGTTCGCTGCCTTTCCTTGAAGGAACCAAACATGGATAAGCTTAGTGGTCAGCTGGGAGAACCTTCTGGGATGGAACTTTCTTCCTTTTAATCGCAGCAGCAGAGCCTTTGGAGGCTAACACTGAGTCTTCTTCTGAAGAAGTTTCATACGCTCGCTTCTTCGACTCGGACATTTTCTCCCAACTGAAGGGAGTTTCGGATGCGTTCAGAACCTATGTTTACGCCAAAACCAGCGCTGCTATTGCAAGACTTGATGCGCGCGTATCATAAGCGGGCGCACGTACCTTTTGAACACGGCGGCCGTGTCAAAAATAGGATCGCATCAAAAAAGGGGACCGAATTACGCTCGTCGCTATCGCGTAGCCGAAACGAAGTCATTTGCGTAGTTTGTGTAATGCAAGCGTAGATGCGTAGTTTGGGCTTCAAATGTGTAGATTTCTACGCCAAATGCGTAGACTAAACAGGTCTGGATACTCAGTCAACTCATATTCAAAACGAAATGTGAAAAGCACAGCTCCCATGAGTCAAAAGTATGCCCCTGTTCCTGCATCAGAAACCCAGTTATCTCCCTTAATAATATAGACCAAGGTAAAAAAAAAAAAGCATTACAAGCATAATCTCACGGTTGTATTTATGAATCATACAAAGTTTGAATCCCATCAAATAGAAAGTAATCAAGGAATATCTCTTTGCAAGAGTAATAAGCAATGTATCAAGCACTCATTTTTACAGTATACTGAAAATTATGATGAATGGGTGATACATTGCTTATTACTCTTGCAAAGAATGTTCAGTATGCGGTGAAATGAGTGCATGCATGTGTGCACTGGACAGTGTGCCGTGCGAGTACACAGCTGATGCCATACCTGTCTTTCCAAGTGTTCCCCTTGCCAGCCAAGGACATGGCCGATGAGTTTCTCGTTGTAGTAGTTACTTAGGGAGGGGGTGAGGGTTACTGACTGCTGGGACTTTAAGGCCGCTGCAGACAGTGCGCTTGTCCCAATAGCAGGCACATTCTGGGAGCTCCCTGTGCTTGGTGTTGGACTGCGACTGAAACATCATCAATCAAGTCTTTCACTTCCTTTAAAAAATGCACGCTAACAATAAAGCCATTTTTGAAAACTTTTTAAGCTCACGTCATGGGCTGCAAATCTGACCTTTGAAACAGTCTAGACTCTGGGTGTTTTTTTCTTCTTCAAATCCTGATGTCTTGTGATAATGCAGATTATATCAGGCATTAATATAGCAGCAGACCTTTTTTTAAATTAATATTGGCAACATGCTTTTCCCCCCTTCATGAGTCAAATTCTCCTGACACGTGCAAGTTCTTGGATTTTAACATCCTGTTGACACCATAGGGTCTCACCAGGACAAAGCAAGTGACTGGAGGGAAGACAAAAGAGGTTATTGTCACCAGACAGGTAATGCTGACTCTAATATCGTATTGTGCTGCTTACTGCCTGCAGCCACTGACTCCTAACAATACCCATCATCAGCCTGTTGCAAACAAAATGATTGGCAAATGCTTTCAGCTTTTTATGTCTCAAACAATTTCATTTGCTAAGCTCAAGCAGCAAAGTCCTAGCAACAAAACCAAAGAGAGTTGGCTACTGACTGATCTTTTCCACAAGTCAAATCAACTCCCGAAACAAAGAAAGAACAACAAAAGCAGCTGACCATGATGATCGAGGGCTCATGTCATTGTCAGACAGGGGGCTCTCATTCCCATCTCGCTCTCGGGGCTGGTGGTGCTCCCTCACCATCCCCTCCTCCGGCAACTGGGAAGCAGAGGGCAACGAGCTGTGGGTGTGGTGGGGGGATTCATGTGGAAGAACAAGGCTGGGTTGCTGTTGTTGTTGTTGCTGTTGTTGTTGTTGTGACTGTTGCTGAAGGATGTTGTGCTGGAGGTTGGACAGCTGAGACTGCAACTGGGCAGAGGTTGTGCCTGTGCTGGAGGATGCTGCTTGTGACCCACCTGTTGAACAGACACACACTTCATCACCATCTAACCAACGCACACTTTGCCACCATCTGACATCAGTTGTGTACCCACAAGTCACAGTATACACACACATGCATGCATGCATTTTCATTGTATACTGAACAAGGTTTTAGAAGCATCTGAAAACATTAAACTGCAATTACAAAGTATTTTTTCTGTTGTTGTTAAACTTACAGCTAATGCAGCTCTACTTCATTTTCTTCTCTACTCAGACCCCAAACCACCTGTGTCTACAAATCTGCCTTACCTTTGCTCTGCTGTTTCTTTATGTGTAGGGTAAGTGCCTTCTGCAATTCCTGCAATGTCTGTATAGCTGCAAACAGAAATAATAATAATAATAATAAGAAGAAGAATGAGGAAAAAACAGCATGTATTTAAAACATAATGCTGTTATCAAAAGAGAGAGAGAGAGGAGAGAGAGAGAGAGAGAGAGAGAGCTTTCAATCAAAGATTTTGAATTATTACTTTTTACTTTTCAGTGCTTTAGACACTGCTGTGGTCTTGAAATTGGGCCATCATAAAATTTGACTGAGACAAGCAGTGCTTCAAAAATAAATATATGTATTATTTTGCAAACTTTGTAAGAGTTCACTTAACATTGTTGAAGAGAGAGAGAGAGAGAGAGAGAGAGAGAGAGAGAGAGAGAGAGAGAGAGAGAGAGAGAGAGAGAGAGAGAGAGAGAGAGAGACAGAGACAGAGACAGAGAGACAGAGAGGTTTATACAATCTTCCTGAAAGAAATTAATGCCAAAGTATACTTTGGAAGGATTTGAAAAATAAATAAATAATTAAATCTGTGTAATTGTATGCATTCCTGTCTTCCAACAACCACACAAACCAACTAATTTTCTGAAAACATCCATGTTAAATTTTTTATGTACCATTCTGACACTCATGTGACCTTTAACGCTCACTTCAGTCCAGGTCATGAAAGTTTAAAACTAAAAACAAACTATAAGCAGAGAAAAAGCTCCACCTTTCATCTAGATTCATAATAACTAAACTGCTCAAATTCAAAAGGCACAAACACATGCATGGAACTGGAAGCATTTACAGTACTCAGACTTGAAGCACATGCAAAACATTAAAACTTCTGATCTTGTTCAATATGAATATGTGACTGGTCTCAGCAAACAGAGGGGACTCTCGTGTAGCCTAAGAGAAAGGATAGTGAATAAAAGAAAAAAGTGGTGCAGGGAAGGGGAGCACCACCCTGTACAAGTGTACTGGCAGTATGGCTATGAATATGATAGGCAGTAGAACTAGTAGTAGTATTTCTGTAGATTTCTATGGGGAAGGGGGCAAGGGGGCAAGGGGGGGAGGGGCTGGCATGCTGAGAAATGAAAGAATCAAGTGGTGTGGGGAAGGAGTATATGGCAGTGTGACTGGGGGGGGGGCTGAAAAAGGAAATGATGTGTCCTGAGGAAGGAAAATCTGCAATGGTGGGTGGCTAGGGCTGGTTGTAGGCCCAACATGTACCACCATGAAGAACAGATCTAGATCTCCAAATACATAATTCTGCAGTAGCAGAACTGAGAATGGAAAGAATACAGTGGTGTGCGGAAAGGCAGCATCCCCCTGGTTTAATGGCAGAGGAGGACCAGAACTGCTACTGTGTTAGCACCTGTGTAGGCAAAAGGTTGGGCACTGGTGGGTATATGGCACTGCCAGAAGAGATTGGGGGGAGAGGGGGGGAATACTGTGGCATAGGAAAAGGGTAACTGGGAAGGGCAGCACCCCCCTGTATTGGCAGAGGACTAGGACTGACCAGGTAGCACCTGAGCAGAAGGCCAATTGGCAGGTGTACTGCCAGAAGAGACAGATCCCCATACCAGTGTTACTATCCTGCTATGGTACTGGGGGGGGGGGTTCTGAGAAATTAAAGAATATAGTAGTGTGGGGAAGAGCTAGCACCAATGTATTGGGGGGGGGGGGGCTGAGTAATTAATTTAAGAATATAGTTGTGTGGGGAAGAGCTAGCACCAATGTATTGGGGTGGGGGGGAGGGTGGTGGTGGTGGTGAGAAATTAAAGAATATAGTCATGTGGGGAAGAGCTAGTACCAATGTGGGGGTTGGGGGGGGGGGGTGGAGAATTAAAGAATATAGTAGGGGGGAAGAGCTGGGGGGGGGGGGGAGAATTAATATAGTACTTGTAGTGTGGAAGGCTAGCACCAATGTATGGGCAGAGTACCACCTAGAAGCTGTGCAGATGGCAGGCTGGGCACTGGCAGGTGTACTGCCAGAAACATTCATACATCTCCATACCATCCTGCTACAGTATGTGTGTGTGTGTGGGGGGGGGGGGGGGCTGAGTAAGGAAAGAATAAAGTGGGGTGGGGAAGGGGCAGCCTAGAAAAGAATAAAGTGGGGTGGGGAAGGGGCAGCCTAACAAGTACCTGTGCAGGAGGAAGGCCGAGCACTGGTGGGTGTACTGCCAGGAGAGATCTCCATGTCATCCTGTTGGGCCCCCTCTAAATAAAACATGAAGGGGGGGAAACAGGGATGTTAACAAAAACTCAAAGTCAACAACAACAACAACAAAAGTCAACAAGTAACCTAACCAAACCAACACAGAACAGACAGAACAAAGGCAGCCTCACAGTCAAAACACTCCCAATGGCTTCTCTTGGGAAAATGTATTAAAGTATGAAAACTAGCATGAAAGTAAAACTGTCCTTTAAAAAAAAAAAAAAGTGGAAACACTCAAACTTGAAAGATGTTTTGGTCACGCAAAGTTAAAATTAAATGCATTAACCCCCTCCACCCTTCCCCAAAGCAATTAGTAAAAATATACAGGAAGCAGTGCACTTTTCAACTACCACCTAAGTCAACATTCATCATCAAATACATGCAAGAACTATTACAAATACATGCAGTATTTATAATACTGTTATAGTACTTATACACCATAATCTTCATGTATAACATTAACAATTCACATGTGTAATATTAACTGCAAGTTTGAGCTTGATACTGATAGAATAAAACTGTTCAGAAAGGAAACTTATCATTATAAATAATACAATTACAAAACAAATTTAATTCTAGTAATTTATTATCAATATTCAATGTCCCTATGGAACCCAATCTATCCCCTTGAAATACACGCCCTGATATAACCATCATGGCTGAATGGGTGTTCAAAATCAATTATTTATTAAATTATAGTATCTATCTTTGAAGTACACACCACATCCTTGTAAGAAACTTTCCAAAATTCAGTGCCCTTTAAACTCAACAAGACTAAAAACAACAACAACAAAAAACACTTTGGGTAAGCCAACAGAACTTGAAAATGACTGCAAGACTCATTAGAGTGTATGGATGCCAATCCTAAACATTTAACAATACTCTATAAAAAGTCTATTATAGTATTACTATTAGTCTATTATAATAGTACACATTTGAATACAACCAGAATAACATGATCCCATAATCATCACTACCATCCCCTTCCAAAACAACGACAACCACAAGCACCTTTTACTTTTGGGGCAAATGCACCTTTTACTTTTGGGGCAAATGCACCTTTTACTTTTGGGGCAAATCAGCAAGAAGAGGGGTGACACAGAACAGGCCACACCAAAATTATGCATCAAAGTTTGAAACTGAAGCAAGGGCAAGCCATTTGTACTAATAAAACTGCTATACAATAATTCATTATATGGGTTGTTAGCATTAATCCTGGCTGACCTCTTAAAGCTTTAAAAGCCTGCTGCTATTGCTAGTTCGCTGAACACTGAAGATGTGACTGACTTTTGTTGAATGATTTAACGGTATAAATCAGAGCCTCTGCTAGACAGGCATATGCCGGTTTTTACTGGTATTTGTTTCCCCAGTACCTGTAAAAAATATAGTCACCGGTACCAAGTACTGGCTGAAACTGAACGTTTTGTGTGACTTGCTAGAGATCATACTCTGTACCCTGGGTCCTGAAGCAAGTGGAAGCTCCCGCTAAATAAGATCACTTCCAGTGATGTTCAGCAAGCAAAACAGTGAATGTGAAAACTTTCACTGCCATTAGCAACAAAACTGAGTTTGATTACAGTCTGTAAAGGTTGAGTCGTCAGTACACCATCGATTGTTTTTCCCACATCAGCACTGAAGAAGGTGCAAGTTGTTACTCAGAAACTAGATCTAGATCAAACGTCAGTGGCACCTACACAAGCTGAAAAACATTGATAAAACTAACTTTTTCAACGGAAAGACTGTACCTGTTGACTGAGGGTTGGTACCAGAATATTTCTTTGTTGCCGGTACTGCGTACTGATATACTCAACAGTCTAGCGGAGGCTCTGATAAATTAAACAATGAACTGGACTATAATACTAATACTGTAAATACAGAATTAACAGAACCAGCTGAAATCAAATTCTGAATGGTTAACTGTGGGTTTCCTCCATTCCATTTCACCATTTAGGTCAACAAAGGGTCCATGAACCTGACACAGGGTAACATTTCACATAAGACCTAGAAATAGAAAGTTGTTGTTTTTTTCACCTGAGGACCTTGAGCAGTCTGCTCATTGTTTGTTCACAAGAAATGCTGATGATGCCATAGCAGTCTGCCTGATTCTAAGTTGGCCTATTGCAATAGTCTGCTAGTACTAGTAGGACTGCCATTCATTATTTCCGCGTACAACATTAACAGTAATATTCTAATAACACTTCTTCATCTAGCTGACTGGCCTCATTTTATCATTAAATACTAAACAGACTAGTCAACTGGCCTAAATACTGACGGACTCACATTTGTTTCACTGAATTCTGAAGTAAAAAACTATAATTTAGTTTATGCTTCATATAAATAATTATGCCCCCACGGGTATATATATATATAGGCCCTGGGTGATGTGAACAATGGTGTTTTAATTTTTCTTTAGTGTGAACAAATATTTCTTAGTACTTCATTGTCCCTTGTGGAAAGTTTGGGTCACCATACCTGGGTAAGGCACAGCAGCCACAAGAGCAGCACTACCCACTCCTATCAGTGTGATGTCAGAGGCCAGAGCAGTGCTACCCACTCCTATTAAAGTATTAGTGCGCAGTTAGCTGCCAGAGCAGCGCTACCCACTCCTATCACTGTGCAGTCAGATGCCAGAGCAGCGCTACCCACTCCTATTAGTGTGCAGTTAGCCACCACACCAGAGCTACCCACTCCTATTACAGCATTAGTAATAGTATGCAGTTAGCCACCAGAGCAGCGCTACCCACTCTTATCAGTGTGCAGTATTTTTGTGTGTCCTAACAATGGTATGGCTGCCAGTGTTTTGGGGATTTTTTAAATGTTAACATGTGCACAGATGCTGATGTATGTGACTGCACACAGGGGCTGTATGGGCAAAGTAAGAGAGTCTGCACTGAAAGCTGACTGGGAGAAAAATCCTTGCAACACCTGAGACTCGAACCTGTATCAGTAATATGCCTGGCTTTTCAGTTGGACACTCTAACAACTGAACTACTCCCCGTCCCTTTATGAACAAAACAAATTTTAATTGTTAACTTCAAGAACTGGGTTTGCTAATTACCAATTTGTTAGGTTTTACCCACGTGTATGGAATAATGTGAACAATGACTGTTGTGAACAAATAAGAAATGAATTTTTGGGAAAAAATCAGAGAAAAATGATCAGGAGCAAGGTGTTATTAATGTTAATATTTCTGCTGATCTTTTGTTGTTGTCGTTAGTTTGGTATTATGGTATTGGTAAACTGTATTAAACATAAAATTAAAAGCCTTTAAAATGATCTAATCAAAACTTACACAGGGGTTGCACTTGCACTGTCTTTTAGTGATTTACATCAACCAATGTGAAACGTTACATACTTTGCGTCAGTGGTATGCAAAATGCGCACAGCATAATGTAGAATTAGCAAACAAACAGCTAAAAATGGAGTAACTTGACTGCAGTGGTACTGACAATTTAAAAGTGAGCAGACGAAACTAGTTAAAACAATAAAAGAAAGTCTAACTGTGCAGACACACACACACACACAAAAAAAAGGAAAAAAGGAAATGTTCAGTGAATTTGCAGTTCACAAAACATTTCAATCGTATGTGGCATCATTTTCCGCAGATAAACTGTGCAGCAGACGATATGCTTGTCTACCGCAGGACTTGGTAATGAGATGAAATTAAAATCAAGGCTGCCACCATTTTCTCCTGTTTGTATTTGGTGTCTGATATACACTGACAGTATGACTAGGCATATTGGCTTGTTCCAAATCCTGTTTCTGGGATCGTGTCCTCTGTTGACTGACCAGAAAATATCACTAATCAGTTTGGCAAGGTACGCGATTTCTGGTCAAATACGGAGACCGAGTCTTCTTTCAGATACAATATTGTTAGGATTTGGTTTCAAATCATTGTTCTTTGGAAATGTATTTGAATTTCGTTCACAGACACAGCGCTCCCGACTATAAGGTGCAGGGATAAGACTTGAGGGTGAAAAAATATTGCCTCATAGTCTGAAAATGATGGCCACTTACACATTTATTTCATCATTGTCCTGATTCTGCCCTTCATTGACTGGACTTGTTATGCATGGTGGAAAGGAGTGTGGGGCCATGGCTGAGATGACACTGAAGATCATCAGCTGTGTAGCTGTATGATCTTTGATGACACTGAGTTTGCAAGTAGATCTAGTGTTGAGTGATGTGACAGCCACAGTGAGCCACAACTTGTTCAATCAGCGTTCAGTCATTCTGCGTATGCTGACACAGCGATGTGGCCAAAATGTGTACAGCACCCGAAAAATGCAGTATCTATGCAAAATTTTGCAAGGAGTGTAACCCCTGCTTACACCTTTATTTTCTTAACTTTTACGAGTTCTAATTTTCTTTTTTTCTTTTCTTTTCTCTCCATTTTTATTATTATTTTTCATTGTAACATTGTTGTGAGCTTATGAGTAAGACCACCAAAACTTACTTAAATATGTATGGTTCACTACAGACTAAAGTACTGTATGGGGACAGCAGACACAAAATTTTATTATTAAAACCCCAGAACTATCAATAGGTCTCTTTTTTGACTGGGCTGACTGGGTGTTAACTTTTAATACTTATTACTACTACTGTTAAATATCATGATTTACTCAATGTGTCACCAGAGTAAGTTGCACATTCTGCGGTGTGTTTAAGTTGTCAATTATCTCCCTTGAAATCTGAATGCATGTAAATGACATAAATTGCAAGTAAATGTATCACATTTTTATGTAACAGTTACTCATTCTGTTTGTACATGTTACTCAGGACTCAGATTCATAGCCTGAACAGTCACTTAAAGTTGTTCTGGAAATTGTATAATGTACATGACATTGGTAAAACAGCTTTCTCACTCTCTGTGGCTGAACAACATTCTAAAGCGTTATCCAAAGGTTGACGAAAAATGACAGCCAAATAAAAGCAATAATTTTGGACACTAAAACAGCAAAATTAGCACAGTTGATTGCATGAATTTCCAGAACAGGCATAATAAAACTGGGGAACAACTGTTTATGTTGTTGTTAGTTTGTTTTACTATCTTTGTTGGTGCATATGGTGAAAAGTTTGGGCAATCAAAAAATGGTGTTGGGCAAGTGGATTTTTCTTCTACTTGCACTGTAGATAAGCATAATGTTGTGAAAGATAACACAGAAAATTATGATTTGTGCTTTTTGTAGTCATGATGATAGTTCTAAACCAGCTCCTTCCACTAGCTCCAAGCCGGTTGACAACAGGCTGCCCACTCAAGAAGGTAAACAAACCAGCCAGGAATCTGTCGTACCAATGAATTGCTGAGATGTTGCTAGGCACTGGTGAAAAATGTTGATTGCTACAGAGGATCCCAAGCTCAATACCAAAATCAGGTTTGCGCAGAGTTCTGCAGTGGGCGCAAAAGGCAGAATTTCAACCAGATATGTGCAGGTAAGTAACTTGATGCATTATGCCCAGTCCACCTGGGAAATCAGATATGTGCAGGATTGTTCTTAAAAAATTGCCGTCAGTGTATTTAGCATCATGTTTGGCTGTATGCATTTTTTCATTGAAGTTAATGCATTAAAGATACTGCATTTGCTGTACGCATGTTCTAAAAAGTGTTCACGACCCTGGTTAATGAGCTTTTTTATCAGTTCCTTATTCTGATGAAGGGTTAATCATCATGCTAATAATATCAAGTCATAATATGAAACCAAGATTGATTAAAAATGAATGTGAAAGCATGACCGAGCATAGTTACCACACGGATGGGTGAGCATTACTTGCCAGGCTTAGGACTTTTTGGATTTAATTAAAATGCCCCATTTTCAGTAAACACAGTTAACAATAACATATGCCCTTTGCAATAACTAGCCAAATAAGTAGCCTGGCACAATGGCAGGCAGACTAGGAAGTGGGGCTGCATAAGCAAGAGTTTATAGCTGGCAGTAGCAGGAAGGGAAATAAGGGGGAATTGTGTCTGAATAAGAAAGCAACAGTACATATCTGATTTGTTTAGATGGTTTTCAGTGGAAAGGTGGTGGAAAAGCCCCCGCCCACCAATATTTGAAGCACAGGCAATGGAAAACTGCATTGTTACTTGTTTCAACACTAGCATCATTCATCTAATTCTGACAATCTGCATAAAAAACAAACCAGGTGATGAAAGTCTGCACTTTCACTGTAGTTTCAGTTTCTAAGAAAAGCCAGTATTAAAAACTTTCAGCACAGCTGGTCACTCTTCCTATAAGACCCACTAAAAAGTCACTTTCAGTTTCATGCAAACCAAAAAGTTAAATAAAAGGTGAAGTCCTGACAATAAAACTGACTAGACTAAGCATGCCCCAATTTTACACCACTAAGTACATTGCTAGGTTTTACCCAGTCGGTCACACGTTAAACTAAAGCCACAATTATACACATGGTGATATGAATACTTAGGTGGCAGATAAAAAAATTAATTTTAAACAGCTTTCTTCCACAAAAAGGTAGATGCAGGCTGCCAACACTCTAATCAAGACACTGCCTTTCATCCCACAAACATGACAACTGCGTTACCAAACCACAAACAAAAGCAAAAATAATTCATGCAAATGAACTCAAAATAACTGACAAAAATGGACAGTAATAACTCACCTTCACCTCGATGAGAAGGATGCCCTAATGGCCGACTGTTATCACTCTCGTGCCTGCTACGCCTCCTTGCTGGTTCCGCTGAGGAAGAACTATAGGGATACACACTGTTCCGTTTAAGGTCCGGGTGGGATGTATGTCCTGCGTGAGTTGCTTGTGCCACATGTCCTGTGTGATTGTGGGAATGAGAGGTCTCTGTCGACGTATTACTCCTTGGGACTGCACCCCCACGTTGCACATTTGACCCGGGGGTGGAGGAAGAATTGGACACATCCACAGACTGTGATTTTGGTCTGTCTGTAGGTCTCTGTGTATGTTTTTCTGGTGTGGCAGAGCTAGAGGATTCCATATGAGGGGGTCGATTCCTTCCGTCGAACCGTTGTTCATTTGTGCTGGAATGTCTTGGTCGTTCATCTCCTGCACGGCATGAAATGTCGTATTTGATCTAAAACTTCTTAACCAACAAAAACACAAGCAGCTTAGATCAAATTTCTGTCTTCTCATCATTATTTGAATTGAAGATTACCTGTGTGTTGCTTGCAAAAATGGTTTACCCTAAAAATTTGCACACATTTTTTATTGTCTGATTAAAATAAGTGTTCTTTTCAACCTTCTGTGTGCTTTGATTGTACTTCAGAATGTTGGAAGTCAGCTGTGCTTCAGATTTTATCTTACATTCAAAACAAAGATGTGTTTTTTTCTCTTTTAAATTCTCTTGTGACTCTTGGGGTAAATCTTATTCTTTTACGCAGGTTCAAACCAGGCACCATGCTCGTCAAAGATAATGCCAACCAACAAACCATGAACCCTTGCATACACTTTCTCCCCTACATACACACCAATATTAAAATCAGCACAATATATATATATCTAGTACCTGAATTTAACACTCACATTAAGTCTGAACTTGATATAAATGTATCAAGACACACAACTTTTGGTTAAGTAAGGTTTTGATGATGCACAATTAAGTATGCAATATTAGTCTCAAGGTCAAACTCTTAATTACCCCCCCCCCCCCCCCCACCCCCAAAACAACAACTACCCCCAAAACACACCCAAACAAGTGACACATTTTCGAAGCATTCACTGTGCTTAGAAGCATTCACTGTCTAACTATCTGCACCACTCACCCCTTGTGGTGGTTGTTGAGGTACTTGGTTTGGCATTCCCACGATTGTCTCTTGCCCTGTCAGGAGGCTTGGCACTAAAATGTCAAGAAGAAACATTAGTAACAACAAATTTCAACAGCAACTATGGCATCTCACTTTTTTACTGTCAGCTCATTTGTTCAAGGCCAATGCTGCCAACTGTCCTTCAATTACAGTACAAATAAAGGTATCGCTATCCAGTCAACTTTATAATTAAGCACAAAACAACAAAAACAACCAACAAAAAATCAAAAATCTGATCAAGCCCCTAAGTATGTGACCCTAATAACATGCATAATTACCAATGGAAAATAGAAATGGGTTTTGTTTTTAATGCCCAGTCAACCATGACGGTTATATCAGGGTGATAGGGAATTACCAAATTCTATCACACAAGTTATGAGAGAAATGCACGGTGTGTACCAGCAGAGAAACATGTAATTTTGTTTATGTTCGGATCCATTGTTAATGCTATCATTATAAAAGCACATAACATGCAAATGCTTACCCGTCATGCCATTCCTTGGGCTTCTCCCACTGAGACACTTCTGTTTTACAGTTGTAGTAGTAACGTTTGCCGGAGCTGCTGATATGCTCTGACCAGTCACCACACACCCGCACTGCTGATTTTTGAACCTGTGGGGGGCAAATCTATAAGTGAAGATGTGTGAACAAAAGAATTCTTCCCAGAGAAGTGCAATAAGCTTGAACATGCAAGGAATTGTTTTGGAGTAGCGAAATAATTAACAAACACAAAAAATAAAGTTTTGCCAAGTAAAACCAGGAGCCAGTTTAACAGAGCGGTTATAACGCCATTTACGTCGTCCTAAGTGATGGTTATAAACTATAACAGTGGAAAGTGATATTTTTGTGGCCAATGAAGCGGTACAGTGGCTACTGACATCCTAACCATGGTCACAGTTTATAACACCCCCCCCGACCCCCCCCCCCACGTAAGCTGCTCTGCGCTTGTGTTAGCTTGCCGCTGGGTACAAAATCAGCTGTTTGATATGAGATTCATGATGGTCGCCAAAAGATGGTTCGGTACACGTGCACAATCGGACTCGTAAGAGATCGTAAATTTGATGACTGAATAAAACCACTGGACGCGTACGATGGTCTAGGATTATTTCAGCATTTTTGTTTTTTTGGACGCCGTGAGGTCCTTGAGGCAATCAGTAAGTTTAATGATTTGCAGTACCTCGCATCGACAAAGGGGAGTTTGTCTGCTCTTGTTGGTGGCTGGAGCTGTACTTGCGTGTTTCATTGTACTTCTTTAGAGCTTTTTTTTTCTTTTTACTTTTTTTCCATTTTATGGTGTACTCTGTGGAAACTGTAACTGAAGTATTTTTAGTTTTTTTTCTCATTCTCCCCCCCCCCCCCCCCCCCCACATGTCTTTATTTTGTTTTTTTGCGGAAAATTATTACGCTTAATTCTTTTTTAAATAATTTATTTTACATTACTATTATTATCAATGCAAATAATGATCGCTTAGCGGTTTTATGCAACAGGTACTTTTCTGCGTGTGATTGGAGATTCATTTGGTGTCAGTTTGTAGCGGATGTGACGGAAAATCCTGGGGGGTTACCAGTCACAGTTAAATATAGACAGCCTTACGCTAGCACAGTTGTAACAGCATTTTGTGCATGGTGGCTGTGATTTGGCAGGGCCGCCATAAATTTGAATCATGCACATAACTATAACCATGCAGTGGGTCGGAGGGCTTTCTGCTAGCATAGTTTATAACCGTGTTCGTTAAACCGGCTCCAGGACATACATCTATTTTTACTTCACTTAAATACATGAGAAGTTATGAAAATCATTCCGTGTTTGACACTGTCTAGGTCAACACTACAAAGTCTGAACTCAGTGGAACACAAACTAGCAGAAAAAATACTACTTTCACATTTTGGTCTTTCTGATGAATAATATTAATAATGTACTCTTTTATGTGCTATTTCTCCCAATTGGGAGCACACAGTCACAGCTCATTACAAAGCAAAGAACAAAAATACAGTCCAAACAAACTTGTGCATGTGCACAGAAACACCACATACACATGAACATGCACACACATACAGTCAACAGGATAGTTTGAAGAGGTGAGGTTTCAATAATTTGAAAGATATGAATGTGTCTGATGACCTAACTCTGCAAGGGAGATTGTTCCAGACAGATGGTGCAGCATAAGAAAAGTATCTCTAACCAAGTGACTGAGCGTGCGCATAGGGAACACAAAGCATCGAAGTATCAGAAAAAGAGAATAACTGGCACTGGCAGATTGGTTTGTAAACTTTAAAGAGTTCAGTCAAGAAACCAGGGGTGGTTGAATTGAGGCAGTTGTAGCAAACAGAAGCAGATTCATGCTGCATTGTGAATCAATGGGCAGCCAATGGAAAGAAGCTAGGTAAGGAGAGGTATGGTCAGTTTTGGGAACTCTCAGGACCAGGCTAGAAGTGTCCTTTTGAATTTTGTGTAGTTGTAAGTTGGTATAAAAGTGCAAAGTTCAAATTCAATACAGGCTGTAGTCACACATTTAAGGTATATATCCTTTTGTTTTAAATAACCTATGGAAAAGCCAGTGTTAAGAATTTTGTCATGACTGGCTCTACCCACCAAAAACCCATCGGGTTTCTCCTATACATTTTCAAGGTCACAATGACCTGGTAATGCAGGAATTATCGAAAGTTTTAACTAAATCAGACAAATCTCTTGTGTATGATTACTGCCACTTGGTACAAAGGATGCCTGAAGAATAAAGAAAGAAAGAAAGAAAGTTCCATAAAGGAGAATAATGACACATTATGGACGTTTAATCTCACCTCTGCTCGGTGGTCTCTGTCTTTCCCGTCTTTGTGATCTCCTCCCCGCTTGCTGCTGCTAGCGCTAGGCAATTTATCTTGTCCATGGTTTCCTTCATGGTGGTTGCCGTCTGGACGATGTTCACGTTCACGATGGTCTCTGTGAGTACTGGGCGCGTTTTGGCCAATGCTCCCCGTCGCCAGGTACTGGTTGACTTTCTTTTCCGCCAGGCTGAGTGACCCTGAAGAATATAACAGTGGTTTTGTGAGATCAAGTCAAACAGCAAATGCTAAGCTGAATCCTGATTCCCTGTCATAATTGAATTTTTATATATATATTTTTTACATCCGTTCTACAATATCCCGTGATGCAAATGTGATCATGTTCAACCTCTTCTTCAAGCTCTTCACTGGTTACCAGTCCAAGCCAGAATAGACTACAAACTGTTCACTATTTGCCACAACTTCTTGCCACTTTTGACCTGCCTATCTCTCTGACCTTCTCACTGTGTACACCCCTTCCTATTCTAGGCAGCTTTTTCTGCAGACACACAGCCACTTCATATGCCTCATGTTAGAGCAAAAGCCTTTTTGGCCAATGCTCATTCGCCTGCTGAGTTCCAAAGCAATGGAATTCTCTCCCTTCACATTCAATCACCGCATGCCTTCAAAACCATTAAAACTCACCCCTACAAACAATATTAATGATTTTAAATTCTGTCTTCTTCCTAGTGGCCCCACCCCCCAAATTATATTCCCTTTGAGTGCCTCTGTGTGTGTGTGTGTGTGTGTGGTCAAGTAATACAATATGTTTACATTTTTTCTCTCTCCAGGTTTTATGCACACATTTCTGTCAACTTTGTAAAGTGCTGTGTGCAGACCCCTGTCAGTGAGATACAGCACTAGAAATGACAGCTATTATTATGTCCTTGAAAATGGGTTTAGACCATTGAAACTAGTACAGATGGGATCATGTTATTGATGCCACCATTGAAAACAAAACAACAACAAAAATCAACTTGTTTTTGATAAATTGGTAACCTTCTGTGAAACTGAAGAAGTACAAAAACCTGTGATTTCCCATCTGGCAATCTCATATAATCATGACAGTGGGACTTCTGGTGATTTTTCCCCCCTCTCCTCTTGTTGGTTATATACTTATACTAGTTCTAGGCTAATCTATTTTTCGACCCATTAAAGGACGTCAAAGGTTAGGGGTGATTTTTGACACGATTTCTGTTAAAGCTCGCTGAGAATGATGACGTAGGTGAAACTGTGATCTGAGGGTTATAAATGCATGAGAAAAGGCATTTTGTCGTACCGAAAGCGTCGCCATGACGCCCAAATCACGTGACCATATGCCTACTACGTCACTCTGGGGAGTCGCTGCAAAATGGCTAACTCGAGCTCCGAAGACGAAACTGTTACTTTGCCCAAGAGATCCACAAGGATACAGCTGTATTAGTTTGAGCCTGTCAGGCAGGATTTTGAAAGAGTACCGGAACATCGTGTCAGCAAACCCCATGTGGTATTCCATGGAGTTTGCGAAATTGCACTCACTGAAGTGCTCGCTACACAAATGGGCATGATGCGGCGCAGCAAGAAAGTCAGCTCGTTTGAATTGTATAAATTTAATCCACTTTCGCCACACTGCGGGTCGATTGCGCAGGAGCTCATGCATTGTTATACCTGGGGTCGTCTGCGAATTGTTACAGTTCGTGGCAACACAGTAGGCCAGCATAGTTAACTTTTTTGTCGACCACACCCATACAGTTTACTGAAGAATCTAAGAGGCAACCGCACTGACTCCCCAGACTGACGTCACTTCCGGGAAAGTCACGTGACTGATGGAGAACCCGAGACTGTAGTCTCGGCCAGCCTACAGAAAATAAAATCGATTAAAAACCCAATTAAACATTTTTTTAATTTTTATTTCATTAAATTGAAACTAGTGACTTATTTGTCAATCATTTCGATGGTCATTTTGCATACTTAAAAACCTTGGACTTTTACTTTAACTGCAGTTACATCTTCAAAATGAGACTAAACTCCAACCACCCTACGGCCTAGCAACACCACCCATCCTTTGTTACTTTGGCCTTCATTTTGAAGCTGTAGCACTAACCTCTTTTTTCTTTATTTCTTTCCAGATAAGGACCCTTGTTCTGATATCTGGGACTCTGGTGGCTGCCAGGGCTGTCACCTCGGGTGCCATGTCCATGACTGCCTTCTGCAGGGGATCCATCACCATACATTCCACCATAGCCCTTCTGCTGGTGCTGCATGCTCTGGTGACGGTCCAACCACTGTGGATAGGACTGTAGTTAGTGTTCTCATCAGAATATATATACTGTCTCCTGGTCAAGCAAATTTCACGATACATAGTATAAAAAGGTACACCTTGCAATTTGTATGAATAAACTTCAAAAAGAAAATCAGTTCAGCTCATCTGATTACTTTTTATGACATCATTTAAAAAAAAAAAATTTTTTATCAACATGAATTAGTCAATTACATATAATTAACTGAATTTCAATAACTAAAGCTTGGAAATGTTACCACTTCAGAACCATGAATGTGTGCTATCTCAAGATTATGAAGATAATATATTACTACTTGACTTTTTCTTTTTATTGTACCTCTGCATCTGACCTGACAAAATCAAACTTTTTAAACATTTTTAAACTTCATTTCCTACCAAAGAAAACAGTTTTATTTAACCAAATAGTACATTTTTATCAGTCAACTTTTATGACTTTTTCTAAGATCAGGACAACCACTAAACCAGTATGCAAAGCTCAATAAAGATTATCACTGTGTCAAGCTTTTTTAACATGTCACTTAGGATAAACAGCATCAAGCTACAAAATGTGTCAAGGTTTTCACCAAGTTCAGATAGACATGGGTGACACAATCACCCACAAGGATGAAACTGGGGGTCATGATTTGCATTTTGCGTGGGATTTTTTCCCATGCATGACTGTAAAAAAATGTAACAACTATTCAAAGTTTAAATCCACTCAAGAGTCAAATAAGAACTTGATGAAAATATACATTTACTTCACTCTGACTTTGAAAGATCCCATGGAACTGGCATTAAACTATTAAGCTCAGCTGACATTACCATTGTGCAAAGTTTGAAAGATGGCATTTGACAGTGGCCAAAAAAACAAAACAGTTTTCTCCTCAGCCAGCTTAATGAACTAATATTACACAGACTCGCCTTCCAGTTACATGATTTTTCATGAAAGTCAAAAATAATACAGCAGCAGAATTATATTACTGTATTTATATTACACAGTTGTCTTTCAAAACTACATTCATTCAATTGTTATTATAACGTTAAGTACTGTGCTGACTGCAGAACAAAATGCTGAATATCAAAGGCCTCTTTACACTTTCATCTAAAACTAGTAAAAGTAAGTAAAAATTATTAGAATGTTCCATTTCCATAAAAATGATAAATGCTGACCTTACACTTATTTTACAGTTGTTCAATAATCATATTCAAAATTTCATCTTAAAAACTGTTTTTACGCTGCATCTGATAGGCAGGTTTACATGATAGCGTACCACTGTTTTCTGCATTTTGGAAACAATTGAAATGTGTAGGTACACCAATAATACACTATAGGCTTTATTAAAAGTTGTATAACTATGACAGTACTTAAATGCCATTTCCTTTACATCTTTTTGCAGGCGGTTCATCCACACTACTTTTGCTTGATGTGATGCTGATTTTACTAACAAATGGTAACATGATGGACAATGGTGATCTCTTATAAAATGTGCCTCCAAATACAGGCTGTGCTCGTTTCTGCAGCAAATCTGCCTGCATTCACTGATTCAGGGTTGACTTTGATTGCTCCTGTAGTACAATCAGTGTTACTATAGTCTATGATATGGTTGCGTGTAGGTCAAAATCAATTTATGTCCACTTGTCCAGGTTCTGTAGTCATCAACATTATGAGCTTCTCAAGAAATTGACAAAATTTACAAACTGTCTGACTGTAGACTATTCAGTTTCATGAAACCCTTTTGAGTCTTGACGTTACCACCAGTTTCAGATATTTTACTATATAAGTATAACTTCATGCTAAATACTAATCACTGTAGACTGGATTAATTTGAAATCTCTTATTTGTTGTTCTGATTAATCTGCCTACTGCTGTTGCAAGCAGTTATTATCAAATTTATTGACAGTAAAACAAGCATCACAGCAGGCACTCTACTGCATCACTATACAGACCTCTTTTTTGCATAGCATATTAACTATTATGACAGTGCAAGTTTAGCCACCATGAGCACAAGCTCCAAGCAGAATTCAAATTCCGCTCTGACTGTGGAAATCTTATCCGACTGGCTTTTGGTAAACTGCATTATGAATAGGTGTGCTTCAAGTAAAGAGTACTGTAGCTGCTTGCTACAATGCTTGAGTTTTTCAGTTTCAGTGACACTGGAAATAGCGGAATTCATTGTACTACTACTAGTGTCACTTAAACTTGTGCAGCATTATGCCCGCCTCAGAATAATTTTACACCCTTAAGTCTGGTCAAAGTGTCTCCTCCTTCAGTGTTATTATTCCGGCATGCTGTTTCCTTTGAAACGTGTGCCAAATTCAAGAAATTGAATAGCAGACAGCATCCCAAATCTTGTCTTGCATCGCTGGAGACTGGAACTACTGTCGGTCTTACAGCAAGCGCAATCGCCATCAAGTACCTGATGCAGATGGGCGTCTTTTCTCTCAGTGTACCTGAAATGACACAAAACAGCCAAATTATTACGTTTGTCCACACTGATTGCACGTACTAGGTGGTTTACGTATTTTTTTCCCGTATTTTGACAACAAAAATGGCGGACGACGTTTGAACATTTAACCAAAACAGATATTGACACTGAATCTTTACCCATCATTAACTCTCGGCTGTTTCCGTGCATGCATCACCATTAATGCTACAGAAAATTAGCAAAATGCAATGCACAGAATGGTCTTGTGCAGGGATCTATGCCGGTTTTGTGAAACTTTATGCGTCTGCATTCGACATATTTGACGCCATATTACATCCGGGCATCTGGTCATTTTAGCGATGCAATATCTTGTCAATGTATATTTGTTTCATACGGTACTTGTTTCGTCTTTGTTTGTAGTAAATAAAGATGTGAGCATCAATAAATATTAAAATATGTTTAAAAAATTGGTAATAAAATGACACTGGGTCAGAGGTCAGAGTATCGCCAAGATGGCCGCAATCGCCTGGCAGAAAGTAATGGTAGAAAAAGTAATTTAGTTTTAGTTTTAGTAGGCCTGCATGTATTTGCTAGCGAAGTCTGTTTGAATAAATGACAAACAGAGCACTGAAAATTGAGGCCATAAAGTAAAATATTGTAAGTACCGTTATAGATAGTATGTGAATGTGGGTGATTTTAACGGAAAGTTACTTTCACTTTTGAGAGCCTTTGCTTGTTTCCGCCTTCGTCATCACCATCCCATGTATTATAATACGTACTTTGAAATTGTTAATGTTTTGTGAGTGCGTAAGATGTCAAAGGCATCCTTAAAAAAAAAAAACAACACTTTACTCCTCCCCCCCCCCCCCCCCCCCCCCTCTCTTTTCTGTCTCTTTTCTGTATGACGGGCCAGACTTACCGAGTCAACGTTTTTCATTACACTTACAGCGCATTTTGTCCTTTGGCTTCTTCTGCTTCTTCTTCCTTGGTCTACTCACAGTCTACTGGCAGACCACTACAAGTGTTTTGGGGGTAGCTGAAGATAAAAAAGAAAGACACGAACAGGCCAGCAGCAAAGTTCTTCGGGTGAGACTATAAACCGAGGTCCCCGTGTGCACGCGCTTGCAAAAAGATCACAAGCACGTTAAAGATCCAGTAGTCCATGTAAAGGCATGTTAGAGTTAGGCGGATTATGAAAACACCAAAATAACCCAGCATGCAGTAAAAGTGTCAGAATCTATGTTCATAATGTGGATGTTGGATGCTATAATGGAAGAAGAAGAAGAAAAAAGAAGTAGCTTTTAAACTTGATGCCCTGGATTGTCACTTTTAAAGTGCTGTCAGTGCTGTTCCATAATCCATGGGCACAATAACTGGTCAGTCCATGTTCTGTTCCACAGGAGTACTGCCTGTAAGTGTAACACTAACACTGGTCAAGGTCACATCTTGCTTGTTGGAAATGCAACTTTGTGCTGTGTGCCTTTGCTAACTAGTATGTTGGCTCCTGTTGGACTTGGATCAGCACACACCTACTACATGGTGCCATAAAATTCAGATCTGCTGACTTTCATTTCATAATCAATGGATCATGGAATTTGACTTTATCATCAGTTTATGTTAATTCTAGAAAGATGCAGTTTGTAATAATTTTATTGTCAGTTGCTGACTTTCTGATTGATTCAGCAGCTAACTGAAATAATATTGATTATTTGATATGTTGCATTTGACTCCAGACTTTTTGACATTTCAGTATTTCATGAACTTTAACACAGCACCTATCCATTGGGTTCCAGTCCCACAAGTTTTAGTTTTACAGAAACCCCATCCCCCTTAAAACAACAACAACAACAACAACAATAACAACAACACCACAAACCCTATGAAACCAGTAACACTGAGATAAGGAGCTTCTGAATAATTACACTGGCCACTGGTGTCACTGATTATGAGAGATAAAAATCTCGGAGTAGGAAACATTTTTAACCAGTGAGCCCAGTGAATGGAAGTTTATCGTGGACTACTGAGTTAGGTACAAACACCTTGCATGTTGGCATGGATGGTGGATACCATGAAGCAGTCTGCAATTTGTCACAATTATGGGGTAGAGGTCAGGCTTAGGACTAGCACTAGGAGTGAAGGAATTTTGGGACCTTTCAAGTTTTATTTTCTGTTTTTCACCGGCTTGTTCTTGTTCATCTCTTATGCTTCTAAAAATACAGATGGCTTTTGTAGTTTTAAAAGGACTTTTATATTTATTATTACAGATGTTGAGTGTGTGTGTGTGTGTGTGTGTGTGTGTGTGTGTGTGTGTGTGTGGTTAATGGAACCACTGCAGACTGCATACATATATAATAATATGCATGTACAGGTGTGTAGACTTTACTCAGTTCAAGGCTTTGTCACTTTTTATGTATTGTACATATGACAGAGTTACAAAAGAAGTGATCAGGATAAATGATCAGTGACTGTTAGCCATGTGTGGATGAAAACTATAATTATCAGTGTCAAACTTTGCACAGTGATGAAGGGTTTGCCTGGGGAGTTGGTCTTTGGTCACTGGTGGATCAAAATCTGAAGTGACTGATTGATATTTGATATGATCTGGCATGCCAGTCAACCCACTGGTACAATAAAATCAGCTGTGGCATCATGACAAAGATTCCAGTTGGGCTGGAGGAGGATGGTGCTGGCGGTTCCAAAGTGCTGAACAGCACAGGGAACTTTACTCTTGATTGCAGTGCAGTGGTATGTAGTGCTCTTACCTTTGGTATTGTTTTGTTGGAGAGGGAATATATTATATAGATCTCTGAGCACAAAAGGGAATATTTGGTAAAATAGTTAAAAAAGAGGACTAAATTGTTTGTATTTCAGTGTTTGTGGGCAGAGCATATATAGCAGATTTATTTTAGCAGGTCCTGATGCAATGAAAATGATTTTGCACATCATTTGTACTCTGACTTTGATTAAATGAAAGACTACAAGCCCCATTAGCCAGAACTAATCCTCATTTGCTCACTGTTACAGTGTCTGAACTCTTTAAATTAAATCTGGATTACCTCTCTAATGATGTGACCTACTGAAACAAAGAAGCAATATTTACCAGCCAGTAAAGTGGGCCAATACACTGGATGGAAAGACTGCTTGGGGTAGGAAAGTGCAGTACCTTAGATTTAGAAATAGAAGGAAGAAAGCCACGCTGACACTGACTCATAAGTCATTGAGTCACAGTATGTGTACTTGCACTTTTGATTGATTGATTAAACTTTATTTCTCAACTGTGAAGATGGTTGATTAAGCTATATTTTTCAACAGTGAAGATATTAGCACAAAGTCAAAGGCCGACTCACATACCTGCCATTGCTACAGTACTAGTAGTAAGCAAGACATCCGTAGTGAAATATTATATTGACCTGTCTTTAGAGCACTGGTTAGTTATTCTGGATTTTAATGTCCAGTCAACTGCATAAGATTACACCAGTGACTCAGGATGGTTCAGGTCACTAGTATCAGTGTGACTGTGAGTCATGCAGTGTACTGAACATGGAAAAGATCCATACTATTCTGTTCCGTTTCATTTAATGCAGCTTCAGTATGCAGTAGGGTAAAGTTGAACAGATGCACTCCCAGATCTTGAGTACAGTTCTTTGGTATTATTATGTAATCGCAAGTGCATTAATAACTGGGGGGCGCACAGCTTTTAATAACTGGGTGTTCACACCGATTATAAGTTGTACCCTATGCCACTATGGTTTGGGAAGTGAGGGATGGAGGGAGGGTGGGTGTGTATGAAGCTCTACGAATAGAAGATTTCTAAGAGTAGGTGAAAATGTAGCTTTTTGTGCTTCCGCTGTCTGCTGCCAGGGATTTTGCTTAAAAATGGTAATTTCTGCCTTCCCAGTTTATTCAGCTTCATTATTTTCTGCATCCTCTTCCAACTAAACATGTATACATGCCTTTTCATTCCTCCCAAGACTCACTGTCTTCAAACTCCTAGGCTACCAAAGGAGAATGAATGCCCAAGGGTTTGGATCACATTTGACTGTTCCCACAGCAGTCAGAATTGAGTAGAACAACCAAAAGCTGCTTCATTTCAAAGATTCTGATCAATGCAAGATTATGGCATCCTGGTTACTGGTATATTGATAATGTGAAAAAACAAAAACATTTTTTTTTCATGTTGTGCAATGGATGAGTTGACAAAATTCCAGTGAGGGCACTGCTGGGGTAATGGTCAGATGAGAAATGGCAGTGACCAAAAACAACAACAAAAACAACAACCTCAGACCAACAGGTGATGTTTGTTTTTTGCAGGATGTACAGGTAATGAAATGATGATTGTGTTTTGGTTTTACAGTTTTACCTTCATTTTCCTCAGGACACAGTCATAATGCTGATGGCAAGAGCCTTGGCAGATCACCCTCGCTGTCAGCCACAACGGCGCATGCCTGAGTGGGTGTTGGGATGGTAAAGTGACTTCCCTTACTTCAGTCTTTGTCCATCAACTCCGTCTTTTTTCTTTTCTGCTCAAAATGTTCTTTCTTTCCTTCCTTTTATTCAGAGAACTGCCTTCCCTGCCAGCATGAACAAATCAATACTTGGCAAAATTTCTATGGCTTCACGTCTCTGGACAAGAATCGATAAAACATCATTTAACACCCCTTTTCATTTGGTTTTTCTATCTCTTTTTTTTTTTTTTTTTTACACAGGTTTGAATTTATTGAAATCCTAGGTATATTTTAGAAGTAAATTTTTAATATTTCTATCCAACATTTTACAAACTGATACTGTCCATAACTCATTAAGTGTGAATGCATTTCTTTGCTTTACACTAGTTAGACTTGGCTTTTTGTTGTTGTTACACAGAAGTTATTATGTAAAGCATGCAAATAAACCCTAACAATTTTACCTAATCTTAAATTAACACACCAGGTTAGACTTACTGTGTTATTTTGGCTCCATTGTTTTTCAATGTTTGTAAGACTACAGACCAGAAAGGAAGAGGGTTTTATTTATTTCCAATTTGTTGATGCAAAAACATCTGGAGTAGCAACATGAAAAGTAAAAGAAGTGTTCCAAAATATTTCAGAAAGGAAGGGTTTTTATTTCGTTCAAGTTTGTTGAGGCAAAAACATCCAGAGTAGCAACATGAAAAGTAAAAGGAGTATTCCAAAAATATTTCAACTGTAATGTTCAGTTAAGACTGAATAAGAGGGTTTGTTTTTAGTCTGTCAGTGTCACAGCAGCAGAAAAACACCAACAGATTTTTAACAGCAATTTAAACCAATCTCAGTTTCTCATCCTTTCACTTCTGTTTGTTTCCCCAGAGTGTAGACAGAAAAAAAAAGACAGCAGAAAAGAAAAGAAAAAAAGGAAGAAAAGATCTGGACAGACAGAGAAAAACAAAAGAGAGCAGGGAAGAAAAAAGAAAAAAAAGGAACAAAAGCTCTGGACAGACTCGTGAGATATGTGAGCTAATGGCAGACATTACAACATCATCCCAGAGATGGTTTGTGCATGAAAGTGGCCTGGCACCAGTGTTGCCTTGTTAGCTCTTTGTCAGCTGCCCAGCCCAGTGCAGGCAAGATACACTGTGATAATGTTTGGCCTGTTGCAGGGGACCAGGGGCAAAGAATTATTGATTGGAGGAGGGAACCTCAGAATTGGATCAGTCCCCAGTTCTCTTGGCTGCACTGTCTCAGCCAATCAGGGGTACACAGGCAAATCGGAGGTCATACCATTCATTCTGCATGAATCTTCAGCCTAAATCAGTCAACCATTATGTCCCTCGCAGAAGGAACGGTTCCCATTGATCTAGTCTCTTGACCGAGCCAAAGCTCACTTTTTGACCCATTAAACTGACACAGCACCAGGCTTCTGAGTGCAGTATTGATCTCACTCTCTGCTCTATGTCAGCATCACATCGCTCAAGTTTTGCCACGGGTATATATATACATATGTTACCTCTTAAATGGATGGCATGTCACAAAAGAGAAATCAGGCTCTTCTGTGCTGAATAAAAAGATGGAAAACCATGACTGATGAGCCTGGGCAAGTGGATAGAGTGGCAACATGAAACAAGTGGAACGGCCCGGTAATCTTCTCAGCCGCCTTATTGGCCACGGGGAGGTTCCAGGCGTATTGGAGAATCGGGGTGGTGGGCAGGCAGACAGACAGTTGGCGAGAGGCTGGCGTTGTGGGCAGGGGAGGGAGAGAGAGAGAGAGCTCGGCAGGAAGAGGAGTTTGAAAAGGAGAGAGGGAAGAAAGGAAGTGGCAAAGAGGGAGGAATAAAATGGAGTGGAAAATTTGATGGTGCTGTCCTTGCAGTGAGGGAGAGAAGGCAGAGAGGACCGGCTTGATGGGGGATGCTGGTCTGGGGTTCTTTGCTGCCACTATCAGCGAAACCTGTGGTGCATTTATTTGTTGCTGCTGCTGCTGCTGTGACCAAAATGTGAAACAGTCTTGCCCGGCACTTCTCTGTTGTTGGGTGGAATCCTAGTTTGACATTTAGACAGAGTGGAACTGTTTTCAACTCCCGTGCACATTCAGTCTGATCCTTACGTCTCAAAAATCAATGCTTTGACCAAGTTTCAGCAGGCAATCCTTTTTTCTTTCTTATCGTCAGGGTTCAGTTCCTTTTTCGAGAGACCACGTGCAGGGAAACCGAATGGAAAATCTCGTGGGCCCCTGACTAACTACCTCAGTTGTGAGGAGTAAGTTGGTGTGATTCATGGTGAGCAGGACCTTCAGATGATCACCTTTTCAGAGGTATGTGTGTGTGTGTGTGTGTGTGTGTGTGTGTGTGTGTGTGTGTGTGTGTGTGTGTGTGTGTGTGTGTGTGTTGTTTTGTTTGTTTGTGTGTGTGTGTGTTGTTTTGTTTGTGAGTGTGTGTGTGTGTGTGTGTGTGTGTGTGTGTGTGTGTGTGTGTGTGTGTGTGTGTGCACACATTTTGATGGCATTGATTATTTCTGGATGTTTCTGTCCCTTTCCAGTGCCGTATGGTGCATGGTGCCCTGTTAATCATAGTATATATATAAATATTACTGTAAAACAGTGAATTTAATCCACTTCATTGTGGTTTTACAATTTCATAGCCTGGAGATGCACAATATTTAAGATTATACATCAGGTGCTGTGTAAAACTAAAAGCAGCAAAGCAGTGCCACTGGATATATATTAACAATGGCCATTGATTTTGAAATGAGCACTGTCTTTGTTGGATAGTGTAGCTGACATTTTGATTATTGTTTTGTTCATCATTTGTCAGATAGCTTTCTATCTGAAAATTTTTGCTAAATTTCTTCCTGCTTTAGCTCAAAGAAGTGTTTGATGATAATTTTTTTTTTTTTTAAAGCTGTATTTAATGTTTTTAGTTTTTTTATGTGCCTGAGCTAGTTTTCATTAAAAAAAATCCTTTTCGTTGTTTGCCAGCAGATTTTTATGCAGCTTCAATCTGTTTGAGAGTCTGTTGCATGCTATCTGGTTACGATTGTCAGGATGAACTGTTAATTTTGTTTTTGTTTTGGTAAAAGTATACTCTTTCTTCACAGGAGGTGACACTTGAATTGAATTTTCCAACTGTTGCTGAGAGTGAATCCTTTGTGTGGTGGTGAAAGAGTGACAAGATGCACAGTAAGCCAGGAGGCTGCTTGTAAGTCCATGTGCGTGTACATTGTACTTGTATCACAGTGCATGAACTGTACTCCTAACAGTGCACGCAGTGGCTGCTGGCTTACCATCCTTCCAGTTCTGACACAGTTACATTGGAACTAGTCCCTGAATCTCACCCATTTGTGCAGTGATTGAAAACAGTCACCAATGAGGTTTCAGGGCTCTGGTCTAAACAATTACAAGACCAGATGTCGGTTTATGACGTCCTACCTCCAACCACTGCCATAACTGGTTATGTAGTAGGTCTCCAAAAACTGCCAGTGTAACTTACAGCTTTTCATTGCTGCTGCTTAAATGGCAGCAAGTTTGTAATCACAAAGACAACTCAGATTATATCAGGCAATGCTACTCTGAAATTATAACCACTGACAAAGCTTATGCCATGCGCCAGCACAAATAAAATCAAAATCATTTGAATTAAGATGGAACTAAAACAATTTACCCAGTATTTGCATGCTTTGATGCTTTGTGGCTTCTGCAGTCTTAGTAATCAAATTTTTCTAAAATACTACGGAGGGCAGCATGGCGCTGATAAGGACAGTTTCAGTAGACAGATGCACAGAGATGATAAGTGCTCCTTCAGTGGTGTAACCAATTATGACAGTCTGGAGGAAGGGTGCTGGAAAGCAAGGCTTGGAGTGTGAATGAACTGCTGCAGAAACACAAGGAGAAGTGGGCTGGTAGTCAATGCTGTGAGCATGCTACTGTGCATGTGTGTCGTGGATGTCGTCTGCAAAGTTTCTTGCCACATTCATTTCCTTTAAATTCTGATTAGATCATGGCTATGGTGGAATTTTTGCAGGTATTTAGCAACATGAAAGAAAGACACTACAAGAAGGGAGTTTCAGTGAAATATATGCCTGCAACACTGACTGTCTCCTTATATTTTCTTTGTAGTTTTACTCTGCTATAAGTTGAAAATCAACAGATACAATGTCAGGATATCTTGAGGCGAGAGACCCACCTGTTTTCATGAACTAGCTGGTAAAGGTTATTGTGCTGGTACTGTATGTGCTGATAGGAATTGGCCTGTAAATAGAGAAACACATATGAATGGAACCCTGATCACCAGGGACAGGGTCTGAGCTTCTCTCTGTTCATAAATATATCCAAACTCAAGGTTACTTTATGATTTTTTGAAGTTATCTGAAAGCAAGTCTTTGTGTTTAAAGTACTAAATTTAGTTTTTTTGTAGTTCTCTGTTTTGGCTTTGAAATAAATTATCTCCGAGGACATTCATAGGAACACTAGTGTGGACTACTGTTGCCATCGCAAATTTCAGTGGTATCAATGGTGTAAGCACTTAGCAAAATATGAAAGTGAATTTGAACTAGGACTGTAGGAGTAAACTGAAAGTTATTTTGTTCTGAACCATTTTATTTGATAGGTAGGTAGGTAGTGTTGCTTAATGTCCTCAGATGTCTGTTGACATATTACTTATTAGGGACAAGCTGAGACCAATGCCGAAGCATGGTTCAATATAGCTTTATGTCCACGGAAACCAGAAGGCTCGTTAGGACGGACAGCCCAGGATGGCCACCTCGACTCTCAGACAGTTTTTGAACTAAATTTTAAATTTGATATAATCAAAATCATGTATGTAATGAACACAGACAGAGTTGTGTGCATAAGTGTAAAAGAAGGAGACTGTTAGTGTTACTCACTCCTTTTGAACACCAGGAAGCTCTGTTTTGTGTACAGGTCACAGAAGAAATGCATGTGGACTGGAATAAAAAAATTTCACTGATTGTTCTTATTTCTGTGGAGTGAACTGTTGATGACGTATTGCAGGGTTCTAGAAAAAATATAAATCTGCGAGAAGAGGTGTGGCCTTTTCGGGTTTATCCCAATCTATTTTTATCTCATAATTATATATGGTCAGATAAGTGAGCAGATTTAAAATAAAATCAAATCAAAAGACAAATCATAGCAGAAAGAAAAAAAAATCATACAAAAAATCTTTTGTCCCCAAACCTAAGAAGGCTAATCCTTTAAAGTTGTTTGGTGTGGTTTGTGTAATTTGGTTCCAAGATCCATGGTTTGGTGGAATTGTGAAAAGAATTAATGGCCTTAATTTCCACATGTGAGCATTTGAACCAGGTTGTGTGCTGATTATTTGGTCATTTGGATTGTGCTGGTCATTGCTTTCTAGAGCCATTTGTAAGCTGCAGATCCATTCAATTAGATGTTACCATTTTTTGGAATGTGCTTTCCTCGCTCTCAAGATTAATCATGTTGTGCTGTCATTTTTATTTTATTTTGAAGTGTATGCACGTGTGTGTGTGTGTGTGTGTGTGTGTGTGTGTGTGTGTGTGTGTGTGTGTGTGTGTGCATCTGTGCATTTGTGTGTGTGTGACAATGTGTGTGTGTGTGTGTGTGTGTGTGTGTGTGTGTGTGTGTGTGTGTGTGTGTGTGTGTGTGACAATGTGTGTGTGTGTGAGTATGTGTGTGTGTGTTGCATCAAGGACATCAACATCCAGATCCGAGTCCTGACCAAAGAACATTTGAACGCAGAATAAGATAAAATGTTTGTGTGTGCGTGTTGCGTTTCTGTGTGTCAGAGACTGTCTGTTGGTCTGTGTCTGAAGGTACGACGGGCCTTTAGTCTGTGCGCGTGACTCATCTGTGACTGAGTTGCACACGTACTGGACTAGTCTGCTTGCTCCGAGCCGTGCTGCCTCCCTCTCTGCTTCTCTTTGAAAAGCAGCAGCCGACACTCTTCTCAGTCATGATCGTTGACGGTCTTGAAAGGCAAACTCTGACTTGGGAGACAGTTTCCAGACGGAGATCCCGTGATAAAGATCAGCCTTGGCCGGGGGCGAACAGAAAGAGAGCCATCAAATCGTTTTATGGTCACCTAGCTAATCGGCTGCCCGCGGGACAAGATCACACACACACACACACACACACACACACACACAAGCACTCACGCACGCATACACACGCACCACACACAAGACCGGCCCACACAGAGGGTGATGGGGTGTCTCGTTGCTCTCTCTCATCTCACGCATCTGCCTGTAGGTGCACAAGGATCAAGTGGAGTGTAAAAGCGGCAGAAATCAGGAGCCGCTATCACTGCCCGTTATTGATTACGTGGCTCGGTCATTGCCTTTTGGGCGGGGCGCAAGAGGGGGTGGGGTGGGGGGTGGGGGGGGGGGGGGCTGCGTCCCCAAAGGCCGGCGGGAGGGGGGTGGGGGTGATGATGGGCTGCCGCGTCGTCCATCTTTTTCAGGCTGAAACAGAAACAATAGTGCATCCGCGTGGAAACCATAGATCCTCTTGACAAACACTTAAAACAAAAATCGCAACAGATTATGTAATTTTGTTTTGTTTTGTTAATCAGATTTGCATGGCGACGAAACCTGGCCTGTTCAGAATATGCCGGTATTCCATCTGTCTCCTTGTCTCTCTCTCTCTCTCTCTCTCTCTCTCTGTCCCTCTGTGTCTCCGTCACCGTCTGCCCTTAAACTCTGTCTCTGTCTCTCTCTCTCTCTTAATCGGTAGTTTAGCAAGGACTAGTTGTTAGGTCTAAATGAACCGAAACTACAATCCTTGGATTTTTTAATTTTTTAATTTTTGTTTTGTTTTGAGGTCGAGTTTTCTCTCTCGGGGAAAGAGGTTCACGTTTATATTCAGTGGTGTTGCTGGCATTGCAATGCAGAACTGAAAGCAACGGCACCGTTCAATTTATTTACACATGATGCTAAAAGTTACATAAGCGCAGGGTACGATGCAACAATTACGGTGCTTCCTGGACCGCCGCTACCATACTGCCATTCTCCTTCCTAATCCGGCCGCACTAGTTACAGTTCATTGACGAATCCTCCCTTGTGTGCCGACTAGGAAGAAGGGACTCCTTGAAAGCACATACGTCGCTGGCCACAGTCCATCTCGGCGATGATGAGGGAGGGCTTGGCGAGACGTGGCTCGGTTCTCCGGCAGCCACTACAGATTGTGGAAATGTGGAAATGGCCTGCGTGACTGGCATCGATCACGGCTGTACTTTAACCAGCGGCCGCGAACTGCTGCCCCTCTTCCGGTTCCAAACCCCAGTAGCCGCGGGGCCCCGAGGCACCGCACCGTGGCTGCAGGGAGAATTAGAAGGGTCCGGTCCCCTCTGCTGCAGCCCCGGAGCTATCACCAAGTTTCCCGTTCGCACGCGGAGTGTTATAGCCCAGCTAGGTCAGTGAGGTTTTGAATGTCGCTTTTTTTGTGTGCTTTGCCTGCTGCCAGGGAATCTGCCGCTGTTCTGATTCTGAATCATGCCATCCTGGTTTTAATTATTTCGCTTCGTTTTCTCCAGCCGTCTTCTCCTAGCCTTGTGTAATTATTATGTTTTTGTTGTTTCGTTTTTGCCTTTAATAAGGGCAGTATTGAAAGGAGTATAACCATGGACCTACATAGGTCCATGACTATAACGGACTGGCCCTTGCTGTTTTGGGAAACAACGATCAAGTAAGTGCCTTGGGTCTGTGCAGTTCGTAGCGTGAGTTCGAACAGACGTTATGTTGTTTACCGGCGCCCTGAGTATGGGAACTGTCTGGTTAAAGCAGAGAAGTCGAGCACACATTGTGTTGTTTACTCCGCGTGTCTCAGTGGGCGGAGCTATGTGGCTAAAGCAGAGAAGTCGAGCACATGTTGTGTTGTTTACTCCGTGTCTCAGTGGGCGGAGCTATGTGGCTAAAGCAGAGAAGTCGAGCACACATTGTGTTGTTTACTCCGTGTCTCAGTGGGCGGAGCTATGTGGCTAAAGCAGAGAAGTCGAGCACACATTGTGTTGTTTACTCCGTGTCTCAGTGGGCGGAGCTATCAGGCTAAAGCAGAGAATCGAGCACACATTGTGTTGTTTACTCCGTGTCTCAGTGGGCGGAGCTATGTGGCTAAAGCAGAGAATCGAGCACACATTGTGTTGTTTACTCCGTGTCTCAGTGGGCGGAGCTATGTGGCTAAAGCAGAGAAGTCGAGCACACATTGTGTTGTTTACTCCGTGTTTCAGTGGGCGGAGCTATGTGGCTAAAGCAGAGAATCGAGCACACATTGTGTTGTTTACTCCGTGTCTCAGTGGGCGGAGCTATGTGGCTAAAGCAGAGAAGTCGAGCACACATTGTGTTGTTTACTCCGTGTCTCAGTGGGCGGAGCTATCAGGCTAAACCGGAGAAGTCGAGCACACATTGTGTTGTTTACTCTGTCTCAGTGGGCGGAGCTATGTGGCTAAAGCAGAGACGTCGAGCACACATTGTGTTGTTTACTCCGTGTCTCAGTGGGCGGAGCTATGGCTATACCAGAGAAGTCGAGCACTCGTTGTATTGTTGTTTACTCGGCCTGTCTTAGTGGGCTAAAGCTAAAGCCCACTGAAGCCGAGAGGACAGTTCCTTCCGTCCATACGCCCTCTTGTTATATATGTTTGTGTTTTTGGTGCAAGCATCAAAACAAGTTCAAGAAAAGGACCAACACACAAGGGAGTTAATTAGCGCTCGAAATACGTAACACAAATACAACAACCAAGACTCGAGTCGCCTACGGTAACTCTCGCCTAGCATGCGTGTAACTACAAGACACATAAACTCCACCAGAGGGACATCCTCAAAGAAATTTCAAGAAAAGGACGTTTAAAGTCAACCTGTCTGTGCGGAAGATGTGATGGCCGGCTGGTCGCGCGGGTGGATATAGAGGGAGAGAGAGAGAGCACACATGAGAACTTTATTACTCAATGATTGAGTTTTTTAGGCTATATCCTCTTCTTACAGTCTGTCCTTACTAAGCTATATACATAGACATACAGAGAGAGAGAGAGAGAGAGAGAGAGAGAGAGAGAGAGAGAGAGAGAGAGAGAGAGAGAGAGAGTAGTGATGAGTGTGTGTGTGTGTGTGTGTGTGTGTGTGTGTGTGTGTGTGTGTGTGTGTGTGTGTGTGTGTGTGTGTGTGTGTGTGTGAGAGAGAGAGGGGACAGAGAGAGAGAGAGAGAGAGAGAGAGAGAGAGAGAGAGAGAGAGAGGGAGAGAGAGAGAGAGTATGTGACTGAGTGTGTGTGTGTGTGTTGTGTGTGTGTGTGTGTGTGTGTGTGTGTGAGGAGAGAGAGAGAGGGACAGAGAGAGAGAGAGAGTGTGTGTGTGTGTGTGTGTGAGAGAGAGAGAGAGAGAGAGAGAGAGAGAGAGAGAGAGAGAGAGAGAGAGAGTGGTGTGTGTGGTTGTGTGTCGTACGAAGAGAGAGAGAGAGAGAGAGAGAGAGAGAGAGAGAGAGAGAGAGAGAGAGATGTATAACTTATAGGTTCACGCCGGCTTTCAGTTCCGTTACCCCCGAAGCCTCTGTCAGCGTCCGGCCTTGCTGATGCTGGCGGTCGTGCTTTGCATGCTAGTCTGCCGTTATCTGGGGGACTCGAACTCAGCTTTCGGGGCGCTGTGCCGGCTTGCCAGCCTGCGTGCCCACGAATAATATTAGTGCTCAGTGCCTGGCGTGCTCTTCTGTCGGCGGCCGGTGCGCGAGAGGCGGGCCTTTGGATAACGTCGGTAGTAGAATGGCGGAATTATATTGCCACTGCCTCCCGGTTCCACCCCCGCCGAAGGAATGAAACGCGCGCGATCACGCGCTGAGGGAGAGGGACAGCGCTCAGAAGTTTATTACTCGATGATTGAGGTTTTTAGGCAGTGTCGTTTTCTTGCTGTCTGTCCTTACTAAGCTGGAGAGAGAGAGAGAGAGAGAGAGAGAGAGAGAGAGAGAGAGAGAGAGAGAGAGAGAGAGAGAGAGAGAGACGCACACACACACCAGCACGCACGCACGCACGCACGCACGCACGCACGCACGCACGCACGCACACACACACACACACACACACACACACACACACACACACACGACAGAGGAAGGAAGATGGGGTAGGGGGCAATATTACTTGGCAAAAAGTGGAACAAATCTGCTGGCGTTGCGTCTTTGGGATCGGTTATTGCACCACGTGGCTTTTATTGGAACCGTCCAGCGCGCGCAGAAAAAGAAAAGAAAAAAAAGGGGGACGGGTCTGTGAAGAAGACTGGGGCAGCTGGTTCTACGTCCTGATATACAAGAGAAAAATCTGCAAAGTACTTTTCTCGTCTGGTTTCTCGCGTCCCTCGCGACCCGTACGGAGGTCCACTCATCTCCGGAGCTTGGTCTGTCCCCACACGTAATTGCCGTGCCGGGCAAATGGGCCGACAGCCTTATTTTCAGACAATTTAGACTTGCGGTCTTCAGGGAGTGATACCCGCTTTCTTCTTTGTGGCCGACCTTTTTGGGAGGGGGTTTGCAATGTAGGAACATCATTATTCGATGTCTCTCTCTCTCTCTCTCTCTCTCTCTCTCTCTCTCGCTCTCTCTCTCTCTCTCTCTCTCTCTCTCTCTCTTCTCATCGGGGGGGAGTGGGGATGTAGGAATCGTCTTTCTCTCATCTCTCTCTCTCTCTCTCCCTCTCTCTCTCTCTCTCTCTCTCTCTCTCTCTCACTCTCTCTCTCCCTCTGTAGGCACAGGGTTTATATAATTATATATGTTCTCTCTCTCCCCCCCTCTCTCTCTGCGTGTGTGCGTGCGTGTAGGTATTTTGGGTCATGTCCGTGGATTCCAGCGTGCCCTGGCCAAACAAAAAGACGCCAGTTAATTATCTTTGTCCTTGGCGGTATAGCATCGCCATCGGATCTAATAATAATAATAATAATAATGAATACTTAGAGTGCCTAACCCGCACAGGCCCTAAGCGCTTACACGTTCTTTACAAATACACAGTCAAAATTCAATGCATACAACATGAATGCACACACACACACACACACACACGCACGCACACACACTGACTCGCACACGCACGCACGCGCACGCGCACACGCACACGTGTAACTGTTAAATTTAACCATCTGTTTGATTCACGTCACCAAATCCTGGGGTCGCGGACCTACGTCGTCAGGTGCGGCATTCCTGATCTCATCCCAGTTTGCTTCAAAGGGGTTTGCTCAGTGGTGACTTGGGGGACAGTTCTGCAGCGGTTGCCTGTGGTAGTGCTGGCAACGAGTGACGAGAGGTTTACTCAGCGGTTGCCTCTGGTGGTGCTGGCAACGAGTGACGAGAGGTTTACTCAGCGGTTGCCTCTGGTGGTGCTGGCAACGAGTGACGAGAGGTTTACTCAGCGGTTGCCTCTGGTGGTGCTGGCAACGAGTGACGAGAGGTTTACTCAGCGGTTGCCTCTGGTACTGCTGGCAACGAGTGACCAAAAGTTTACTCAGCGGTTGCCTCTGGTGGTGCTGTCAACGAGTGACCAAAGGTTTTCTCAGCGGTTGCCTCTGGTGGTGCTGGCAACGAGTGACCAGAGGTTTACTCAGCGGTTGCCTCTGGTGGTGCTGGCAACGAGTGACCAAAGGTTTACTCAACGTTTGCCTCTGGTGGTGCTGGCAACGAGTGACCAAAGGTTTACTCAACGTTTGCCTCTGGTGGTGCTGGCAGCGAGTGACGAGAGGTTTACTCAGCGTTTGCCTCTGGCGGTGCTAGCAACGAGTGACGAGAGGTTTACTCAACGTTTACCTCTGGTGGTGCTGGCAACGAGTGACCAGAGGTTTACTCAACGTTTGTCTCTGGTGGTGCTGGCAACGAGTGACCAGAGGTTTACTCAACGTTTGTCTCTGGTGGTGCTGGCAACGAGTGACCAGAGATTTACTCATCGGTGACACTGGGACAGTTCTACAGCGGTTGCCTCTGGTGGTGCTGGCAACGAGTGACCAGAGGTTTATTCATCGGTGACACTGGGACAGTTCTACAGCGGTTGCCTCTGGTGGTGCTGGCAACGAGTGACGAAACGTTTACTCAGTGGTGACACTGGGACAGTTCTGCGGCGTACGGCTCCGGCGGTGCTGACAAGCGTAACGAGAGGTTTACTCAGTGGTGACTTGGGGAACAGTTCTGCAGCGTTTGCCTCTGGTGGTGCTGGCAACGAGTGACCAGAGGTTTACTCAGCGTTTGCCAGCGGTGGTGTTGGCAACGAATGACCAGAGGTTTACTCAGTATCAACATGGAGAACAGTTCTGGCGTTTTCCTCTATTGGTGCTGGCAACGAGTGGCAAGAGGTTTACTCAGCGGTTGCCTGTGGTGGTGCTGGCAACGAGTGGCGAGAGGTTTACTCAGCGGTTGCCTGTGATGGTGCTGGCAACGAGTGGCGAGAGGTTTACTCAGCGGTTGCCGGTGGTGGTGCTGGCAACGAGTGGCGAGAGGTTTACTCCGCGGTTGCCTGTGGTGGTGCTGGCAACGAGTGGCGAGAGGTTTACTCAGCGGTTGCCTGTGGTGGTGCTGGCAACGAGTGACGAGGTTTACTTAATGGTGATTTTGGGGA
>JABMCL010003107.1:862500-885000 GCA_018857735.1 Alviniconcha marisindica | reverse complement strand
TTTCGACGTGGCAGTAGACCCTATGCTCGGCCGTCCTATAGTGTCCAGCTATGGAAAATAAACTGGGCACATCCTAGGTACGTCTTGCTCAAGGCTGTTGACAAACCCGAACAGACCGAATCTTATTAAACTGACCTACAAACCTTCCCTTTGAAGTATTCTCTACAGTTACGTTGTTTTTCTCCAGTTTCAGAAGAGATTGTTTCACGCAGTTAGAGCAGAGCAACAATCGATTCAGCTGTAAACACCCAGCGGAGTCGTTTTTACGAGAATCACAATAGATTACGGCGACTGCAGTTTCTCTTTCTTCTGCCGACATGATTTTATTATAGAAAGCTTTATTCCATAATCCAACCCCTTCACCACACATTTTCCGTCTTCGCGTCGCAAAAATGCCGAGGGAAAAGTTTTTGTTTGGAAATCCCGAGGCGTTATTGAGTGTCTGGAAACGCAGAAAGTTCCATTGGGGTTTTGATGCGAGCCTGTTGTTCTAAGCTAGATTGTCAGATCAAGTCTCAAGACGTCGAGCAGGACTAGTCGTAAGGTCTTAAGGTTGAATGGCATATGCTGTGCTTAGGAAATGACTGCTGTTGCCACTGCGTGTTGTTGTTTCTTCTTGCCCCGTTCTTTTTTTTTTTTTGTTTTTTGGTCAGTGGTTCTTCGCATGGTTTCTTGACACTTCTTATTCAACCAAAGGGAGTTGGCCTGGCCAGTTTTCTTTCCTTTTTTTTTAAATTTAAAAAGAATTGTTTGGCCTGACTGGTTTTCTGTCTCGGAGATGCCCTTTGGCGTTTTTTGTTTGATCTAATCCTGTTGGGTTTATCCTTTTAATTGTCGTCTGGGAAACTCTTGTGTGCACTGTTGGAGCTCATGCGACCATGCCAGTTATTATTACAGTTATTGTTTTACCATCATTTTAGCGGAGTTAGCTCAGGGGCACGAGTTTCCTGTTGTTGTTGTTGTTGTGCGTGCGTGCGTGCGTGTGTGTGTGTGTGTGTGTGTGTGTGTGTGTGTGTGTGTGTGTGGTGTGTGTGTGTGTGTGTGCGTGCGCGCGCGCGTATGTGTGTGTGTGTGCTTTTTTTGTGTGCGTATGTGCTCAATCGGCTATCAACAAAAATCGATGTTGCAGTTGGAAATGAATGCAAAAGGTTTTAACCTTATGTAACCTCACGAATGAGTGGGCGCTGAAAAGCAGTTACCTAACCTATGTCGTGTAAGGGATTTTTTTTTTTTTTTTTTAATGCGATAGAGCGCTGGCACGTGACGTGCGTGGATCAATACCCAGCGCAGCCAGACTTTAAAAAATAAATCTGCTGTTGAATTGTTTAATAGCACCACTCTTTTTTCCTTCTGTTCTTTTTCCGCTTTTTTTCCTTCTAATTACACAAACACGGCTGGCTTGCTGGTTCTTTTGAAGGTTGATTTATTTTCCTCGTGTTGGAAAGTGATTTCCGGTGATGGACAGCACGTGTTAAGTCTTCTTTGTTAGGTAGAGAATTCCGCCGATCAGTCCCCCACATGTGTAATACAGCACTGCCACCTCCCTGTCCGTCAGCTGGGAAGGCTCCTTGGACCGAGGCTTTGTCCACTTTACGCGTGCTATTAGCATCTGTCTGACAGGATTGGGTCTTGTTCTTTGAGTCAGATTGAAGAGATTTTCTACAGTGACGTGCCTTGAAATGTCCCTTGGACCCAGCCCCCCCCCCCCCCCCCCCCCCCCCCGTCGCCCCGGCACCCTCTTCTTCCTCCTCCTCCTCCTCCACCTCCTCTCCATCACCATCTCCTCTCCTCCTTTAGACAATCGGCGGGCAGCGGGTGCCCGTGACAACAGTTCTGGCGTCGTGTCCTCGCCTGGCTCGGTGTGGCGGCGGCAGTCTCCCAGCGCGTTGGGAAAAGAGGACGGTAGTCGACGGCGATTCTCAAGTCTCGTGCAATCAATTAGAACCCCGTCTGTTCGCGTTTTATGGGCAGGCGACGTTTCTCGTGCCGAAAATAGAGAGTGGTAAATTGCGTGCCAGGGTGTGCGTTTTCAACCCCCGACCTAGCTTCTGTTCCCGGTTACGTTGATCAGGTTAAGTCCACGGGGAAAAGAAGACAGGGGGAGAGGGGGGGGGGGGGGGGGGGGGGGAGGGGGAAAAAGGGGGGGGGGGGGACGAAAGAGGAAAAAAAGAGAAGAAAGCAGGGAAGAAAAAACCGAGGCATTTCTGTAGACGCAGTGTTTCAGTGGGATTGCATGTATTTAAATGTAATTAGTTCACTTCATGGATATATCTGTGTGTGTGTGTGTGTGTCTCTCCCCCCCCCCCCCCCCCACACCGCCCCCCATCCTCTCTTGAGGACGATATTGGTTTCTGTAGTCACGGTGTCATGTATCAGAGTTCTGGGACGCTGTCGCCTGAAGTTGTGGTTGTGGTGACTGAATCCAAGTGGCAGCGAGGATGGTACCAGTGCATCTGTTATTTTGACTGTCGGTTCGTGCAGGCAAGGGTGGATGAACTCTTATAGTTTGTGACGGTCGAGCTGTCACCATGCCAGGCGCATGCATGAAGCAGTATTGTTTTTGGCTGCTTACGTGTGTGTGTCCGTGTGTGACCTCTCCAGCGGCTGAAGTGTGATCAGACATGGAGTAAAGATGGGTGGACTTTAGTCTGGTACTGTTTCATATTTGTTGTTGTTGCTTGTCCATGGTTGTAGTGTGCACTAAAGCGGTTAGGGTACAAACTGACTAATTTGATATGTTTTTGGCCTGTATTTTTGAAACTGTTGTTTCGGTGATCGTCGATCGTTTCAGTGTGCGCTCGTCGCTTTGTATGAGCGACGAGTGCACATTGTATATGAAGCAACGAATGAATACTTGAATGATCAGGGGCATGGTTTGGTTCCTGAATCTCTCTGTTTCCCTCTCTCTTTCTTTTCACGCACGCACGCACGCACGCACGCACGCACGCACGCACGCACGCACGCACGCACGCACGCACGCACGCACGCACACACACACACACACACACACACACACACACACACACACACACACACACGCACGCACGGAGATACGGGTGGGATGGATTTATGTCAGTGATATGTATTCTATACTACTAGAAAATAACCCCTGGTAGGGTGTTGGTCGCGACTTGGCGACATTTCTAGCTGGACGTTGAAACACTGCGTGTATTGTTGCTGACCTTTGTGTGCCCCCAGACAATCCATAAAAACGTTACTTGGAGCCATCAGCGTGCATACCGATCGCTGCCAGTCTTCTTGTCGATCTTTGGCCCAGTTCTGCATCATCAAGTTTTTTGTTGTTTTGTGGTGTGTGTGTGTGTGTGTGTGTGTGTGTGTGTGTGTGTGTGTGTGTGTGTGTGTGTGTGTGTGTGTGTGTGTGTATGTATGTGTGTGTGTGAGTGTATGTGCGTGCATGCATGCGTGCGTGCGTGCGTGCGTGCGTGCGTGTGTTGTGTGTGTGTGTGTGTGTGTGTTGTGTGTGTGTGTGTGTGTGTGTGAGAGAGAGAGAGAGAGAGAGAGAGAGAGAGAGAGAGAGAGAGAGAGAGAGAGAGAGAGAGAGAGAGTGTGTGTGTGTGTGTGCGCGCGCGCGTGTAATTTGCTTGTTTGGTGTTGTTGTTTGTTTTTGGGTTTGTTTGTTTTTGGTGGGGGGGGGGGGGGGGGGGGGGGCGTTGCTCACAACTATGAGATATTTTTAGCTATTTTGTTCTTGGTGCTTGTTTTTGTCAAATACTTGAGCCCATATTTACACGACATGTGCCAGAGAGTTTAATCGCATTGGTACTTTGCCAGCGTCTTCTGTCACTTTCACGCGACTAACTGCAGGAATGAGGGACAGCACGGTGTTTATGGTCAGGCACAGAGCCTGGAAGTGGATTTGCGCTGTCAGAGTTTGTGGGTATGAAACGGTCCAGCGGCGTGCTGTCAGTTCTGTTTGTGCAGTGTATGGAAATGTCTGCTGCCAGAGTTAACTTGTTTCGGTCACCGTCTTTTTAATCTGTAGAAGAGTATGCGCTTTTTTTGTTTGTTTTGAAAACACGCTCAGAATGTTTCTTTATCCCAGAAATGTTTAACAGTTCCAGCCTGAGTATTGATCTGGCCGTAGTCAGTGTTTACATGTTTTAATCACCGTCTTTTTAATCTAGAAAAAGTGTGCGCTTTTCTGAAATCGTGTTCAAAATGTTCCGCTATCCCAGAGATACCTACCGGCGCCACTGCTGAATATCGGTCTGCTCTGGTCTAGTTACGAACTCTGCTGCAACGAAGTCCCCAAGAGTCTAGAGACAAGTTTAATAGCCTTGGCCTGGCTTTGCGGAGGAGAACAATCTTTCTTCTTCTTAAAAAAAAAAAGAGAAAAAAAAGAGAAGAAGTTTGAATCGTAGTTTTAGAACTGGCTGAATTCCTTTTGTTTTATCCTGTACAGATCTTAGTTTGGATGGTCGTTTGTCAATGTCACACACCACGTGACTATAGCCTGCCGAACTAATTTTGAGAAGAAATTGGGCTGACTTTACTTTAAGGCTGTATCAGCCACAGGCCTAGGTACAGCCTGTATGCCCGAGTTCCGCTGCACTTCGAAGTATTATGCAGTGTTTTAGCGTTTACTGCCCGTACCGTCATACTTTTGAAGTTGTAATGTTGCAAAAATCATTACGTACGTCTTATGTTGCCCTTTTGAGAACGATTCCCACGTCGTTTCGGAGGACGTCAAATTCAAATGTTCTGTTAATAATAATAATGTTAATAATAATAATAATAATGTACATTTATCATGCGCTCATCAACGCCCTGAGCGCTCACATGATACATATTATCATGTTATCGATGCCGTCCCGTGAAAAGCTGTCACCTGAGCTGTTAGCCAGTCCTCAGTGGCGAAATGGCAACAGGTGGATCAGCAGGTAATGCATAACCGTCCGGGAGAAAACCAGATGCTACTTCGTACTGGCTGCTGCCACGGTGGCACACGACAAGCAACGACGAAAGATTTTGCCTGGTTGTTTGGAGCCTACTACTGTTTCGTTGTTGTTGTTTTTTGGAGCGAATTAGCCACTAATGAGTGCGTTTGAAAAAGGTAAATGTGTCGACACTGTCTCTCGTCTGCTAACTCAGTAACTCGTCGACTCTCGTTCTCTCGGCGTTCGGCAGGTCAGTGCATTCATTCGTTCGTTCGTTCGCCCTTTTGTTCGTCCGTTTGTCGTTCGTCCTTTTGTCTGTTCGTTCGTTCGAATTCTGATTCATAGAAAAGCGGCCTGTCTCTGAGCGCAGTGCAGGATAAAGCGTGCCAGTACTCTGTGCTGGAAAGTAGGAACAGTTGCACGGAACGCCTTCAAGTCAAGGATGACTAACACCTCGGCTCGTGATTATCGCTCCCACTTTGACACTGCCAGCCCCCTGGGGGGAGGCTGCTCCGTCCCCTGGCCGTTCCCGTCTGAGACCCAATCCGACCCGCCAGGGTCGCTAGATGACCAATTTGTCAGTGTCTACTACCAGTCTGCCTGCACGGGCTTGACTGTTGCTTCACTTCCGAGGTTTTCAACCCGCCCTGCATAATGACTGAAGACTAGTGTTTTTGGTGTGTGTGTGATATATATAATATATATATATATATATATATATATATATATATATATATATATGATTGTGTGTGTGTGTGTGTGTGTGTGTGTGTGTGTGTGATATATATATATATATATATATATATTATATATATATATATATATATTATCTGTGTGTGTGTGTGTGTGTGTGTGTGTGTGTGTGTGTGTGTGTGTGTGTGTTTGATATATATTATATATATATATATATATATATATATATATATATATATATTTTGTGTGTGTTGTGTGTGTGTGTGTGTGTGTGTGTGTGTGTGTGTGTGTGTGTCCTTCCACTGATACGCATGGTCTAATTCACATAAAAGGAAGTCATGGTTATGTTTTTATTTTTAACGTGCAAGCATTACTGTAATTATTAATTTCAAAGTTACATCGAGAACCAGAAAAATATATGGCAGCTAGATTGCTTTGTATCCCAAATATTGGTTGCTACGAGTTTATCTTTATCTTCCGATTCTGGTTTTCGAGAACCAGAAACGTATGTGGTAGCTAGATTGCTTAGTATCCCAAATATTGGTTGCCACGAGTATATTTATCTTCCGATTCTGGTTTTCGAGAACCAGAAACCTATGTGGTAGCTAGATTGCTTTGTATCCCACGTGTTGGTTGGTTCGAGTTTAGCTTTCCGATTCTGGTTTTCGCTATGCATGATCTCGTCACAGTGCTGCGTGTCATCGCGGCTGTTGTGTGTGCAGGCGCTTTATTCACATAGCATGCTCGTGGTGTGTGCGACTAGATGGTGACAGAAGAATCTGGAGAGAGAGAGAGAGAGAGAGAGAGAGAGAGAGAGAGAGAGAGAGAGAGAGAGAGAGAGAGAGAGAACTCGAAAACTTTGCTAATTCAGTTTTCTGTATGGATGGACTGAGTTTGCCTTTGTTTCCTTTCGTGGAAAGGAACTCCATCAGTGCCGGGCGGACTTCATCCGTTTTCGCTCATTATTCAGTGCAAGACAAGACACCCATAGCGTTTTCTTGCGTCGGTCGTTTCCGTTCTGTTACTTAGTTTACTCTCTCTCTCTCTCTCTGTCTGTCTCTGTCTCTCCGCCTCTGTCTCTGTCTCTGTCTCTCTCTTAAAGTTTTCGAGTTCGAGTTCTCTCTCTCTCTGTTAAGGTTTTCGAGTTCGAGTTCTCTCTCTCTCTTTCTCTCTCTGTGTGTCTCTGTCTCTCTCTGTCTGTCTGTCTCTCTCTGTCTCTGCCTTAAAGTTTTCGAATTCGAGTTCTCGCTCTCTCTCTCTCTCTCTCTCTCTCTCTCTCTCTCTCTCCCTCTCTCTCTCTCTCTCTCTCTCTCTCTCTCTCTCTCTCTCCTCTCCTCTCTCTCTCTCTCTCTCTCTCTCTCTTGGATGTCCTGCTGAGAATCCGTTCTGGGCCTAGCAGTTTGAACCACAACATGGCCAACAAGCTGCAAAGTGAGGCTTGCCCTTTCACCCCTGTGTCGCTGCGGCCTAGAAGGCCAAACAGCAGAGCACTTCCTGCGGAGATGCCCCATGCAGCTACAACATGCTGAGGAAGACTCCTCGACCAGTGGAGACCTCCGTGCAGACCAGGCTCTGTGTCTAGAGCACGACACATCGGAGCACATCCTGCAGAGGTGCCCCAGCTACAACTCCAAACACTTGTTTGCGACATACCTCCTCCAACCACTGCCATAGTTGATTACGCCATAGGTCTCGAAAAACTGTCAGCTAACGAACAGTTTTCCGATGATGCTTAAACGGCAGTGAGTTTGTAGCGGACACCTCAGATTATATCAGACGTTTCTTTCATAGCTGACCACGTTGCTTACGCCAGCACAAATAAAACCCAAATCGTTTGAATCAGACAGATTTATTATTTTATTTTTCACCCGGGTTGATGCTTCTCATGTTTACGTGGGTACTTGGGCGCTAGGATGCTTCCACGGTCATATTAGTACCCAAACCTTTCGGAGGGCGCTGACCTTTCGGTGGACAGCTGCGCGGAGATAAAGAGTGCCCCATCAGCGGCGTAATCAAATCTGGCAGAGTTTGGAGGAAGGTGCCGGAAAGCGTGTGGCCCCAGCTACATCGAAGACTCGTTTGCCAGCGGTGACGGACTGTAAGTCCTACGAACCTCGGCAGGAACTGTCCAGAGAATACAGCTCGATTCGCCAGTCCGACTGGACCGTCCTGTGATCAGCGAACGACAAGGAGAAGTTTCGCGGCAGGTATACTGGCGGGGTCCCAAATCCCAGGAAAATGCTGTACGTGTACGCAACGCCACGCTGTCAACACCAGAACGCAGACAATGCTTCGTTAAGATGGGCAACGACGTGAGCTTTTATTTTGTGTGCGGATGGAACAGACACAAATAAGGATGGAACAGACATAAACCACAACTTTTGAAGGCAAAGGTGAGCCAAAGTGGAATCGAACCAGGGTTCGTCTGCTTTCCTGACGAGCGCTTGAAAATTGCCAATTAGGCTAAACTGGCTCACTGTGCAAACATTTTAAGTAAAAGTAAAACAAAAGTAAAACGAAAGTAAAGCACAAAAAAAAAGAAGAAAAAAAAAGAAAGAAACAAAGAAAGAAACATCAACAACAAACAAACAAACAAAAAACAATAACAAATAAACAGAACAATAAGAAAACAAAATACCCCCCTATATTGTTTATCTAGCGTTGATCTATCGGAAATGGTTTCCCGCTGCTGTCCTACCAATGAGACTTTACGTCCACAGAAACCATTAAGGACGGAAAGAAGCCTTTTTATTTGTTATTCGGTGACGTTTCAGTCGGGAGGCCCAGTTGGTAGAGGCGTGTCATAAAGTCTGATGAGCATTTTGTTTCGGCAAATCCTATAAACCACCCAGATCTAATGCCCTAAAAAAAAATATTGAAAAGAAGAAGAAGAAGAGAAATACACACAACAAAGCGCTGTGCATTTTCTATAATGATCAGTTTTAAGAGTGGCTTCTTTCTTCTTTTTTCCACCCCTCCTAACTGGGAGACAGCTTTATCTGTGTAATTCTTTTCCAACACGAGAAACCTTTCCAAAAAATCGTTTTGGCGGTTGAACAGACGTTTCTTTTTTGCTGCACTGATTACTTCTGTCCACAGTCAATTCACATTTTGAGCAGTATACCGAAGAGTTTATTTTAGCCGCCAAATCCGCTGACTTTTGGTGCCTAAAACAGACACCTACTCGGTGTGGAGCTAGCTCGTGATTGCACAGATCTGATAGTTCATGGTTGGACAGATCTGATAGTATAGTGTGTGCTTGGACAAATCTGATAGCTCGTGGTTAGAAAGATCTGATAGTTATCTCGTGATTGCACAGATCTGATAGTTCATGGTTGGACAGATCTGATAGTATAGTGTGTGCTTGGACAAATCTGATAGCTCGTGGTTAGAAAGATCTGATAGTTATCTCGTGATTGCACAGATCTGATAGTTCATGGTTGGACAGATCTGATAGTATAGTGTGTGCTTGGACAAATCTGATAGCTCGTGGTTAGAAAGATCTGATAGTTATCTCGTGATTGCACAGATGTGATAGTTCGTGGTTGGACAGATCTGATAGTATAGTGTGTGCTTGGACAAATCTGATAGCTCGTGGTTAGAAAGATTGATAGTTATCTCATGATTATACAGATCTGATAGTTCGTGGTTGGACAAATCTGATATTCAGCTTTTGATTTTACACAAATTATCTGATAGTTCGTGGTTGGACAGATCTGATGGTTTGTTCGTAGTTAGAACCTAAGACAGACAGAGCCTAACACATGTTATATATTATGTATGCATATTATGTATACATGTATCTATGGGTATGTGTGTATATATCTTGGTATTTGCAACATCCAATCATGTATAGTGTGTACTAAGTGTTTTTTGTTGTTGTGTTTTTTACACATCTGTGGCAGCCTTTGTGTACATTTACATGTGTCCTGGAGATTGTGGATTTTTTAAATGGTAGCAGGACTTTGTAAACATGCTCTCTCTCTCTCTCTCTCTCTCTCTCTCTCTCTCTCTCTCTCTCTCTCTCTCTCTCTGTATGTATGAGTGAGTGTACGTGCGTGCGTGTGTGCGCGCGCGCTATTTTTTTGTGTGCGTTTTTTGTGTGTGTGTGTAATGACGAAACTATATAATTATGTAACTCAACCAGCAAAGAAGTGAGTGAGTAAAAGTATATATATAGTAAAGGATTGATGCCTGTTCTTCCGAATAAAAGCCCCAGATTGATATGCTTGGCAACAAGCAAACAAGCAAGCAAATAAAGATAGCGACTTAAGTTTGAACGCACGGTCTTCTTTGACGGGAAGCTGGAACAGTTGTCATGGATAGGAATAGGTGTCATGGATAAGAACAGTTGTCGTGGATAGGAACAGGTGTCACGGATAGGAACATTAATTATGCGCCGTGGTTCGCCAGTTAGATATCGATCAAAGTTTGGACGCCCAGTCTTCTTTGACGAATGTCCGGAACCGCTGTAACAGACAGGGAAATAAATGTGCCGGGTGCTTTCGCCACTCCCCGTGTACATCACGGACCTGTGCAATTTGTCCTCCACCGGAGTTGTCTCGCATTAGCGCAGACGAGTCACCAGGCCTGTCGCCCAATTATTTGGGTCGGTTCGAGAAAGAGCGTGAAACAAATTTGCTTTATTGACATATTCTTGGCGTAAAATCAATACAGTGTAGGTCTCCTTGTGGTTTATTTTTGGTCCCCCTCGCTGTCTGAAGACTGATTTAATCCGGGCTGGATTTCGTGCCGCCGGAAACGAGGTGGCGCTGTTATCGCTGTGTTGTCCCTGCCCCCACTCACGACTTCCACAGTCTAGCTGCAGATATTTGTCACTGCGAAGAGTGCTCTGGTGGAGCTCTGCAAATCCCTGTGCTTTCAGCTGGAAACGTGCATTTTCTTACGAGAAATTTACGTTTGCAGCTGCAAAAGTGCGAGGCAGTTTTACAACGGCCAAATCAACTTTGCTGCAACAAAATTGCCTCCCTTTCTTCTTCTCTCCCTCCCACTCTTCCCCTTTTAGCAACATATATTTACAGCTGCAAACGAACAGAGGATTTGCTCCGGCAAATTTGCTGCAGGTTTTGCAGCCGCAGAATCTGGATTTATTAATTATTTTTTTCGATGCAAAGTCGACGTTGTGTTGCCAACACTGCCTGCTGTTTTTACAGCTGCAGAAAAATACAAGATATTAAAAATCAAAAGACAACAACAAACAAAGCAAAACAGCAGCAGCAACAACAACAAACGCCCAAAACAGACATTTTTGACAGGATCACACGAAACAACGTAAACAGATTTGGCAAAGATGCTAGATGTCTACGTCCTGCGACAGACAGACGATTATGGCGCATGGATGGCGGAGAGAGAGAGAGAGAGAGAGAGAGAGAGAGAGAGAGAGAGAGAGAGAGAGAGAGAGAGAGGGGAAAGCGGTTGGTTTGTACACGCAAGTACGCACGCACCCTCCCCCCCCCGCCCCCCCCACACACACACAATCACACACACGCACGCACACACACACATACACACACACACACACACACACACACACGCACACACCACACACACACACACACACACACACCACACACACACACACACACACACACACACACACACACACACATTCACAATTCTTGACGTTCAAACCGATACTGGGAGATCAACCACAAAGTGCAGCCGAATGTCCAGGTACTGGTAGAGATGAGTGCCACACTGAGGAACCCTTGAACCCAAGGGCCTCATAGTGCTGTCTCAGTGGGTGACCTTGTTGACTAGCTTCATCCAGGCTTGGACATGTACGGCCACAGAGTTTCTGGCCGGCTGCGATGATGCGCGCTTGATTGAGTCTGGAGGAGTAGGTGACAGTAAATGAAGTCAGGATGAACCCGCATGGAAAGAGACAGACGTGGGAGAGGATCGAGGTACTGGTGGCAAGTTGGTAGCCTACGCTGGGATCGATCCATAAGGGCTTTGGGGAGAATTGTACTTGGTGGAATGACATCGCCAGGACAAATCAGCATTCCTTAGATTCATGTATTTGAGGCATATATATATATATATATATATATATATATATATATATATATATATATATATATATATATATGAGTATATGAGTGTGTGAGTATATTGCAAGAAGTAACCTCCCGAGGTAGGCAATTGTGCCGAAAATTCGGGATTTCTTTTTTTTAAGCCAACTTGTTGTTTTTCTTTGAACCTCTCTGTTTTATATAGAAATATAAATTGAAAACGATAATAGAGACTTGCTGCTGAGGGGCGTAAACTGAATTGTGACATTCTTTATGACGAGAGACAAAGAAAGGGCACCTAAGAAAGGAAACTAACTAGATCTAGCTGCACCAGAGAGCAGCGCACTCTTTTTGATGAACTAGTTTAGTACGTTGTGTGCTTTTATAGCTAATGGGCAAACGATACCATTTAAAAGCTGTTTCCAGAGAGAGAGAGAGAGAGAGAGAGAGAGAGAACTATTCCGTTCAGAAGATCCAAACACATAAAAGTTTTAAAAGAAGGCTATTAATTTTATTAGGACAAAACAGTGCCAATTTTCGGGGTAATCCCCTTCATCAAGCTACAAAGCGACACTTGACAGTTAAACGGTGAAAAAACGATGAAAAATGAGATGGAGAGCTAAACCACTTATCTGTTTTTGGTTGAGCTATGTTGTTTTTTGTGTCCAGTGCTTGGAAGAATGTTGGCATTATAGCGTTATCTTGAACCTTTTATGTGTTTGGATCTTGTTTTAGAACGCTAGCAGTCATTCTTGTTTCAGATTTTGTTTTTTAATTCCCTTCAGAGAAAACCTGCTTGGAAGCATAAGGCCCTTTCCGGGTCCGATTCAGTTCTCCATGCTAGGTGCAGTCAGTCCTATAGGATGCCCCTGAAAACGGGCGTATCGCCAGAGGAATGAATAGTTTGATAAAAAATACATGTAGAAAATTTAGAAGATCTAGTAGCAAATCCCGGGTTTTGCAGTGATACTATTCTGGTTGAAAATATGATTATTTTTCATAAAAAAAAACTGGACTGGCCAAGGAGTGTGTTATATTCAAATGAGCTGAATGACAACAGTATATTTATGTATATTTAAGACGCTTAAGACCATTTGCATTCTGAACTGTTCAGACCTAGAGCTGTAATCATTATTAAAGTATTCATGCAGATTGTATAAAAAATGGAATTAAACGCGTTTAAGAGAAAGAAGGAAATCACCATGGTATTAACATGTTTAAGAGAAAGAAGAGAAAAAATAACCATGCTAAAATAAGGGTTTTGAAGGGAATTGCCGTGGGTTGGATGACATTGCAAGAACGCTTGACCGTAATAAATTAAGCTTATTTCCTTTACATAGGACTTGCCTCTGTTTTATTCGGTTCAGCCGATTAAAGAGCACGAGTATCAAGCGGACGTGGTAACCAGAGAGAGATAGGGAGACGAAATATCTCCCTTGGAGAGATCTCGTTTCCCTTGATGCTCTTCCGCGATCGCCGCGCGCGCCAAGTAGCTTCCATTTGCTGCTGCTTTGGCCGCCAAAAAAAAAAAAGAAGTAGAAAAAAAAGAAGCGAGAGATTCCTCTACCTTAGCCTCTAATCTGCTGGCTAATTGGTCGTTTTACTGGACAGGGGGACAAGGGTGTTCATTGCCGCTCAATGCTCTGTAGCTGCCTCGGCCGGCTGCCGCCATTACGCGGCCGCTGAGGAGACTGGGGAGTGTCCATTATACTGCGCCCGGCTGCTAAAAGCACCGCTCTGTGCTTTACTTTCCCCCTTATTTGGACAAAGCTGCCAGTGATTGTACAAGGGAACGTCGCATGACCAGTCTTTATCGAAGCGGGCTACAGCGTTGTCAAAGAGACTGAGAGCGAGTGCGCGGGGCTGGCGAGAACGTCGGAGGGGAAAATGGCTCCCGCCGTGCCCAAATTGCTGTCTGCCAGTGGCGGAATGATATTAAAGCTCGGCCAGATGCACGCAATGCGTATCTTCGAGACATCACGCGATGGGTTACCGTAGATGCAGAAATTAAGCTCGAGCACCGCCCCACCCCCCCCCCCCCCCCCCCCCACACACACCTCCCACCAACCCCCTCCCCACCACAACCCCTTCCGCCAGGTCTGGATTTAGTTAGAATGTAGTTTTTTGTTGTTGTTGTTGTTGTTGCGTGGTTTATCTACTGGCAGGAAGTCCGCGTTTCGAATCTTCTGGCACGTTTCCTGGGTCATTCAGCTTCATTTTTCTTTTTCATTTTTATGAACGGTGAAACTGATTTGTTCTGATGCATTATCCTGAGGTGACCCTGCGCGATTGACTGGACGTTTAAATCCAATAACTAACTAACTAACTAACTAACTAACTAACTAACTAACTAACTAACTAACTAACTAACTCGTTCTGGTGCGGCCTTTGCGGTTGAGTGGACAGTATATGAAATAACTAACGGACGAACCTTTCGTGAGAACGTTTTGTAAAACGGCTGTCTTAAAATCAATGCTTCCGGCATGGCACTTTTCTTTAACCCACGCATAGCCTTTATAGCTGTATTAGAACGTGATATTAGGATACCTGAATCAGTGAATGGTGGTGGGGTGGGGGGTTCTGTGCTGGCAGGCAACTTTAATCGAGTCGCTTTGCAGCGCTGGTTCTCTCTCTCTCTCTCTTGCGCTCGCTCGTTCGCTCGCTAGCTTCAGACGATGCCCGTATGTTGTTGTTTTTTGTTTGTTTTTATCAAGTGGGCCGTGTGGACGGAGATGTTGCTTGCTGGTGTAATAATGTCTGCAGACCCCCCCCCCCCTCTCTCTCTCACTCTCTCTCTCCGTCATGGTTGACTGGGCGTCAAAACCAATTACCCCTCTCTTTCTCTTTGTCCCCCTCTCTCTGCTCCTACTTCTTCTCCTCTCTCCTCTTGTTTTTCTTCATCCGGATTTTTTTTTTTTTTAAAGAAAAAAGAAAAGAAAGGGAAGCCAGGGTGAAGATGTTTCCGTGATGAATATATTAGCTGATATGGCGTTTGCACTTTCCTTTTAAGCTCGTAATCTCATTCTCTAATTCTCACGATGGCGAGTTCAAAGCAGAAAATGTGGCAGATTAAAAAGCACGCGTGAATGCTTTAAAAAGCCGTGGTGAACACTACCGAGGGCAGAGCCCAGGAGAGATCCAGAGGCGGGAGGTGGAGCTGGGCTCTCATAGCTGGATGGTTTGTTTGTCTTGCCGCCGAGTTGCTCCTCAGCAGATGCTTTCGGCCACTGTCTGTGTGTCTTTTTTCCGCACAGCTGTTGAAGCAGCAATTACACAAGTTGCTTGGCACTGGCGGGGTCCCCACCTCCTTAACGTTGTTGTTCTGGCGGTGGCTGACGGTCTCTTCGGTCTTTGCGGGTCGGAGCGGTGAGACGAGCTACTCTCAGGTACCCGATCCCCCCCGTTTCCCCGTCCCTAATAAGCCTTAGGTTTCTCTGGACGTAAAGCACCATGACAGCAGGAGAAGACTACCGAGGTTCTGGCGCTCGCCGCTGGTTTAGGCAGACCAGAGACACTACACTTCCGGTAGTATCTCTGAGCAGACGGACTCGGGTTTCATTCCGCTTTCGCTCGCGCTTCTCTGCGAAAGTTGTAGTTCACTGATAGTGACACTGGTGACTTTGCCTCTTAAGGTGCAGCGGATACACGAGCAGTTTCGGCCGTATGGTTGAGGAGGACCGTTCGAACCTCATGAGGTTGGACCCAACCCTCTTTTAACGTACTGGCTGCCACACGATTCTGGTAAACATGGTGCTTAACGTCCACAGAAACCGTACGGCTTATTAGGGACGGGGGGAATGGGGGAAGGGGGTACAGAGGGGTGTGTGTGGTGGGGGGGGGGGGGGGTATATACACCTATCGCCACACTGTCACCACCAGAATGACTCCTGCATTAAGATGAGCAGCGATGAGAGCCATTTCAAAGTTTCATCAATTGTGAGGGACAAAGTCACAAGGCAGTGTCCACAGACCACAACCTTTGAAGAGAAAGGAGAGCCGAAGCGGATTGGAACCGAGGTCCCTCTGCTTACCAGCCTAACGTCTTACCGCTAGGCCAGACCGGCTCACAAAGCGACTGTGTTGTCGTAGTAGGCCTATAGCCCCCCCCCCCCCCCCCCCCCACACACACACACACCTCACTCCACCTCCGTCACTCTCACCTCCGGCTTTCAATCTCGGCTCCGTCAGTATAGCACTCCGGAGACAGCTCGGCCTTAAACAAGTCTGGCAGCCACTGGGTGGGGATTTTAAAACCAGGAGGCCGTGGAGGGCGCTTGGACCCCAAAGGACTGAAATGTTTTACGCACCGTTGGGGCCAAAGCCCGTCTATTTTTGCTTTGGTTGCGTTAGGCTTCGTGTCTGATAGCTCTGGCTGGAAGGAAGGTGGGCAGTGGAAAGGGTGTGTGTGTGTGTGTGTGTGTGTGTGTGTGTTGGGGAGGGATGTGTGAGGGGCAAGGGTGTGCGTGCGTGTGTGTGCGTGCGTGCGTGCCTCTGTGTGTGTATGTGTGTGTGTGTTGGGGAGGGGGGGGGGGTGTGAGGGGGCAAGGGTGGGGTTGGGTTGGGAGGGGTTGGGTTGAGCGAGCCACGACGGGACAGTGACCGATGTCAATCAATGGCCGTAGTCTGGGCCGTCGGCTGGATGTTGCCAGCAGGCCGGAATGGAGGCGGGAGACGGGCTACTGGTTACGGCCGCTGCCGCTGCCGCTCACGTCTTGGCGACGCTGCGTGACACACACGCATACGTACTCCGCGCAGCGACCTATTATTTGCCTGCCGTCCTTTCCACACTGCCACAGATGGTTACTTCCTGGTCTCAAAAACTGACTAATAGCTGTCCGTTTTACGTGTGTTTTGTTTGTTTGTTTGTGTGTGTGTGTGTGTGTGTGTGTGTGTGTGTGTGTGTGTGTGTGTGTGTGTGTGTGTGTGTTAAAAGTACAGGAGCTTGGACTGACTTATGTAACCAACTGTGGCAGTGCAAAATAAACAAACGAGATAATGCTATTAGTTGCTGCTTGGAGTGTGGATGACACACGGACTGACGCACAATCCCAACCGCGGTCTCCGGCATCTTGCCTTCGACCTCTGCCATAACTGGTTACGCCATATGCAGATTTCCGAAAAAGTAGTTATAACTGACATTTCTGTTTTTGTTTTTGTTTGTTTGTTTGTTTGTTGATTGTTTATTTGGTGCTGAGACGGCAGTAGGTTTGTAGCAGACAGCTCAAACTGTTTCAAGCGTTTCTTTCCTAGCTGCTCACAGTGCGACACACGTAAAACCAAAATCGTTCGATTCGCTACAGAACTATTTCGTTCCCGGAGGGAGCGGATGCACTTTAGGTTTACCCGCAAAGTTCGTCTTAGCAATGAGGCTTCCAGTTCCTCTTGTCAAGAGACCCGAGTGCTGGGTGCGAATCAACCGATTTCTAGCCATCGTTTCAAGTTCAGTGTTGCTTTACGTCCACAGAGACCGTAAGGACTGTAAGGTGCAGGGAGCCCAGGACGTCCATCTCGACTTTCACACTGCTCCTGAGCTCTGATAGCTCTGATAGCCATCGGTTCGTGGCACAGTTAAAACAAAATTGTGCATGGAACTTCGACAAAACAACAACAACAAAGGTCTGTCCATGAAAAAGATGGATCGATAAAGAGCGCAGCCATCACCGAGGGCGTTACGGGCGATTTTGGCAAACAGATCCGCGGCAGTGGAAAAAAAAGTATAGTTTCCTGCTAACAGCTCAACCAACTGTGGCAAAAATTGGTGGAAGGAGGACGGAAACTGAGGCTTTAAACTGTAACACGGAGACGCGCAGTCCAAGCAGCAGGGACCGGAAACTGAGGCAGTGTCTGTGACACGGAAACGCGCAATCCAAGCAGCACGGACCGGAGACTGAGGCTTGGACTGTGACACGGAGTGACATGGAGACGCGCAGTCCAAGCAGCAGGGACCGGAAACTGAGGCTGTGACTGTGACACGGAAACGCGCAATCCAAGCAGCACGGACCGGAAACTGAGGCTGTGACTGTGACACGGAGACTCACAATCCAAGCAGCAGGGACCGGAAACTGAAGCTGGGACGGTGACACGGAGTGACACGGAGACGCACAATCCAAGCAGCACGGACCGGAAACTGAGGCTGTGACTGTGACACGGAGACGCCAGTCCAAGCAGACGGACCGGAAACTGAAGCTGTGACTGTGACACGGGCACGCACAATCCATGCAGCACGGACCGGAAACTGAGGCTTGGACTGTGACACGGAGACTCACAATCCAAGCAGCAGGGACCGGAAACTGAGTCTGTGACTGTAACACGGAGACGCCAGTCCAAGCAGACGGACCGGAAACTGAGGCAGTGACTGTGACACGGAGACGCACAATCCAAGCAGCACGGACCGGAAACTAAAGCTGTGACTGTGACACGGAGACGCACAATCCAAGCAGCACGGACCGGACACTGAAGCTAGGACTGTGACACGGAGACGCACAATCCAAGCAGCACGGACCAACAGCTGCGCCTGTGACTGTGACACGGAGACGCACAATCCAAGCAGCAGGGACTTGCATATATGTACGTCCATACGAGCCGCGACCACCGTCCTGGCTTTCCTCAAGGCAATCGATGTTGGAGTATGTGTGACACACTGACGATTACATCAAAGTCAGAGAGCTTGGAATTCGTTGTGGGCCTGGTGGTGGAGGGGGGGGGGGGGGGATATGTCCTTATTACTGCATTGCTTGGCTCGGGCCCTTTAGCACTTGCCGCTAGAGACTGCGTGTCAGTGTGACTCTGGAGGAAGAGCATTTCTGGCAGCTTGACAGGAGAGCGGCGTTAGAAATCATAGCTACCGACCAGGCCACGTGGAGCATCCTCACTCTTAAAGGTCTGATCGTTGCTTTACACGCACCCACGCGAGCGCGCACGCACGCACGCACGCACCCACCCACCCACCCACCCACCCACCCACCCACACACACACACACACACACAAATGTACAGCTAGTTTCATGTTCTGGCGTTAATAACAGAGCTCAGGAGCTCATTGTTAATGCAGTATTATTTCATGTCATTATGAATAGTCGCAGAGAAATTGGACTTCTGGAATTTTAAACAGCCCCTCTCAACTGTCTTTATGCTGATAACGTAATGCAGACCGCGTTTTTTGTTTTGTTTTTGTTTTTCGAAAGACGGCTATTTGGATTATATCCTGAACGATAAAAAGAAAAAAAAAGAAAAAAAAGAAAAAAAGAAATAGCAACAGCAGTAGAATGGCGGTTATTTAACACTATTCCATCTTCAGATGCGTGCATCTTTCCTTTACTTTGTGTGAGCTGACATTTTCGTAATGCTTCAAGTTATAGACTCGCACAGTATTTGCTCTGACAGAAGAAGACTGTTTGCGTCGAGGATCATAAATTTTGTGGACGGGCTGACAGGGAAGATGCAGGAATCGATTAAAAGCCAGAAATCCTGATGGTCTCTCGGTACTCTCCACACATTTGTCTGGAAGAGTCGAAGACTCGAGACCGCGGTCAATAATTCGCGCCCGTGATGTATAAACACGAAAGGTTAGTTTGCGTGACTGGATTGTATGTTCGACTTGCAGCCCAGGAATCAATGCATCATAATCACTGGAGGTCAAGTCCAGGCCGGGCGGCGGAGCTCTGAGCGTGTTTGAAATGCCAAGGCCTTGTGCCCTTTAATTCTCTTCCGTCTCTGGTCACTTTTGTCCTTGGGTCTTCCGGGCTGTATGCCGTACGCTGGGGTTCAGAATCGCACGAGGCTCCTTTCTCTGGTCAGTTTTTTCCTTGCATTCTTTCATGTTGTACTCTGGGGTTCAGAGTTGCACGAGCCTCCCCTCTCTAATTATTTATGTCCTTGCATTCTTTCAGGTTCAAAGTCGTAGGAAACTCCTTGCTCAGATTTGTTCTTCCATTCATTTTCGGCCTGACATAACCGTACTGGTTGACTGAGCATAAAATAAATTTTCTCCTTGCTTTGTTTAGGATTGTACGCTGCCGTGGCTGAGTCGCACGATTCTCCCTTTTCTGATCAATTTTGTCCTTGCATTCTTCTTGGTTGTGCACTGTGGTCCAAAGTCGCATGAGGATCCCATCACTGGTCGTTTTTGACCGTGCATTCTTTTGGCGGTGCGCTGTGGTTCTCTTGTCTGGTCGGAGTTGTCCTTGTATTCATTTTGCTTGTGCACTGTGGCTCAAAGTCGCTCGAGGCTCCCTTCTCTGGTCGGTTCTGACCTTGCATTCGTTTGGGTTTGCATGCTTTGTCTCAAAGTCGCCCGAGGCTCCCTTCTCTGGTCTGTTTTGTTCTTGCGTTCTATTTGATGGTACACTGTGGCTCAAAGTCGCACTAGGCGGGTGTAACAGCAAGAGACACACAGACACGAGGCTGCGTTTCTGTTATGCTTTTTCGATACGGGTATGCCTGGGATTAGTCTGAATATAGCTTTGTGTCCTTTGTCTGCTGTCAGGGGCTTTGCATTTTCGGTTCATTCAGCTTCTCTCTCTCTTAAATCTTTATCCCTGTGTAATAAAGTATTATCTTATCTACTCTTCTCTCTCTTCTCTCTCTCTCTCTCTCTCTCTCTCTCTCTCTCTCTCTCTCTCTCTCTCACACACACACACACACACACACACACACACACACACACACACACACACACACACACACACACACACTCTCACTCTCTCTCTCTCTCTCAATTTTTCTCCATCTTCGAACACAAAATTGTCGTGAATCGACTTGTGGTTTCTTAAGTTTCTTTCGTACTGGTGCGACTTTGGCGGTTGACAAATTAAATCAAGTCACTCACTGACAAAGATACACTGGCGTTGACCGCTTTATTGTCTTCTCACTGTCTCTAATTTGCTCTCAGTGTTGAATGGGATGGTAAATTATGTTGAGCTCACGACGCTTTTGACGTCTGTTACAACAACAACAACGACAACAAAATAGAGAGAGAGAGAGAGAGAGAGAGAGAGAGAGAGAGAGAGAGAGAGAGAGAGAGAGAGAGAGCATAGTTCTGGACATCCCACAAATGTACAACTGGTTTCAGGTTCTGGCGTTAAAGTCAAGTTCCCCTCCCTGACTCGATTACTCTTGGCTCTCACAACATCCCTTCTCTGATTCTGCCAGGAACCTTGGATTCATTCTTGACTCAAAACTGTCCATGAAGAAGCACGTCATAAAAATCTGCCAAACTGCTTATTTCGAGCTTAAACGCATTAGTTCAATCCGCAGGTTTCTCGCTGAAGACGCAACCAAGACTCTTGTTACTTCCTAACTCTATCCTTTCACGGCTTGACTACTGCAACTGTCTCCTCATGGGTACACCTAATTCTGTCATCCAACCGCTCCAGAAAATTCAGAACTTTGCTGCAAGACTTGTTCTCTTGGCACCCCATCACCAACACTCAACACCTCTCCTGGAAAAACTGCACTGGCTTCCCATTTCAGAACGTATTAAGTATAAAGTCGCTTGTATGTGTTTCAGTGCTATAAATGGTTCTGGTCCTGCTTACCTCTCTGAACTGCTGCATGTCTACACTCCATCTCGTACACTACGCTCTTCTTCTGACACCCGCACTCTGGAAATCCAACAATACAAACGCAAGACTCATGGCTTCCGCGCCTTCTCTTGCTTTGGACCCCACATTTGGAATTCACTCCCACAAGACCTTAGACACTGCTCAACCCTGTCATCTTTTAAAGCCAAACTGAAAACCTTTCTCTTCTCACAGTATTTCCATCCTAATTAATATCAGTACCCAGTTTCTGCTACAGTCAGTGTGTGTGTGTGTGTGTGTGTGTGTGTGTGTGTGTGTGTGTGTGTGTGTGTGTTTTGTGTAGTGCGTTTTTTGTTGTTGTTTTTAAATAATACTTTACGTAAATTGTTTTGGTAGAACTATGCTCTGCATGTGTATAGAATATCATATTTAGGTTAATATGTATCATTTGAGCGCTCAGGGCGTTGATGAGCGCATGATAAATGTACATTATTGTATCAGATCAAATAACTAACTGGCAAACAAGCGCTGACGGTATGTGTGTTATTATGACGGTGTGTGTGTTATTATGTTTCCTCAATGTCTTTAATTTGGTCTCAGTGTTGATTGTGAAAGGTAAACGATGTGAATAGAGGACCCGTCTGACGTCAGTGACGAAGAAAGATAAAAAGAAGAAAAGAAAAAAAGGAAAGAAAGTACAACCAATTTATTTGTAGTGGCCCTGAGACACGACTGAATGCTAAAAAAAGATGAAAAAGAGAGAGAGAGAGAGAGAGAGAGAGAGAGAGAGAGAGAGAGGAGAGAGAGAGAGAGAGGAGTGTGGTGGGGGGGGGGGGGGGATGTTTAAATTAGGACATCCCACAAATGGACAGCCAGTTTCGTGTTCTGATCCTGAGACAATATCGCGCGTGTCCCCGTCTCTTCCATCGCGAAATGACGTGCCGCGCTCTGTTCCATCGTGAAGTGACGTGCCACGTTCTGTTCCATCGTGAAATGGCGTTCCACGTTCTGTTCCATCGCGAAATGACTTGCCTCGTTCTCTTCCATCGTGAAATGACTTGCCTCGTTCTGTTCCATCGTGAAGTAGCGTGCCATGTTCTGTTCCATTGCGAAATGACGTGCCACGTTCTGTTCCATCGCGAAATGACGTGCCACATTCTGTTCCATCGCGAAATGACGTGCCACGTTCTGTTCCATCGCGAAATGACGTGCCACATTCTGTTCCATCGCGAAATGACGTGCCACGTTCTGTTCCATTGCGAAATGACGTGCCACGTTCTGAAGCCACGGCACAAAGTCCTGATCCCAGGGCGGGGACCGCCGCAACTGTGGAATCTCTCCAACTGCTTAGGG
>JABMCL010003107.1:825000-857500 GCA_018857735.1 Alviniconcha marisindica | reverse complement strand
GAACATGGTCCGTTGGTCCATGGAAGTTTTTATTATTTTTTATTATTTTAATAAATGATGCGCAGTTAACATTCATTTTATGTCTTATATTATTATCATTTTAGTTTATTAATCGTTGCAATTTTTTGTACAAGTTTTTATGCAGTGGTGTATCAGTCTTTTATACAAAATGCCAGCAGCCAGCCAAACAAACCCACAAACAAACAAACAACAATACAAAAACAAAACACAGAATGGCAGCACTCTTGAAGAGAAACAAAATTTGTCACTGTTGCCAGAGGGATTTTAACGCACACAGTTGAATGCAGGTTGAAGTTCTGTCAAAGGTTGCCTTTGGCTGCATTTCCAAACAAACAAACAACAACAAGAAACCACAACCATAACAACAATAAAAAATATCATCTACACACTGGATCAAAAACAAACAAAAAAAGAAAGAAAGAAAAAAAGGAATTTATATATATATATTTTATCTCAGCAACAATCAAAAAAAGAAAAGAAAAAGTGAAACAGGAACAACTGAGACAGGCGGTTCCTTAAACCATAGCATCTTTGATTTCCGGGAGAAATAGCATGCTGAACAGTCCTTCCTGAAAGCCGTTTGACGTTCCCAGCCAGTATATGGTGCTGCTTATTGGATCAGCATGGCCTGGTATAATAGCTTGCCTGTGGCCAAGCAAAAAAATGCCAGACTGCCTTGCGGCTGATCACCACCCTGTGCATCATATTCTGCTAATCTTAAAGGTTCCTTTCGTCTCAGAGATGAAGGCTGTAGAATTATAAAGTATTGCTGACTGTGACTTTCAGTTACTGTCTTTTGGAATTCCATGAATACTGGGATCTCTCTCTCCTCTTCTCTCCTCCCTCCCTCTTTTTCTCTCATCCCCTCACTCTTGTATGTGTGTGTGTGTGTGTGTGTGTGTGTGTGTGTGTGTGTGTGTGTGTGTGTGTGTGTGTGTGTGTGTGTGTGTGTGTGTGTGTGTGTGTGTGTGTGTGTGTGTGTGTGTGTGTGTGTGTGTGTCTGTGTGTGCATTCATGGAGTGTTTTGTGCTATTGAGTGAATTCTTAACACTGCAGGTGTCTTCTGAGACCAGAGATGAAAAAAAGACATCTGCTTAATTGTGTTTAACAATCTTCCTTCAACATTTGACTCTGACGACCTTCCGATTACTTCATTGAGAAAATCCGCACCATCAGAAACAATTTTCCTCCTCCAAACCCAACTGCTTGCCCTGATATCTCTTTCGCTGGAAATCCCTTGCTAACTTTTGAGTCTGTCACTGATGAACTTGTCTTACAAATAATCAATAGTGCATCTGATAAGTCTCGTGAACTTGATCCCATTCCCACCACGCTTCTTTATGAAAACCTTGACATCCTCTTGCCGACCATCACGAACATCACCAACACATCTCTTACCATTGGCATTGTACCACGTGATCTAAAGACAGCCATCGTCAAACCTCTGTTGAAAAAGCCATCACTTGACAAAAATCTTTTGAAAAACTACCGTCCCACTTCTAACCTTCCATTTCTGTCCAAAATTCTTGAAAAAGTCTAATTCTCCACAAACTTCTCTCCCATCTCCAAGAAAACAACCTCAGCAATCCCTTTCAGTCAGCCTATCGAGCAGGACACAGCACTGAGACCGTTTTGTTACGTATTGTAAACGATATTCTTTCCGCTCTGGACAATGACAACAATTCTTGTTCTTCTTTTGTTGGATCTTTCTGCCGCTTTTGACACTATTGACCACCAAATTCTCCTCTCCCGCCTGAACTCTGTTTTTGGCATTCAGTCTACTGCACTCCAGTGGTTTCACTCATACCACTCAGACAGATATCAGTCCACTTCAATCAATAACTTGTCTTCGTCACCATCACAGCTCATGTACGGTGTGCCTCAGGGCTCAGTAATGGGGCCCATTCTCTTCGTCCTGTACACTACGCCGCTCTCCGATATCATAGCTAACCACTCTGTAAACCATCAGCTTTTCGCAGATGACACACAGCTCCAGAAATCCGCTCCTCTCAGTGAAGTGACCAACCTCACCAAAGAACTCAATGCATGCACAGACGACATAAAAACATGGATGACGGAAAATCAGCTCAAACTGAACGATGACAAAACAGAAGCTCTTCTCTTTCCCTTTTCGTCATCCTTGAAACCTTCTACCATTCCCCTCCCTGACTCGATTATTCTTGGCTCTCACAACATCCCCTTCTCTGATTCTGCCAAAGGGAAACCTTGGATTCATTCTTGACTCAAAACTGTCCATGAAGAAGCACGTCATAAAAATCTGCCAAACTGCTTATTTCGAGCTTAAACGCATTAGTTCAATCCGCAAATTTCTCACTGAAGATGCAACCAAGACTCTTGTTACTTCCTATATCCTTTCACGGCTTGACTACTGCAACTGTCTCCACATGGGTACACATAATTCTGTCATCCAACCTCTCCAGAAAATTCAGAACTTTGCTGCAAGATTTTTTCTCTTGGCACCCCGTCACCACCACTCAACACCTCTCCTGGAAAAACTGCACTGGCTTCCCATTTCAGAACGTATTAAGTATAAAGTCGCTTGTATGTGTTTCAGCGCTATAAATGGTTCTGGTCATTAATATGTATCATGTTAGCGTTCAGGGCGTTGATGAGCGTATGATAAATGTACATTATTATTATTTAAAATGAAGAGATAAAAAGAAAGAGCCATACTTAATAATGGACTTCTTATTTTGACTTCTTACCTTTCTTTCTTTTTTTGATTTCTAAAACACATTGGCCAAAGAAAAAGAAAAATCATCATTTTACTTTATTAGGTGTTGTTTTGAGGATGGCAGCTTCTTTAAAAATTGCCCAGTGTTGCCAGACAGCTAATTGCATGACTCAGGCATTAAGGAGAGTTGTGGTTGGTCTGTGTATTGATCAGTGCTGGTCTTCCCTGCCTGGGCATAAAACATGAACTTCTGTAGCTTCCGCAGCTGCTACAAAGCATGATCTCACAGCCATTGCATGATGGTAACCCAAACATATTTTTTTATCCAGCCATACCCATGCATTTTTTGGTGAACTTTGACCTATTTTTAAGGTCACAGTAACATCAAAACAAATGTTGCATTTTCATGGTATGTTCCAATCCAGTTGAATTCAAGCCTTTTATGTTTTTTTTAAATACATAGAGCTTATCATGCACATAATGCTTTTTTTATTTTTATCCAGCCATACCCATGCATGTTTTGGTGAACGTTGACCTGTTTTTAAGGTCACAGTGACATCTTAATTGTCTAAATGAATTGCATTTTCATGGTAAGTTCCAATCCAGTTGAATTCAAGCCTTTTATGGTTGTTTGAATACATGGAGCTGATTATGCACATAATGCTTTTTGACTTTCACTTGTAGTTAAGAGAGATTGTGACATGGGCTAGTACTAGTAGCTAAGAGAGATCATCAGTCTGACTGGTAGTTTAGAGAGGTCATGATTTGGGCTTGTAAGTTAAGAGAGTCATGACCTTGGATTAAAGTTAATAGCGATAACTGACACATGATACAGACTTGGCTGCCTTGCTTCCACACAGACTTTTCAGGAGGGACAATTTTTAAAATTTGCATGATGATCATATAAGTCTTGATACTGGCAGGTAAGCTGCTATATATAGGACTACTGATTTTGGCAGGTGAGCTGCTATATATATATATGACTATTGATTTTGGCAGGTGAGTTGCTATATGTGACTGTTGATATTGGCAGGTCAGCTGCTATATATGACTATAGATTTTCAAAGGTGAGCTGCTATATATGACTTGGCAGGTGAGCTGCTATATATGACTATTGATTTTGGCAGGTGAACTGCTATAATTGTATGACTATAGATTTTTGAAGGTGAACTGCTATATATGACTATTGATTTTGTCAGGTGAGCTGCTACATTTAACGATTGATATTGTCAGGTGAGCTGCTGTATATGGCTATTGGCATTGGCAGGTGAACTGCTATTTACAGCTATTGATTTTGGCAGGTGAGCTGCTATATATATGACTATTGATTTTGGCAGGTGAGCTGCTATATATGACTATTGATTTTGGCAGGTGAGCTGCGGCCAGTGCTGGTGTGAGTGGCTATGGAGGGAGGGGGTGGTGGCGTGCTTGTGGGGGGTGCTGATGTTGCTGCTTCTGTTGCTGTCGTCCTAAGATGCCAATTACACTGCCCCTTACCTCCAATGTTCGAATTGATACAGGTTAGTAACCTATCAGGTGTTAGTTAGGTGCAAGTGCATCACCCAAACATACAGCCAACAGGTATATAATTATATGGTTTCGCTCCAGGAGAGCTCATCACTGGCTCAGCGGTGATCATGACTGGAGAGAATTTCTCTGTCCGTAACCATCAAAGAAAGACCACTAATATTGTGGTCTTCTTCTCAGGCATAGGAGAAAATTATAATGTATCTGTTGGCTGTATGTTTGGGTTATGGATTGTTGTTTGCATTACATGCCCCTCCTTTTTTTTTCTTTTTTTTTATCAGCTGTCATGAGTATCATGCACATTTCAGAGGATAAACATTTCCTTACTGTTGTTGGTGTTTTGCTGGATGCATAATTATTATCATATGTCCATTTCAGATACTAGACTCCACACATAATATAAAGTGTGTATGTGTGTATGAGCAGAGAAAGAGAGTTTATTATACCTTATGGTTATTTGTGTTTTAGGTTTGCCATAAATAAACTTGTCATCTTTGTTTTCTGAAAAAAATCTGAAACTGAGGGAGGCCCAGAGCGCTCATGCAGAATAAACACACAAGGGAGTTAATCAGTGCCCAAACTATGTAACACAAGTACAACAACAAAGACCTGAGTCACCTGTGGTAACTCTCACCTGGCATGAATACAAGATACATCAACACCACCCTTGTAATTACACACATGCCAGGTGAGAGTTAGCGTAGGTGACTCAGGTCTTTGTTGTTGTACTTCTGTTACATATTTCGAGCGCTAATTAACTCCCTCGTGTATTGATTTTTTTTTTAATTCACTTATTTCTTTCCTAGTCTGTTTCACTTTAACAGCCATCCTGAGACGAATGACTGTCTTGTTCACAGTAAATTCATATCCAATAACTGACTAACTCACTCTAGTAGATGATTTCAGTGATTCATTTTGACTTGTCAGCTCATCACTGCATGCAACATCTAGCTCACTCTGGTAGATGATTTCTGTAATTCATTTTGACTTGTCAGCTCCGCATTGCATGCAGCTAACTCACTCTGGTAGATGATTTCAGTGATGGATTCATTTTGACTTGTCAGCTCATCATTGTAATTTTTGTATGCAACATATTTTGCCTTTTGCTGAACTCAGACACCCAGAAGCTGCTGGTTGCTCTCCCCTCCCTGGAGTCTCGTCTTCCTCACAAGGAACCGGAGATTGCTTTCCTGCGACGTTTCCTCAGAAACCGGTACCTGCATCTCATGATACATGTAAGGTGTTTGGTTCATTTTGGTTAATAGCTTCAGCTTGTAGAAGCCTCCGTTGCTAACAAAGAGGTGGAGGTGTAAAGCAGTGCAGATTTTCACTTTTGGGGAGTTTGTATTCAGATGTTTCTTTTGGATTTAGAAGAAGCCTCCATTGTTAACATCAAGGTGAATGTGTAAAGCTGTGCCGAGTCCCACACTGTGGCAGTTTTGATTCAGATGATTCCTTTTGGTTAATAGCCTCAGCTGGCATTGTTAACATTGAGGTGGATGTGTAAACCAGTGCAGACTTCCACTCTATGGCAGTTTTTATTCAGATGGTTCCTTTTGGTTAACAGCCTCAGCTGACATTGTTAACATTGAGGTGGATGTGTAAACCAGTGCAGACTTCCACTCTGTGGCAGTTTTTATTCAGATGGTTCCTTTTGGTTAACAGCCTCAGCTGGTATTGTTAACATTGAGGTGGATGTGTAAACCAGTGCAGATTTCCACTCTGTGGCAGTTTTTATTCAGATGGTTCCTTTTGGTTAACAGCATTGGCTGGCATTGTTAACATTGAGGTGGATGTGTAAACCAGTGCAGACTTCCACTCTGTGGCAGTTTTTATTCAGATGGTTCCTTTTGGTTAACAGCCTCAGCTGGCATTGTTAACATTGAGGTGGATGTGTAAACCAGTGCAGACTTCCACTCTGTGGCAGTTTTTATTCAGATGGCTCCTTTTGGTTAACAGCCTCAGCTGGCATTGTTAACATTGAGGTGGATGTGTAAACCAGTGCAGATTTCCACTCTGTGGCAGTTTTTATTCAGATGGTTCCTTTTGGTTAACAGCATTGGCTGGCATTGTTAACATTGAGGTGGATGTGTAAACCAGTGCAGACTTCCACTCTGTGGCAGTTTTTATTCAGATGGTTCCTTTTGGTTAACAGCATTGGCTGGCATTGTTAACATTGAGGTGGATGTGTAAACCAGTGCAGACTTCCACTCTGTGGCAGTTTTTATTCAGATGGTTCCTTTTGGTTAACAGCATTGGCTGGCATTGTTAACATTGAGGTGGATGTGTAAACCAGTGCAGACTTCCATTCTGTGGCAGTTTTTATTCAGATGGTTCCTTTCGGTTAACAGCCCAGCTGGCAGAGGCCTCCATTGTTAACAAAGAGGTGAAGGTGGAAAGCGGTACAGATTTCCGCTCTGTAGCAGTTTGTATTCAGAAAGTGTGTAAATTGATGCCTGATGATTAACTTCCTTGAAGAAATGTGAGTTGATGTAATCAGCATCAAAGACACTGCCTTGTCTCACAACATCAGAAGCTGTAACACTGGCATTTGTTTGGAGAGAGAGAGAGAGAGAGAGAGAGAGAGAGAGAGAGAGAGAGAGAGAGAGAGAGAGAGAGAGTGTGTGTGTGTGTGTGTGTGTGTGTGTGTGTGTGTGTGTGTGTGTATGCAACCAGTTCCAAAGTTTACATGATGTTAATCTTTCATGAACTTTACTTGTCAGTACCACTTTGTTGTGGTGATTGCTGATCACCATTCACTGTTCTACTTATAGCAATTTTGATTTTTCTGGTTATAGTGTATGTGGAACATCCAATATCTCAACTTTGGTTCAAGGTCTGAGTACATGCGGCAGCCTGTTTATTTATTTTATTTTTTTAAATGGAAGAAAGCAGTCAAGCAGACTATGATGAGCAATGTTTTTTGGCTGCAGAGTGTGCCAGAACACTCTTAATAATAATAATACATAACACTTCTATAGCACAATGTCCATAACATGACTTAGCTCAAAGCTCTTTACATAAAAAAGTATGTACATATTTACGTTGTAGAGGACACCAGTAATCTTTCAAGCTTTGCATGCATGGCAGTTAAACCATGATGACTCTTTCTTACCAAGGCATTTGACCTGGACACTCTCTGAAGAGAACAGTAAGCATAATTATGTCCACAGCAGAAGCATTCATTTTGCTTGTAAATTATGTTACACTAGAACCCTACTTATGGCAAAGCAGCTGGGGCAGTCAACATTGGATTCTTAACAGATGTTTGCCCATCCAAAGAGAGCTAAAAGTATATCAGGAAACTTGCAGTGGGGACATATGAACCACTTTGTTGACAGCAGGTTTTCGTCTTAAAGGAGTTTATTATCCAGAGGGAATCGGACAGCTGTCTTTAATTTGATTGGTTCTTTGTTGTGTTTTGCAACCAGTAGCTGGGCTGAAAGAAACCTTGATTTGTCTTCAGATGTACCACAAGCTGAGAGGCAGAGACGGACGTTTTGAACCACTGTCAGACTTTGCTGTTGCACAGGCAGCTGATGTGAGTTCTGGGTGCATTAGATTTAGGGGCATGGTACATGAGCAGATAGACAGACAGCCAGACAGACAAGCGGACCGAAACAGAATGACAGAGGCACAGAAATTGTGTCTTGCAAAGATATAATTAAAAACTGTATGTACACACAAACATTGCAGGCTAGACATACATAACGAGTACTGCTGCAAAGAGATTACTCTACTCCATTGATTTCACACTCAATCATAGGCACACAGACGCTTAGACACATACACACACACACACACATGCATGCTTGCATGCACGCACACACACACGTGCACACACACAAACACACACACACATGCATGCGCACATGCATGCATGCATGCATGCACACATGCATGCACACACACACACACACACATGTAAAAATGTCACTGACTTGTGGATTTTCTGTGGTGTGTTGGTCCAGGTGTATTGCTGTGTGAGATTTAAAACTGAGGATCCAGCCGTCAGGGAGCTGCTGAAGCTTTTGTCCAAACCTCACGTCCAGGTCAGTCACTGTAGTATATTGCTTTTGTCCAAACCTCACGTCCAGGTCAGTCACTGTAGTATATTGCTTTTGTCCAAACCTCAGACCAGGTCAGTCACTGTAGTATATTGCTTTTGTCCAAACCTCACGTCCAGGTCAGTCACTGTAGTATATTTTTGTCAAACCTCATCCAGGTCAGCACTTGTATATTGCTTGTCAAACCTCACGTCCAGGTCAGTCACTGTAGTATATTGCTTTTGTCAAACCTCACGTCCAGGTCAGTCACTGTAGTATATTGCTTTTGTCCAAACCTCACGTCCTTTTGTCCAAACCTCACGTCCAGGTCAGTCACAATAGTATATTGTTTTTGTCAAAACCTCATGTCCAAGTCAGTCACTGTAGTATACTGCTTTTGTCCAAACCTCATGACCAGGTCAGTCACTATAGTATATTGCTTTTGTCAAACCTCATGACCAGGTCAGTCACTGTAGTATATTGCTTTTGTCCAAACCTCACATCCAGGTGTCACTATAGTATATTTTTTGGTCCAAACCTAAAGTCCATGTCAGTCATTGTATAATATATTATTTTTGTCCAAACCTCACATCCAAGTCAGTCACTATAGTATATTTTTTGGTCCAAAACTAAAGTCCATGTCAGTCATTGTATAATATATTATTTTTGTCCAAACCTCACATCCAAGTCAGTAACTATAGTATATTTTTTGGTCCAAACCTAAAGTCCATGTCAGTCATTGTATAATATATTATTTTTGTCCAAACATCACATCCAAGTCAGTAACTATAGTATATTTTTTGGTCCAAACCTGAAGTCCACGTCAGTCACTGTATAGTATACTGCTTTTGTCCAAACCTCACATCCAGGTCAGTCACTGTAATGCTTATGTCCTAACCTCTCATCAGGGTCTGTCTTGTTTGTATGATTAATCTCAGGCTGATGGGCTTAGTGGATAGCTCTTCAGATACTTCCCCACCCCCACCAAAAAGAAAAAAGAAAACACTCAAAAACATACAAATAAACAAAACCATGCATGCACGCACGCACACACACACACAGAAACACACACACACACACACACACACACACACACACACACACACACACACACACACACACACACACACAGATCACATACGCATACACAGACCCCCCAAAACAACAACAACAACCAAAAGCAGTGCTTCGTCTTACTTTCAGACTGTGCTGCTTATGATCTGCTCACACTTTCAGGCAGTGTTAACAATGATCTGCTCTCACTCTCAGACAATGTTGTTGTTGTTTTTCTTTCTTTTTTTCTCTCTCACACAGGGTTGATGACGATCTGCTGTCCTTTTCAGAAAGTGCTGATGACGATGTGCTCTCACTTTCAGGCAGTGTTGTACACCCATGATAAAATTGCCTGTGGGGACTATGAACCTCACATCGACCCTATCCCAGTGGAGGATGAGGAGGACGAAGCAGCCATCAAGATTGTCAGCATCATCAAAAAACACAACGAACCTTTAGTGGGTGTTTCTACTTAGCCTCTTATATAGATGTTTTTATGCTGACCTTTTTTCCCAAGATTTTTTTTTTAAAGAAAGAAAAAAAAGGGGGGGAGGGGGGGGATAACAACTACTTGCTGCAATGTTGTCAAGAATAAAATTAGTCTATGCATGCATGGTGTGTATGTGTGTGTGTGTGTGTGTGTGTGTGTGTGTGTGTGTGTGTGTGTGTGTGTGTGTGTGTGTGCAGGCATGCATGGGTACGTGTGTGTTTGTGTGTGCATGTTTGTGTGTGTGTGTGTGTCTGTGTTATTGTATGCATGTGTGTGCATGTGCATGTGTTTTGCAAGTGTGTGTGTGCGTGTGCCTGCCTGTGTGTGCCTGCCTGTGTGTGTGTGTGTGTTGTGTGTGTGTGTGCGTGCATATGAGCGCACATAAGCACTAACAAATCAGCAGACTGTGTGACTGGACTTTGTGCAGGGGGCTACCATTCAGCTGAGCGGGGAAACAGGCTGTATGGAGATAGCCCGCGTCTTGCATGGAGGGGCAGCAGACCGAAGTGGTAGGAAAAGATGCATCTTCAGAACTCACTCGTCTTTACTTAGCAAAATAAAATAGCTCAGTTAAAGAGGCGGTCACCGATTGCTCTGCCTGCACAGTTACTTCTTCTTTTTTCCCCTTTAGAAAAAGTAAAATCATGAATTAGTTGTTAATCGATCAATTAAAACTGCCTCTTAAACCCTGAGATGACAGAGCAGTATTGAGCATGTTCTCTCAAGCTAAGTAGTGTGGGATAAAACTGTTTCACATGCACTTCAGGTGTTCATATGGGCAACAGACAGGTTACATTATTCAAAAACAACATTTTTAGCGTTAGCAGTGGGGGGGGGGGGGAGAGAGAGAGAGAGAGAGGAGAGAGAGAGAGTTATGAAATGAGAAAGGAGGCAGCTGGGTAATTGTGGTTGGTGTGTTTGGTGGCAAGTCATTATATTGGTCTGGACCCCAAGTGGGTTACCATGGACACACAAATTAAAGTCCCCACTGCTCGGACTCCAAAGCTGTGAAAGATTTTCCCCCCTTTAAGCCTGGAATAGTTCAGAATATATATAGCCTTACATGCTTCGTCTACTGCCAGGGATTCTGTCTTTCTAGTTTCTCCCTTCCAAGTTTATTGTTCATTCCACTTCATTTCCCCCAATATCAAGCAGCCTGTGTCCCCAACAGTGAATCAGACATTTATTTGTGATGTGATGAACTGTATTTTGCCCTGACATGACCAGAGATTTGAACTGGACATTTTTCAAAATTGGTTACCCTTTGGGCACCCTTACAAACATCACAGTTGAGTGGACGTTAGATATCAGGTAAACTATCTGTCTCAGCAGACCAGTGATTTGGTAATAAATTATCGCTATCTTTCACGTTTTGTTGTTGCTGTTATTATTTTTCAGAGTTAAAGGACAACATCCTTAATGTTTAACAACAAGAACAAAAAAAACCAGTTTCCATTTTTTCTCAGTGCATTATGGGTGTTGTGGAGGGTTACACAAGCATGCATCAGAGACTGTCTGTTCTGTGTTGCCGCAGGCCTTATATCAGCAGGGGATGAGCTCCATGAAATCAATGGCATTGGAATATTTGGCATGTCTCCTGACGAAGTGGTGGAGATGTTGGTAAGGCGCTGATGTTTGTTTGGTTCCTCTGCTTCTTGTGTGTGTGTGTGTGTGTGTGTGTGTGTGTGTGTGTGTGTGTGTGTGTGTGTGTGTGTGTGTGTGTGTGTGTGTGTGTGTGTGTGTAGGCATGCATGGGTACCCGTGTGCTTCTGTGTGTGTGTGTGTGTGAGAGAGAGAGAGACAGATAGACAGACAGATAGACAGACAGACAGACTGACAGACAGACAGACAGACAGACAGGCAGAGAGAGGGTGTGGAGGATTGTTTGTGTGTGTGAAGGAAGAGAGGAAAAAGAGTGGGAGAGACAAAACTGATTGTTAATGCCCAGATGACAATGACAGTCATATCAATGAAGGAGAGTGTGTGAGTGTGTGTGTGTGTGTGTGTGTGTGTGTGTGTGTGTGTGTGTGTGTGTGTGTGTGTGTTCCATTGGTCTACTTCAGGCTTACAGACCCTGCCCTGTGCCACTGAGAGGATATGGATGTTGTTACAGTCATTACATCATTAGAAGTGCTATTCCAAAAAATAACAACACTTAGTGTTCCAATGGATCGTATATGATCATATATTTGGTGTGGTGGGAAGCATGATCTTTTTGAAATTTTTTGTCATTCATTATTTATCTGTTTCGTGGTTTATGCATCTGTTCATCTGGTCCAATACTAACACAGATATTTTGTGAATTGTTTGTCAGTTCATTTGGGTCTGCTGTTCATGTTTCAGGCCAAGACATCTGGTTCTGTCACACTCAAACTTGTTCCCAGTCAGCGCACCACAAGAAGCAGGAAGTGTGAGGTAAGGTGGGGGGGGGGGGGGGGGGGGTACTGAGTTGATGTTACAACACAGAACAGTGCCAAGTAATGGATATGTTGTTGAAAGAATATATATTATGTGTGTGAGTCCACATGCATGCACACGCATGCGCGCATGTGCATGCATACGCGTGCGTACATGTGTGTGTGTTAGACTTACAGGAGAAGAACCGTTCTAAGTGAAGTGTTACTATTTTTAATGTCATCCATGTCTGGTGTAATTCCTGTCTGTTATGCTGCCATATGTCATGACGTAACTTTTTTTTTTTTTTTTTACACTTTGCTTGAATGTCGTTTACTTTGGAGTCAGACCTTATATGACAGCATATTTTTCACATTTTATTTTTATTTTATTTTTATTACCTCTCTTTTCATGTAACTGCTTTGTAGATTGGCAGATTATAAAAGCTCTCTTCTCCTTTGATTTAACCATGGACAGTAGCCTTTGTTGTTGTGGTTATCTCTTTCTGTCTTGGAACCAAACCACAGTCTGCAAATTTTCAGGGTAATCCCCTTGATCAGGCACTTAAACAACACTTAAACAGTGAAAAATGATGAAAAGTGAGATGAAAAGCTCATTCATGTATCTCATTTTATGTGTTTGGATCTTGTTTTAGAATGCTAGCAGTCACTCTTGTTTCAGATTTTTGTCTTGGAACTGTTTTGCAGATGATTGTGAAAGCTCTCTTCTCCTTCGATTTAACCATGGACGACAGCCTTCCTTGCCAGGAAGCAGGGCTGTCCTTTCAGCAGGGGGACATCCTCCACATCGTGAACCAGGACGATGCCATCTGGTGGCAAGCCTACAAGCATGGCGACCCCAGTAAACGGGCAGGCCTCATACCCAGTAGGCATTATCATGAGAGGTGATTTCCTTGGAGAGGTGTTTTAGTTGGCTAACAAACAAACAAAATGAAAAGAAAAAGTGGGGGTGGGGGGGGGGGGGGGGGGGGGGGGAGTGATGCAAAAGGATTAAATTTTTTGTTTGTTTTGTTAATTAGTTTCTTGATGTTTGACATCTGGTCGGCCAGTCAACCTCAAAGGTTGCAGTCATAACAGGATGAAGCTGAATTCAGTAAAAGTGATTCACTGCTTGTGGTACACATCACATCATGATTGGTGTGGACTGAGGAAGAGTGAAGTTGAATGGGCTGGGATGACAGAAGTCAGAAAGGAAGAATTCCTGGCAGCATGAGAAGCACTTGAAGCTACATTCCATGTTTGAAAGAGGGAATCTTCGATAGCTGTGGATTTTTGGCAGAGTGGGTTGCCATTTGTGCATCCATGGTATGCCATTGCGGGCTTCACTGGGAGGATATTTCCTCTTCACAGACATCAGATTTATCTTTCAACAGGCAGAAAGCCATCAGTGGAGCAATGACAGGTGTTGTTCTTGAGAAGAGAGAATACAAAAGTATTTTGATACATTCTAGGGCAGTTAAAAAACAACGACTGGTTTGTGAATTTCCGTCAAAACTGATGCTTTACAATCTGATGTCTGCTGTTCAGAATAATGTAAATTACACCATATGTTCCTGCTGCTTAGAGAAGATGCATCTTCAGTAGACTTGGTTGTTCACAGCTTAATTTTGTTGTTGTATATGTCCCAGTAAACAAAGGCCATGAATTTATTTTATATGAAACTTTTTGTTGTTGCCACAATTGAAGTACATGTATCTTCTAACTGTTTGAATAAGAGAGTCTGATTTATAACTTTGCTATGCTGAGGTTTCTTGGAGGGATTGGGGTGGGGGGGGGGGGGGGGGGTTGTGTGTGTGTTTGCTTTTTTGTTTCATTCATGTGATGAACATACGGGTAAAACTGAACTGGTGTGTATGTTTTTCAGGCAGGAAGTCCTTCGAAGAGCCAAAACAAAAGAGGGGAGGTTTATGCCAAGTAAGTGTTTTAGCTCTGATTAACTGGCATTGCTGCAGAGCTTACAAGAGTTTCTGCAGAGGTAAATTTGTAGTGCAGATGTATTTCACGAGTGCTGACATGGTGTTGCCACTGCCAACCATTCTTCGTCATTCAGTTGATAAAGTGATGGGAGACAATTGCCATGGACCAGATATCACCCCCCCCCCCCCCCCCCACCCCCATCCCTTATGTGATTACTTCTGCCACACAGAATGAGTACATTACAAGCTGGAATGATCAAGAATGAAGTTTTTGCTCTGGGATACAGTCAGCTGTGGTACTGAGTCAGAAGATAAACTTGATGATTCTTCCAGAATGGGAGTAGACAACGATATTTCCAGTTGCTTCATCTCATTCTTTCATTTTTTATTTTTGTTCGTGTCTGTCTGTCTGGAGTTTGCTCCCCTGAACTGCCTGTGAGTCTATGATATAAAAGATTCTGACACTTTCAGTAGAGTTGGAAAGTGATCATGAAATGTGTGTGTGTGGGGTGGGTGGGGGGGGGGGGGGGTGGAGGGGGTCAGGAGGGGGGTGGAGGGATGGTACAAGGGACAGTTTCCTACTGCCATCCAAAATGTTGCTTGCACTCAGAGGGAGCAGTGTCTAACCAAGAATAAGTCCACCATAAAGCACTCCTCTTCAGCTGAATTGTGGCTGTGTTTGTGTGCAGTCATTACTTTGCGCATTTTGCCTCTCTTGATTGGTTGTTTTCTATTTTGTGATTTATTAATTGTGAATTAAGTTCTAGTAACTGAAGTTACTGGTGCAGAAATCAGAAATCCTTTTTATCTCCGCCCCTCTCTCCCTATGAAAATTAAGCATATGCACCTAGGTGTTTGATGAATCTGTTAGGCCTAAGTGTGGCTGGTAATCTTCTGTTGAATGTGGTGTTTGCAGGATCCATCAGCCCGTGTCGGTACAGCCCCAAAATTCCCAGGCAGCGACGACTCAGGAAGACCATGTACCACATAGTTCAAAATGGAGGTAGGTACATTACACCTGTTGTTGCTGACCTGTAATATTCAACTGTCCTCCTGTGCTTTGTCCTGTCTGTGAGGGAGAAGATCTACAGCCCAATGGAAAACTAGCATACAGCAACATATATGTCCAAGCTACTGGATCTCCTGTCTGAGCCTGTTGTTGCTGCCCTGTAATATTCAACTGTCGTCCTGTGCTTTGTCCTCTCTGTGAGGGAGAAGATCTACAGCCCAATGGAAAACTAGCATACAGCAACATATATGTCCAAGCTACTGGATCTCCTGTCTGAGCCTGTTGTTGCTGTCCTGTAATATTCAACTGTCGTCCTGTGCTTTGTCCTCTCTGTGAGGGAGAAAGTGGAAAACCAGCACACAGCAACATATATGTCCAAACTGTCGGAGCTCCTGTCTGAGCCTGTTGCTGCTGTCTGGTAGTATTTATCTGTTGTCTTGTGCTTTGTCCTCTCTGCACACAGCAACATGTATGGCTAAGTTATGGAAAACCAGCACACAGCAACATGTATGGCCAAGCTATGGAAAGCCAGCACACAGCAACATGTATGGCCAAGCTATGGAAAACCAGCACACAGCAACATGTATGGCCAAGCTGTGGAAAACCAGCACACAGCAACATGTATGGCCAAGCTATGGAAAACCACACAGCAACATGTATGGCCAAGCTGTGGAAAACCAGCACACAGCAACATGTATGGCCAAGCTGTGGAAAACCAGCACACAGCAACATGTATGGCCAAGCTGTGGAAAACCAGCACACAGCAACATGTATGTCCAAGCTATGGAAAACCGGCACAAGGCAGCATGTATGTCAAGCTATCAGAGCTCCTTTCTGAGCCTGTTGCTGCCGTCTTGTAGTATCCTGCTGTTGTCCTTCTTTCAATGAGGGAGAAGATCTACAGCCCCATGGAGAACTTCTGTCATACAGCAGCATACGTCCAAGCTACTGCAGTTACTGTTGTTGCTTATTGGTAATATACAGCTGTTGGCCCATGCTGTTTCCTCTTGGTGAAAGAGGTGACCGGCGGCCCCACAGAGAACCCTCAGCGCACCGGAGCATGATATGTCTGAGTTACCGGAGTTCCTCTCTGAGCCTCTTGTTGCTGCCTTGGAATATTCAGCTGTTGTTCTGTGCTTGATCCTGTCAGTGAGGAGCAAGATCTATGGCCCTATGGAGAACCTCCAGTGTGCAGCAGTAACTGTTTGAGCTGCTGGAATTCCTGTCTGAAAAAACAGTGACAAGGAAAAAGTCTCATTTTTGTAGATCCAAACTCTGAAAAGGTTAAAAAAAAAAGAAGCTTATTTAATATGACAAAACACAAGGCGCAAAATTTTGTGGTAAGCCCCTTTTTCAAGTGACAAAACAACACTTAGCAGTCATTGTAACCTTGATGTGCAATTTAGTGTTGGTGAACATTGTTGTTCATATTCATAGTGTTGTTTTCTCATTCTGCACACAGATAAGCGTTGCTCAAAGAGTGTGATTTCCTTGCAGTGTTTACGGACTATGACACTGATGAGATCCCTGCCTATGATGAAGTGGAGCTGTACACTCCAAAGCCAAGACACTACCGTCCCATAGTTTTGATAGGTGAGTTCTAGCTGTGTCAGGCTTATAGCCACCATTGTTTATGGTTAGACAGAGGATACACATGCAGATCAAGCGACGTGGTGATAGTTTTAGTTGCTGAGTCCCTGGCAGTGATTTAACTTCCTGTTGGTACAGACTGTAAAGCCAGTGACCACTGAGGTGGTCTTGTTCAGTGGAAAACAAAAATGTCAGGCTGTATTTATTTAGGGATGAACAACTGTAAATAACTTGTGTTTTTTTTACGCCCAGTCAACCAGGATGGTTATATCAGGGTGAACACCATTAATGTACTGTTTTTGCCTCACCAAATCTTGAATGGGTTGTTGCCTGAATTTTAGCATTAAAAAGAGAAAGAAAACAACAACTGTAAAAACAAAAACAAACAAAAACAAATCGGGGTACACATAAGTAGCTGGCTTATATAATTGCTGAAGATTGACTGGATTCTCCCTCCATCTATGGATTCCAAAATGTTGACTTTTGGTCCACAAAATATACAAAGGGGGACCTTACTGTATCCACAAGAACAAAACAAGGCATTAGTGGTAAAACAACAACAACAACACAATCTTGTCAGAAATATCTGTTGTTCTTGTAGATAGGCTAGAACAGTCATTAAATCTCGACTGGATTCATGTTCCTGTTTTTGTGTGGAGCCAGATGACACTTAACTGTGTTCCATTTGGTGCATAGCTGTGGCTGACTAAAGCAGCCAGAGAGAATTAGACTGTGGCTTGCAGAGGTGTTGCTGTGTTTGACGCTGGAGCTGTAACAAATCGTGTCTTGCAGGTGCTCCAGGAGTTGGGAGGAATGAACTGAAGAGGCGACTCAAGGCCAGTAACCCCATGCACTTTCAGGAGGTTGTTCCTTGTAAGTTACTCTTATGAATGTGATTTAACTTTCTTTTTTCTTTTTTTATAGATCAGATGGAGTTACATTTGTTGACATGTGGTTGTTGTTAAGTTAAAGCTGAGGCCTAGATCACATGGAGCTATGCTCCTCCCCCCAACCTCCCACCATATATGAATATTGTATAGATCAAGTGAGTATTGTTAGCATTGCATCATAATTTTCATCAATTTTTTCTTCTTTGTCCTTTTGAGTATTAGAAGGGAGAAATAAAATGTTCTGAACACCAGATCTTGTGTATATATATCTATCTGTGTGTGTGTGTGTGTTTGTGTGTGTGTGTGTGTGTGTGTGTGCGTGCGCATGTGAGCATGCATGCACATGTATGTGATTCAAAGAAAAAGAATATCTTAAGTGCTGCAACTAGTGAGCAACTTCCAGCAGAATATTGAAGATCAGTGAATATCTGTGTCTTGCTGATTTGTGGCCAATGCTGGCACCACCAAACTTCTTTCATGAGAAGGGCAGACTGTTCCAGTGCTTGAGTGCAGTACTGGACTATTCTCTGCTTCTGAAGTGATTTTGGTTGCTCTGTAGTCGCCATTGGGGGTGTTTGTAATGTGCACAGCTTGAACTGGAAGATGAGGGATGCAGGAAATCATTTGTTCCAGACACAGAGGTACTTGTTTTTCACATGTTATGTCAAGAGAGAAACTTGTTTTTCACATGTTATGCCAAGAGAGAAACATGTTTTTTACATGTTATGCCAAGAGAGAAATATGTTTTTTATATGCTATGTTAGAGAGAAACAATCTTTTGCAGTCACAACAAGAGAGAGAAAACCTTTTGAGGAGGATGGAAAAGAATACCACTTTCTGACCCGTGAAGAAATGGAGGAAGAGATCATTAGCCAAAGGTAGGGGTATATATGTTCATCAGCCTGAGATTATTTCTGTAGTTACATTTCATTATTTCATTTGGGCAATATTCTGGATCAGCATGGCTGATTGAATGCTGAGGTGCTTCTGTCTTGCTGGACTCTTCTGTTGTCTGCCCTTTAGTATGTATATCTAAGGCAATTCTATTTACGAGTGGAAAGCATTAAAGGAACTGGCCTTCTGAAGCATGATTTTGTCCAAGAAGGCTGGCTTTTCTCTAACAGGTAGAAGAGATCAAGATTCAAGTGAAAAGCAACTTAGAGATGTGGGGCCGTCAGAAATAGGTAGTGTTTCAAGACAGTTAGTCCAGTTAGAGTAACAATTTTTTTTAAGAAAAAGACTTCAGAACAGGACTTGCAGTTAAAGAGGAAATGAACCAAAGACACAAATTGGTGTTTTCCCTTTACTGCCAGGAGTTGCAGTTAAAGGGGAAATAAACCAAAGACACAAATTGGTGTTTTCCCTTTAAACAAACAACAGGCACATGGTGAAGAAGTGTATGTTATGGTGGCAGGTTTGTGGAATATGGGGAGTACCGCGGTCACCTGTATGGCACCAGCATTGAGTCCATCAAAGAGGTGATAGCATCTGGCAAGGTGTGTCTGCTGGCACCGCACACACAGGTGAGTTTTCATGCAACGCTGCCTGTCTTGTATGGTTGTTGTTGTGGAACACTTTGGCGGTCACCTGGTGTATGCAGTTGTACTTTGACAAATGTATTCCATAGGGTGAGAGGATTGACAAATGCATTCCACAGAGTGAGAGGATTGACAAATGCATGAGAGGATTGACAAATGCATGAGAGGATTGACAAATGCGTTCCATAGGGTGAGAGGACTGACAAATGCATTCCATAAGTTGAGGGGACTGACAAATGTATTCCATAAGGTGAGAAGACTGACAAATGTATTCCATAAGGTGAGAGGACTGAAAAATGTATTCCATAAGGTGAGGGGACTGACAAATGTATTTCATAAGGTGAGAGGACTGACAAATGTATTCCATAAGGTGAGAGGACTGACAAATGTATTCCATAGGGTGAGAGGCTTGACAAATGCATTCATAGGGTGAGGTGACTGACAAATGTATTCCATAGGGTGAGAGGATTGACGAATGCATACCATAGGGTGAGAGGATTGACAAATATATTCTGTAGGGTGAGAGGCTTGACAGATGCATTCTATAGGGTGAGAGGATTGCATGCGTGACTGAGTCTGGTTGTATAACCGTTCCCCCACGTGTCTCGACTTGGGGAGTTCTGTTCAAACATTGATTCTCAGTTGTGCCATCCATTTAAACATGTACTTACATACATATGTGCATGCCATATAATTATGTATGTTCACGTTTTTTTGTTAGTGACAACTTATACAGCTGCTGCCTCGTATTTTACATTAAGCTTTGAAAAGGAATTTAGGACTGATGGGTGTTATGGGAGACACAGTAACACTATTTGGACTACTGCAGCCTCATGTCTTTTTGTGTGTTTTTATATGGAAGAGATATTTATTTTTTGAGCCAATTTTGGGAACAAAGGCCTATGTCCTGTTTTGAATAAAAGTTGGTTCTGTCTGATGGTAGCAGATGTACATGTGGTGGTGATTTTGCCCCTTGTATAAATTTTGAGAGCTAAGGACTATGCCTGCTCTTGAATAAAAGTTGGTTCAGGTGGATATTTTGTCCCTTGTATACATTTTGAGAACAAAGGACTATGTTCTGGTATTGAATAAAAGTTGGTTCAGGTGGCGATTTTGTCCCTTGTATAAATATTGAGAACAAAGGACTATGCCTGGTCTTGAATAAAAGTTGGTTCTGGTGGAGATTTTGTCCCTCGAGTTGACTCACATGCTAGATGAGAGTTACTGTTGGTGACTCAGGTTTCCATTTTTGTATTCATGTGGCAGCTTTCAAGTGCTAATTAACTCCCTTATAGTTTATTGATTTCCCTTTTGTTGGGCAGTTGCACACTCCAGCCATTCTGCTGTGGTAAACACACACACACACACACACACACACACACACACACACACATGCACACACACAACAACAACAACAACAACAACAACAACAACAACAACAACAACAAAACACTCCAGCCATTCTGCTGTGGTAAACACACACACACACACACACACACACACACACACACACACACACACACACACACACACACACACACACACACATGCACACACACAACAACAACAACAACAACAAAACACTTTAATGTTGTCAATTTTCAAGACACTAAGTCTTGCATCTGTGACCTCCTCTGCCTACACCTCTTTCAGGCATTAAAGTTTCTACGCACATACGAGGTGAAGCCGTACGTGATATTCATCAAGGCGCCCACCCTGGAGAAGCTGAAGGAAAGCCGCATGCCAGCCAGGGCCAGGGCCACCGAGGCCGACTCCATCCGTCCTTTTACCGTGAGTTGCAGGTGCTGCCCTCTGTTGGGGGGAACACATTACAGTGGTGCTTAAATTAAAAATATTTTTTTAATGACACACTTTATTAGCAGTCTATGGTTTTCTCTCTCTCTCTCTCTCTCTCTCTCTCTCTCTCTCTCTCCTCTCTCTCTCTCTCTCTCTCTATATATATATATATATATATATATAGAGAGAGAGAGAGAGAGAGAGAGAGAGAGAGAGAGAGACAGAGACAGAGACAGAGAGACAGAGAGAACTCGAACTCGAAAACTTTATTTTACAAGGATTGTAGTTTAGGTTCAGTCAAAAACCTGTCTAACAACTAGTCCTTGCTAAGCTAGTGATGAATAGATATCAAATTACAGGCATTACAGAGAGAGAGAGAGGGAGAGGTTGTTTTTTGTTTTTTGTTTTTTTCGTCATGTGCATGAAAGCCTTGAAGTGTAATTGTTTTTTGTTTTTGTTTTGTTGTTGTTGTCTTTTTGGTAAATAAGTTAATTGTACATACAGAATGATTAAAACATTTTGCAGGACGTCCTGGACTTTTGTGGACGCAAAGTGATCCAGCCACGATACTGCTACGCTGCTCTTTCTACTGATAACAAGTGAAAATTGATATTTTTCATCCTTTTTTCAGGTTGAAGAGCTAGAGGAGATGGCGGAAGCGTCCAACAAACTGGAGGAACGCTACGGCCATGTGTTTGACTGCACCATCGTCAACGACAGCCTGACAGATGCAATGACAGAACTTCTCATGGTAGCCTCTAAGATAGAGAAGGAACCACAGTGGGTACCTGTTGGATGGGGCCAGTAAAAGGCGGTGTTCTGTCCAAAGGTACATGCGCAGGACAAAGAAAGAATGTCTGTGGGTGCCTGTAGGCTGGAGCCGGTAAAAGGCCCTGTATTGTCCAAAGGTACAGGCGCAGGACAGAGAAAGAACGTCTGTGGGTGCCTGTAGGCTGGAGCCAGTAAAAGGCAGTTTTCTGTCCAATGGTACAGGCACAGGACAGAGAAATAACATCTGTGGGTGCCTGTGAGATGGGCGGCAGTGAATGCAGTGTGTTGCCCCAACGGCACAGGCGCAAGACAGGAAAAAGAAACTCAGTGGATGCCTGTACTCACTGTAGGCTTGGAGCAATGAGGCAGTGGGTGTTTTATCCAGAGGTGCAGACAGAAGACAAAACAAAAACAAAAAAAGAATCACAGTGGGTGCCAGTACTCGGTGTAGGCTTGAAGCAGTGAGGCAACGAGTGTTTTATCCAGAGGTGCAGACTAATCACTGTGGGTACCTGTGCCACAATGAGACGGTGAATACACTGTGGTTTTCATCCAGAGGTGCAGACACAAGACAAAGAACGAATCACTGTGAATACCTGTAGGCATGAGACGGTGAATACAGTGTGGATTTCGTCCAGAAGTACAGACACAAGACAAAGAACGCATCACTGTGAATACCTGCAGGCATGAGATGGTGAATACAGTGTGGATTTCGTCCAGAAGTACAGGCACAAGACAGATGCGGAACCTCAACCGCAGTGGGTGCCCGTTGACTCACTCAGGGCAGTGCATGCATGTGTATTTGGTCCAGCGGTTCAGTCACAAGACAGAGTAGGAACTTTGAAGGGTGCCTGCAGGTAGACTGGGGCAGCGTGCATTTTGTGCAGTGATATAAACACGTGCATTCCACAGCCCCTTCTGAGCGCTCGGGAAAACGATGCAGCACATCCCAGCCGGAGGCGGCACACCGATAAAAATGGTGTGATTGGCCGCTGGCAGTTGCAAGACTGCGAGTTCCTTCCTGGCGATACGCGGGCGGTGTTCATATATCCCTTCTTATGAAGAACTTTGCATCCACGCAAAAGTGGACGAAGTTGCTTGTTCTACCCTACGTTGGTGTTGTTGCTAACGACTACTCCACCACACCCTGAATCGCAGCCACAAATTTCCGACGAGACATTTCCTTTTTGTAGATTGTCTGTGTCGAAGAGAGCTCCGAGGGAGTGGAGTGCAGTATTTGCGCGGGTCCAGTCAGCTCTCTCTTGTCCCATGTTCTGCACGGACGCCACCGATGCTGTTTTCGTTTCAGAGGGTTGTTCAGGCTGCTCACCAGCACGGTGGCACGTACAACGTTAGAGCCAGAGGGGTCAGGCAAGTGGCCTTACACCAGATCTGTTGGTGTCCACGAATATCAAGACATACACAACTTGGTTGCCTTTAGCGGTGCAAAATATCTTGACCGTTTCCACACGGCCGTCTGCAGCACGTCATCCTCATTTCGATCTGCAGTGCTGAGCGTCACCTTGCGTTAAATATGTCATATCCGGTTTTGACTCGCTGACTGCTTTGGAAGGTATCGACTGTTCTGGATCTTTTCACCGCCAGAGACATTTTAGGTTGTACAAGTTGTCAGTACAAGACAATGATTTTTATGGGGGGGGGGGGGGGGGGGGGGGGGGGGGGGGGCAGCAATTTTCCATCCTCGGTTTTAAAGTAGTCCCCAGTATGATTTTGACAGCTGATTTTGAGACTGCAGTCATCTTAAAAAGTCCCGGACCAATGCTTGCCGAAAATTGGATGAAAACCAATAATGCTTGCCCAAATTTTGATGAAAACCAATAAAAGGTTAATGTTAAACACCCAGCGAGCGGTGAAAAGGTTAATGTTAAACACCCTTCCAAGGACAGTGTGCGGTGAAAAGGTTAATGCCATTCGATATTTTCTACAACTGAAAAGGCGTCAGGGCCAGAGAGGTTGTCATCTTGATCTGTGACTCGTCTACACATCTTCCACCATCGCCAACTTCTCTTTGGTATTGCTGTACAACATGCAAAATAACATGCGCAACCCGATATTTTTGAGCGTTCCATCTAAGCTGAAGAAAATATTATGCCACGGCCGTTAACATGGGCAGGTGTATAGTCTGCCAAACGTCAATTTTATACACAATATATATATATATTATATACTCTTCTGCATTTGTTCTTACTAACGAATATGCAGACAGCACAATTTGCCAATGTCATCAGCAATGATGTGTGGGACCATCAGGGATCTGCCACCCGAAGTCTGTTGTCCTTGTTCATCTGTGTTAGCACACCCATTCTAATTTGGACAGGAGTGGAGCCAGCAGCCGTTGCTAATGTTTGGTTATATGGGTCAAGTTGTGTGTAGTCAAAAATTATGCCCGTGTGTATGGGTGCCTGTGTGCGTGTATGTGTGTGTGCGCTTCAAATAGTATTTCTGGACAAGATTTTGTGCTGTACAAATACTTTAATTGCTGATATTAGTATGTATCTTTAAGGGTGTTAAGGGCAGGGCTAGCTCTGTTGGTAGACAGTCGGACCGAAAAGCCCGGCGCAGTAGCCCACTGACGCGGGTTGGATTCTCCGGTGGGGCAAGGGATTTTTCTCCCAGAGTCAGCTTTTAACCCTTTCGCTGAGTGTTTTTTCGTCCTGGTGGGACCGTGTGCGGTTAAGGGGACCTTAAAATCCAAAATCAGCAAACAAGGGAGTTAATTAGCGCTCGAAATACAAGTACGAAACAAAGACCTGAGTCGCCTACGGTAACTCTCACCTGGCATGCGTGTAAATACAAGGTACATAAAGTCCACCAGAGGTACATCCTCATTTTCTTAAAATCCAAGAACAAGGCAGCTTTTCGATCACACTCAAACACTATGTTTAAAGGGAGAGAATTTGTTGCTTAACGTTGTTAATGTTTTAAAGCTGCCGGAAATGTTTCTACAGTGGCGAAATAACCACTGCTGACTTCACTCCTGTCCATTGTGGTTGGGTAAGAATCTGAGTGCATGAACTTGTGAATACAGTAGGCTGTTGTGTCTGTTTTTTTGTTACACATGCCGTTCTGCGGTATATGACTCCAGGCAGGACCGTGTGGGTATCAGTGTGTGTGTGTGTGTGTGTGTGTGTGTGTGTGTGTGTGTGTGTGTGTGTGTGTGTGTGTGTGTGTGTGTGTGTTGTGTGTGTGAGAGAGAGAGAGAGAGAGAGAGAGAGAGAGAGAGAGAGAGAGAGAGAGAGATGCTATAGATATTTATATATCCTAATTTTTTGTATGAGAATTGAAAATAAAATTGCAGCAAATGCTCTATCAGAACAAAGCGTACCATTTTGTACGGATTATTGATAAATTCAGGTACAGAAGTAGCCATAGTCTAAAAGCAATTGCTTTTGGTTGTTGTTGTTGTTTTTTGGGGAGGAGGGGGGTAGTCTAACAAAATCCTGCTATCATGGTGTATTACAGTTTTTAGGGGATTCCAAACGGCTTCATGCAAAACACAATCTCATGTCTGTAGACTTTGGTCCAGTAGCACATTGAATTTGGATTTGCTCTGTTTGCAATACAGTTTCTGTAAGAGAGCTTGTTACTGTTTTTACCACCTGCATGTTTATAGTAGTCTCACCTTCGTTGATGTCATTATGGTTTTCCTGAACCGAAAGGCAGGCTTTGTGTATATGTATTAGTGTGAATGTGCGAATTTTTGCAGCCCGCGGTATAAATACCTTGTGTAAAAAGTTTGATGTTGAATAGTTTTCATTTAGACCTCAGACTTTTCTGTCTTTCTTTGTTGTTGTTGTTGTTTTGTTGTTGTTGATAGCAGCTTTTCAGACCTGACAATCACAGGCAGTTATAGAGACTGATTTGCAGCTTGAAAATCTTTCGGTGTTGGTTTGTTGGGTACTTGTTTCTGTATTGCCAGTATAATGTTGTTGTTACATGTATACGTGTACGTGCTTGTACCACCGAGAGAGCAAAAGCCTGCAAATAAAGTTTACAAGTTTTCGTACTGTGGTAATGGATGCTTTTCGCGGTATGCACTGATTGTCACAGTTTTATTTTAAGCAAAGTTTGGGTAGCGTTACACCGTTTCTTTTGCCGTTTTTTGTTCATGAACTTGTGCAGAGAAAAACGTGAAATGAAACAAATGGAGAGAGAGAGAGAGGGAGAGAGAGAGAGTGAGTGAGAGAGAGAGAGAGAGAGAGAGAGAGAGAGAGAGAGAGAGAGAGAGAGAGAGAGAGAGAGAGAGAGAGAGAATTGTTACATAGCCACAAGAATTCAGCAAATTTGTGTTTCCAACGAGTAGTGAGTCGTTCTTTTTATGAACTCGGCACAACTTCTACATTAACTACTGGTACTTCGAATTTTACTGGAATGACTGCCTTCATATTTTGGGAGCACAAGGTTCATAGACACTCAGGTTTTTTTCAAGGTGTCATTTCCTGCCAAAGCCAGTTTTACTGATAAAAGTTATTGTCTTGAAAAATGTACAGAGTTTGCTTGGCTTCTGTTGTTCTGGTTACATTTTGCCAAAGCCAATTCTGTAAAAGTTTGCTGAAACACAACAAGCTGCTCCTCTACAATCACACACACACACGTAAACGTACCTACACATACACACACACACGCACGCACCAGCACCACGCACCACACACGCACGCAGCACGCACACGCACACACTACAGCACCGACGCACCACCACGCACGCGCACGCACTGCACGACACACACGACACGTCACGCACGCACGCAACGCACACCACCACCGCACCACCACCACACAGCACCACACACCACACACACACACCACCACCACACCACGCACGCACAGCACCACACACGCACGCCACCAACACACAAACCACCGCACACACACACACACACGCACGCACGCACAACGACGCACCCACACACACACACGACACACGCAAACTACGCACCACACACACACACACAACGCACGCACGCACGCACGCACGACGCACGCACCGACGCACGCACGCATGCACCTGCACACACACTACAACACACGCACACACACACACACGCACGCACGCACGCACACGCACACTACACGCACTCACACACACACACACACACACACACACCACACACACACACATGAACGCACGCACGCACGCACAAACGCACGCGCGCGCGCACACACACACACGCACACACGCAAACGTACGCACTCACACACACACACACATACACACACACACACACACACACACACACACACACACTCCACACACACACACACACACACACACACACACACACACACACACACACACACGCGCGCGCGCGCGCGCGCGCGCGCGCACTCACATACTGTTTTAATAAGTACTTAGAGAAAGTTCCCGCGTATCTTTTCCTGGCTGACAGTGGTCTTCATGAACCATGCAATGATTGGAGGAGCTGTAACTTTATACTGTTGTCTGTGCGATAAAATCTTGTTATTAGCCTGTCTATGTAATTGTATTGTTAGCCGTTGAAATACATGTATTATGTTTGTGTTAAAAATAAAAAATAAAAACCCTATAAAAATAAAGAAAAAACTAAACGACAAATAAAAAAAGGAGGAATTATGTTTTTGTATACTGTCTTTTCTTTCTTTCTTTCTTTTTCTTCTTTTCTTTCTTTCTTTCTTTCTCACCGTGAATATGTTGATTTGGAGTAGCCATACTCACTGTTTTGATTTTTAGTCTCTTTTATGATAGAAGTTCGCGTTTATAAATAGTTCATTATTTATCACTAGCATTATTCTGCTAGTATCATGCGTTACTTATGTGTACTTTCCATGCTGCCTGCCTGTTAGGCGTTCTCTTATCAAAAGGTGACCAAGGGATCTTTGACGTGCGCAGCCCTATTAGTGCGTGCTCTACACGTGGAGGTGAGGCAGACACAGTCGAGGAGTCTGCACAAGTGTTGACTCGGAACAAAACAAACAAAACAGAACAAAACAAACACAAATACGCGCGCGCGCACGCACGCACGCACGCACGCACGCACGCACACACACCACAACAAAAAACCACAAGCAAACAACAACAAAACGAACAACCACAACAAAACAACAACAACAACAACAGTTCTTCATCCTGTCGTGTACAGAGGTGAACCGTGACCACTGGAGTCACCGTTCCGAGTGTTAACCAAGCAGCCATGAACTCCTCTTTTATTCCTGCTGCGAAGTCTGTGTACACGTTAATATAGAATCCACGAATCAGACACAGACACCCTCATTTTCGCACGCACCCTGCACCTTCGCACGGATATGTACAAGAATAACTGAGAGCAAAGCATAAACCTTTATAAACTTTCGGCACCAACAGCAACATATGAAGCAAAAACGATAGCGACACAGACGATATTCACAAAACTGATGTAACATAATCCACGAGAACACAGTTAATACCTCCCAATGCACACGAAACATGATTTATAAAATAACATCGTTTTATCTTCAGTAGTGCATGTCAAGACTGATTGTATAGATATAATTTAATTTTAAAGTCTGTACACAATCTTTAAAAAAACAAAACACTTACCAGTTTGAAAGGAACGCTGAGTTTAGGCCAGTACATAAAAACAGGCCAGACTGTTTGACTCATATTTGATTTTCTGGTAAAATGGCAGCCCGTGCAGTCCAGACTATGAAAAAGAGACCTTTGACACTTTTCATGATAACTTTGTTAAACTTTACACGTTCGTACCAGTTTCAGTGACCATGACCCATTTTCAAAGTGACAAGAAACGGTGTGATTTAATTTTTTTTTATTTTTAAATAGGGATTTATGTATGTATTTAGTTTTAAGTGCGAGGTTAAGCATGCACCAGCTGTGCTGGTAACGTACGTTTTCTGGAACTGGGTTGCGAAGTTACCTCTGCGTCCACTTTTCTTCGAAATCAAGCAAAAGGGGGAAAGAGGAAGCAGAGTCCAAGCCACAGAGAGGGTTACTTGGTTAGTTGGTTGGTTAGTTAGAAACCGGGGTTTTGACGTCCTGTCGTCCACGCAGGGTTATCTCAGGACGCTCTGATGGCCAGAGAGGGGATGGAGGGCGTGGTGACCCGCCGCCAAGTATTTTATGTGATGTGCACATCCGCCGTGACTGACGTCATTTCCTGCTGGAAGTGACGTGGCAATTAAGCATTGGCAAAGACGCCTCCAGTGCTGTCAATGGCGACGAAGAGGGCCCCGGTCTCACAGTTGTAGCCCCCGGCCAGCCCCACCAGCACCAGCTCCCCGGTGTCTGCAGTGCAGTAGATGGGGCCTCCCTGGTCACCCTGCAACGTACTCCAGTAAGTAAGTAAACATGGTGCTTAACGTCCACAGAAACCGTAAGGCTTATTAGGGACGGGGAGAAGGGGGGGAAGGGGGTACGGAGGTGGGGGGGGGGGGGGAGGGAGATTATATATACCTATCACTACACTGTCACCGCCAGAATGACTCCTGCATTAAGATGGGCAGTGATGAGAGCCATTTTAATGTTTCATTGATTGTGAGGGACGAAATCACAAGACAGTGTGCACAGACCACAATTTTTTGAAGAGAAAGGAGAGCCGAAGCGGTATCGAACCGAGGTCCTTCCGCTTACCAACATAACGCCTTACCGCTAGGCCAAACCGGCTCACGCCAGCCAGAACAACTGGGCTATATACTCAACGACTGTGGGCTGAGCTCAGAACACGGGGAAGTGTATTGTGTGTGTCAAGTACCCCTCCCCCTCCCCCCCACCCCTTCCCCTCCCCGTCCTTCGTGGCTGGAGACGTGCAAGGACTCCTACCTCCTCCTACCACTCCCCACCCCACTCGTGACCGGAGACATGCAAGGATTCCCCCTCCCTCCTACCCCTCCCTCGTAATTGGAGATTTGCAAGGACTACCCCCCCCCCCCCGCCCCACCCCACCTCCTATCCCCCTTCCTCTTGACTGAAGACTTGCAAGAACTCACCCCTTCCCACCCATACCCCTCCCTCGTAATTGGAGATTTGCAAGGACTACCCCCCCCTCCCCCCACCCCGTACTGAAACTGCAACTATTCCACCTACCCTCCCTCGTGATGAAGACTACCAACCTAACTCACCCTATCCCACCTCTACCCCTCCCTCGTAATTGGAGGTTTGCAAGGACTACCACCTCCCCAACCTCACCTCCCCCCCCCCACGCGACTGGAAACATGAAAGGACTCACCCCCCTCTACCCCCCCTTCCCTGTCGTTGCTGGAGACATGCAAGGACTCGCCACCCCTCCTAACCCCCCCCCCCACCCCTACCCCCCCCATGGCTGGAGACAAGCAAGGACTCACCCCGCAGGCCGCCCCGCTGTCGGAGGTGAGGCAGACCTTGTTGGCGCTCATCAGCGTCACGTCGCCCTCCGTCACGAACATGGCGCTGTCGCTGTGGATGTCGGAACAGCAAGGGTCGCCCAGCTTGCTGGTGATGGGGATGGCCGACAAGGTGCCCGTGTAGGCGACTAATAACAACAACAACAAACAAACAAACCAAAAAACACACGTTACAGTTCCAAAGCGAGTTGTTGTTGAGCTATAGCGTTCCTGAAACTGGAACATTAGGGGTCGGTCATCCGGTCTATGCAGTGTTGTTATACACTGACAAATGAATTCCATGGAGTGAGAGGACTGGTTGAGTGTTGCTTTACGTCCACAGAAACCGTAGGCTTATTAGGGACGGGAGCCCAGGACGGCCACCTCGACTTTCACACAGCTCCTGAGCTCTGTGAGAGGATTGCGTGTGTGATTGTTTAAAAAAAAAAACATGTCTTAATTTTATTTTTTATTTTTTACCTCGCCACAGGGGCGGCCACAGCCGACTTTAGATAATTTACAGTGCGCGTCATACAACCATGCAGCCACAGACTCCTGTTAAGTCAACGCTACCAGTCACGGTGACGTCATCATACAGACAGGCCGGCAGCGGGAACGAACAATCCATCACCCACACACCCACCCACACCCACACCCACACACACACACACACCACACACCACACACACCCACACACCACACACACACACACACACACACACCACACACACCACACCACACACACACAGCCACACCACACACACACAAAACCACCACACAGCACAGACACACACACCACACCACCACCACACACCACACACCACACACACACACACACAACACACACACACACACACACACACACACACACACACAAACCCAACAACCAAAACACACCCTCGGCAAACAAAGCAGTCTTACACGTTAGAAGACCCGAAGTTTCCCCACACCCTGCACGCATCAATTGTTGTAATTCCACACTAATCACTCACTATGACTTCTTCATGATCAGGCCGTCAGCAGCAACGACTTAGGCTAATTAGTTAGTTAGTTAGTTAGTCAGTTAGTTAGTTAGTCAGTTAGTAACTAGATTTTAACGTCCCGTCAACCGGCGCACAGGGTCACATCAGGACAACAGCAGCAACGAGCAACCCACCGCACCGTGCCAACATACACTCAACACACAAGACAGCGAGTCTTACACGTGGGAGGACCCGACATCTCCCCATAGCCAGCCAAAGTGCAGTTGTTGAAGTCCACACGGCCCTTCATGGTGGCGTCATCGTACGCGCAGGCCGTCGTGGCGCACGTGGTACTCGTCACTGGTGTCGGCAGTGTCACTGTCACTGTGCCGTCACCGTTGTCCGAAGCTGCGGGAAAGTGGGAAACACTCACAGGAGTAAGTAAGTAAGTAAGTAAGTAAGTAAGTAAGTAAGTAAGTAAGTAAGTAAGTAGTAAGTGAAGTAAGATGGTGTTTTTGCCCAGTCAACCAGTGCGGTTATATCCGAGTGACACACTCACAGGAGAAAGCTCCAAACGCGTAAAAGGTCCGAAAGAACGCTGTTTATTAGGACAAGACAAAACCACCAAATTTTCGGGGCAATCCCCTTTGTCAAGCTACAAAACGTTTTACTCATAGGAGCAAGCATGATTATGGTGATTTTGGTGTTGTTGTCTCCATTGTTGTTATTTTATCAGATCGGCATATACAGAAAATAACAAAAAGACAGCGGGAGAGAAAAGACGAGAAGGAGAGAGAGAGAGAGAGAGAGAGAGAGAGAGGAGAGAGAGAGAGAGAGAGAGAGAGAGAGAGAGAGAGATGTGCGTCCAGGCATTGTTGGCGACAAGGGACAGTGTGAGTGCCGATGTGCGTGCGTGCGTGCAAGCGTGTGTGTGTGCGTGCGTGTGTGTGTCTGTCTGTGTCTGTGTACGTGGGTGCGTGCGTGCGTGCGTGTGTTTGTGTATGTGTGTGTGTGTGTGTGAGAGAGAGAGAGAGAGAGAGAGAGAGAGAGAGAGAGAGAGAGAGAGAGAGAGAGAGAGAGAGAGAGAGAGAGAGAGAGAGAGAGAGAGAGAGAGAGAGAGAGAGAAGAACAGACAGACAGACAGACAGACAGACAGACAGACAGACAGACAGACAGACAGACAGACAGACAGACAGACCTTGATAATCTGCAGGGCTGTTGAAGTGAACAGTCTGGGCTTCGTTTTCGGCATAAAGCGTGAACGTCACTGTCACAGTCTGGCTACCAACTGTGATACTGTAACACACACACACACACACACACACAACACACACCACACACACCACACACACACCACACACACCACACACCACACACACACACACACACACACACACACAGCGTACTGCAAAAATCGTACGCACGCACCAGA
>JABMCL010003107.1:795000-815000 GCA_018857735.1 Alviniconcha marisindica | reverse complement strand
ACATGTACAACAGCAAAGACACGAGTCACCTACGGTAACTCTCACCTGGCACGGGTGCAAATACAAGGTACATAATCTCCACCAGTGGTACATCCTCAAAAGATTCTAGAAAACATTCTAGAAAAGGTGAGCATACATTTTTTTTAATCTGCACGCTTCATGCCTACAATCTTCCTACAAGCGACATTCTCCTTTTTCATCGTTTTTAATCGGTTAACTGTTGTTTAAGTGTCGTTTTGTGGCTCGACGAAGGGGATTTCCCAGAAAATTTGCATATTGTGTGTTCGTGTCATAATAAATAAGCGTTCTTTTGAACCTGTTTGTGTTTGGATCTGCACGCTTCATTTGGAGGTTGTACAAAAGAAGTAATTTTTTCTTTGCTTCTGATTTGAGCTCCTTCGGGCGTACTCATGTTGGCTGGCTCTTTACCAATGAAGAGCAGAAAAAGGCTAGCTCGTGACCATCGTCCCCAATATGTCAGCTCGCCACCTCATCATCATCAGCTTGTGACCTATTTAATGCTTTTGCATAAAATTAATGCAGACTGCTGGGCACAAAAACATGGCATCACTCGGGTCGGGTTTTTGTGACAGTCAAATTTCTGTGTTTAACCAATATGACAAGAAATCGAAATTTGAGGATGGACCTCTGGTGGAGTTTATATACCTTGTATTTACTGGCATGCCAGGTGAAAGTTACTGTAGGCGACTCAGGTCTTTGTATGTGAAGTGTTTAAAGCGCTAATTAACTCCCTTGTTTGTTGATTCTACACACGCACTCCGGGCCTCTTTCTATTTCACATTTATGACGAAAAACGATTGAAAGGTTTCTGTGTGACTATGTATTTTTTTCCCTTTCCTATTGAAAGCGCCCGTGCTGCTTTCTTCGTTTGATTCCCCTTTAAAGTCGTTAGCACGAAAGTGACACAGGACGTTAAAGTGGTTACCGATCGAACCGGTCGCCCTGCCCTCCTTGAATATTTTTTGTCAAAATATTATCTTTACTGGTTCTATTTCTGTCTTCATTTGTTCTGTGCCATGTTTAGATCGTGCGAGATTTAAACCTGACTTTCGTTGTGTATCTCTTCATCATGACATTGCTGTGTTGACTGACGCGTTTACGGATAAGACAAACATACTTTTTAAGTACCCTGAGTTGTTTATTATTTCATCTATAATACATGGCGGCCACTTCTTCAAGGCACGATGCATGGACTACAAATCAGTCTGAAAATCGAGATGGTCTTTGTCGAGTAAGTATTACAGATGCACTCAAACGAGTATGTATGATATATGTACTCAGCCGAATATGTCTAGTAGCTGTAATTAACCGTGTAGGTATAGTAGACGTACTGAAATGGACGTTATGAAAATCTCGAACACTATTAAAAGCGAGAATGCATTGCACACGTATCCGTAGAGTGAACTACAGTAGATAATAGTAATAATAATGTACATTTATGATGCGCTCATCAACGCCCTGAGCGCTCACATGATACATATTAACCTAAATATGATATTCTATACACATATAGAGCATAGTCCTACCAAAACAATTTACATAAAGTATTATAGACACACACACGCACGCACGCACGCACGCACGCACGCACGCACGCACGCACGCACGCACGCACGCGCACGCACGCACGCACACACACACACACACACACACACACACACAGTGACTGTAGCAGAAACTGGGTACTGTTATTAGTTAGGATGGAAATACTGTGACAAGAGGAAGGTTTTCAGTTTGGCTTTAAAAGAAGACAGGGTTGAGCAGTATCTAAGGTCTTGTGGGAGTGAATTCCAAATGTGGGGTCCAAAGCAAGAGAAGGTAGCAAAACTCATTACCCAAATAATGCAACTCGAAATCCCCCCCCCCCAAACACACCTCCTCCGGGCAGAGGGCACAAGCACATTAATTATAACAGAAATTAAATAATTAAAGGAAATAAAAATTAGCAACCATCAGCCATGTAAGATACTTTCCAAACCAACCAGCCTTACAAGTAATGAAACGGATTTTTCTCTCAAATCAAAATAGCTTTGAACACCAACGTGAGCATATCTGGGCTACTTTTGCTGATGTTCTTTACAAGTTTAATGTAAAAGGACCATTTTGATTTTATTCGGTTCCGAGCATATTGGATAAACTTTCTGTCCCTAGGAAAAATTCAGTGGGTTACTCCAGAAGACATGAACTCATATTTTAACAGATTGTGAGCAGATCTTGTTGCCGATAAACTGAACAGGTGACACTTTTGGAAGAGAACCACCACCCAAGCTATCAATACACAATCTACTTGTTGTACGCAGCCGAAAAAAAAAACGACTTTCCATTGGTTGTTTCCGGCGACAAATAGAAACGATCAACACATTTAAGGTCACGTGACAATGACGTAGTTTTAAACACGAGTATAGACAGACAGGGGTAGTGGTGCTTCCAAGTTTGACCTACACGCTGTAGACTGCTGTGGACGAAAAAAGCACTGCAACGCAACCAGCGAGCTCTCCGTCTTCACCGAAACCGGACGCCATCGACTGACCAAGACTTCTAGCTGAGACTGGACATGGCGAGGTCGGCGGTTGTCCCCAGCATCCTTTGCATTCTCCTCGCTCTTTGCGCGTGCCTGGAAGGATCGAGTCTTTCCGCCTTTTCTCTGGAAGGGCTTCTGAATGGACTCAGCGATGCTGGTAATAAATAGGAGACAAAAGAGTCTTTGTTCACCGAGAAAGGTATCGAGACAACCGAAAATTTTGAACACGATGTGGTGTTACTGGTTTTTATTTTATTTTATTTTATTTATATATATTTTTTTATTGATTCTAAATGAAAATAATAATACAAATAATTAGAAATAACAGTAATAATGATGATGATGATGACGATGATCATATATCAACAATCGCCCTCCTCCTTCTTCTTCTTTTTCTTCTTGTTCTTCTTCTCTCGCCCAGATATAACCACACTCACACACACACACACTTATATTCACTCATTCAGCAGATTTGTTACGGCCTCGTCGGCTGACCGGGGGTACACAGGACAGCGGATGCACTTACCCAGGGGTGGTGGCCATCACTTTCAAGGGAAAGGTCATCTGCAACGGGGTCTACAAGGCAGGGTCTGTGACCGTACCCGACTACTGCAGTGATTTCATGAGCAACGTCAACAGGATTGAGTAAGTGTTGAAACATACTTCGTTCTTATAGCCTCTACTTTCACACTGGCTTATCTAATGCAAGATAGATAAATGCAGACTGGCTTATCTGATGCAAGATAGGCCAATGCAGACTGGCTTATCTAATGCAAGACAGGTCAATGCAGACTGGCTTATCTAATGCAAGATAGGTCAATGCAGACTAGCTTATTTAATGCAAGATAGGTCAATGCAGACTGGCTTATCTAATGCGAGATAGGTCTCTTGTGTTTACACGTATGCAAGGTGAGAGTTACCGTAGGCGACTCAGGTCTTTGTTGTTGTGCTTGTGTGACGTCTTTCGAGCGCTAATTAACTCCCTTGTGTGTCGATAATGCAAGATAGGCCCCAGTTTTCGTCCAGTTCTGTTACATTTTTGATTGGTTGAATGCTGGCTTTGCCGTCATTAGTAGAAGCTTCTATAGTGGCCCTTTTAGCTGGACATACTGGGTGTGGGTGAGTGCGTATAATGTATATACGTATGTGTTTATATAAGTCCTTTTCTTTAAAGTGATGTGTGCGGATGTTTTCAGTAAACTGGTTGTTTATGGTGATGATGGGACTGCCTCAGCCGAATTTGCAAAGTCTTCAGTGAAAGGTACATGCACACACACACACACACACACACACACACACACACACACACACACACACACACACACACACACACACACACACACACACACACACACACACACACACACACACAACACACACCCCACACACACACACACACACACACACCACACACACACACACACACACACACACACACAGAATCACATACACACACACGGAATAACACACACACACACACACACACACACACACACACACACACACACACACACACACACACACACACACACACACACACAACAGAGTTTTAGAAATCACAGCAGTTCCACTGCTCGTCAGAGATGAGAGTGATGATAGTGCCAGTAGTCCTCGGAGTTTGTTTTCTTTTGTCTTCTCGCTGTTACTGTTTTTGTTCTTCCTCTTCTCCTCCTCCTCCTCCTCGTTCTTCTTCTTGCTTTTGTGGTGATTGTTGTTGCTGTTGCAGTTACTCTTCTTTTTCTTCTGCTGAGGAATCTGGCCAAACGCAGTCGTGGAAAATACCTTTACGTAGGAATCTTCTTCTGCTTTAACAGGGGCGACATCATCCAACGGTGACGGCACATCAACTATATCACTGAGCACAGACTTTGCGTCAGGGAGCTGCGCTTCCAACGACTACATTGCGTACGACCCCTCAATGTCTGTAGACACTAGCCAGTGTCAAATAGTCAGCTACGGTGGAGCCGACACTAAACTGTGTAAGTGTCGGGTCTTCGTCACGAACCTAACATGAAAAACCAGTATCTAGTACCTAGACGTCTTTTGCCTTGGTCTCCACTGCAGCGTAGAAAACCAGTATCTAGTACCTAGACGTCTTTTGCCTTGGTCTCCACTGCAGCGTAGAAAACCAGTATCTAGTACATAGACGTCTTTTGCCTTGGTCTCCACTGCAGCGTAGAAAACCAGTATCTAGTACATAGACGTCTTTTGCCTTGGTCTCCATTGCAGCGTAGAAAACCAGTATCTAGTACCTAGATGTATTTTGCCTTGGTCTCCATTGCAGCGTAGAAAACCAGTATCTAGTACCTAGACGTCTTTTGCCTTGGTCTCCATTGCAGCGTAGAAAACCAGTATCTAGTACCTAGATGTATTTTGCCTTGGTCTCCATTGCAGCGTAGAAAACCAGTATCTAGTACCTAGATGTATTTTGCCTTGGTCTCCATTGCAGCGTAGAAAACCAGTATCTAGTACCTAGATGTATTTTGCCTTGGTCTCCATTGCAGCGTAGAAAACCAGTATCTAGTACCTAGATGTATTTTGCCTTGGTCTCCATTGCAGCATAGAAAACCAGTATCTAGTACCTAGACGTCTTTTGTCTTGGTCTCCATTGCAGCGTAGAAAACCAGTATCTAGTACCTAGACGTCTTTTGCCTTGGTCTCCATTGCAGCGTAGAAAACCAGCATCAGATTGTCAGATTGTTTACTCTAAGGAAAAACAACACTAAAAGCAAAGAACATTCGATTGTGTGAGTCTCTGACAATGATATAAAATCTTACATGAAAACCTGTAGGCTTATCACGTTGTGAGATTGCCTACTACAGAACAGATTGCCTACTACAGAACAAATTGCCTACAACAGAACAAATTGCCTACTACAGAACAAATTGCCTACTACAGAACAAACACTAAACTAGCAGTCGTGTAGCAGTCGTGTCACGTTATTGTTTTTAAGTTTTGCGGCTTGATCCGCACTGCGACCTCAGAAATGAAACCTTTATGTTCGTTTGTTTGTTCCTCTTGTCTGACTGGGCTCAAAGCATCAGCTAACTTCCTTTGGTATCATGGTCTCCAAAAATGATAAGTCTGTGTGAATGTGATGTTGAAATCTTGAGAAAAAAATCATTTGTATGTTGGGCTTTCCAAAACCTGAATCGATTATATGTGTTAAGTTACACAGTTTTCAAAAGTTGAGCGTTAGTGTTATGCTATGTTCATTTACTATTGATTTCTTGTGTTAATAATAACAGATTGTCAAGGGTTTAATTAGTATCGGTCTATGGAAAGTATAGGGTCCCTCAGTTAAGAACATTCCGTATTTAGGGGGTTGACGTCTACTGGTATGAAAATATCTATCATGCAAATGAATATGGTTAAGTTTAGGGAATATTACCACATTCGTGGACCAAACTCTTAACCGTCTTAGCTTTCTGTAGGCGAAAGGTATGCCAAAGCTCCATCGTAATTGCAATTACGACGTAATTGTGTAAACAAAACAAAACAAACACAAAAAGATCAAGAATGTTTATTTGTCCTCTGTACACACAGGACATTTTAATTATGGTCGCAAGTAAAATAAACATAAATAATAAATAAGTTAGGCCTAGTCCATTAACTATCGACCACACACAGACACAGACACAGACAGACCCACAGACCCAGACACAGACAGACAGACAGACAGACAGACAGACAGACAGACAGACAGACAGACAGACAGACAGCACACACACACACACACACACACACACACACACACACACACACACACACACACACCACACACACACACACACACACACACGCGCGCGCACGACGGCACGCACAACACACACACACACACACACACACGACACACCATAACACACCCCCACCCCCCCCCCCCTCCCTCCCCCCCCCCCCACCCTCCCACCCCACAGACACTCTCTCTACATAATACATACATAGTATATTATAGACATACACACATAAGAGACGTAAAGAAGACAGGTACGTAATCTACGTCGTAAGGCAGCCTGGTCATTTTGTGCACTGCTCTTGTTTGCAGTCACGTTCAACAACGTCCTGCAGACGACTCCACTGGTGAGCAACCCGCTGCAGGCGTGCTGCTCCTCGATCCTGGCTAACCTTCAGGCCTCCGCGTCTCTCGGGAGCGTGGACAAGGCTAACCTGCAAAACTACTACACGTGTGCCAAGACGGCGGAGGGAGTGTGCAGCGTGAGTGAACCTGTGTGTGTGTGGGGTGGGTGGAGGGGGGGGGGGGTGGGGGGGGTAGTGGGTGTGAATGTTGTGTGTGTTGGGAGGTGATGGTGGGTGTGTATTGGTGTTTGTGTGTGTGTGTGTGTGTGTGTGTGTGTGTGTGTGTGTGTGTGTGTGTGTGTTGTGTGTGTGTGTGTGTGTGTGTGTGTGTGTGTGTGTGTGTGTGTGTGTGTGTGTGTGTGTGTGTGTGTGTGTGTGTGTGTGTGTGTGTGTGTCGTCATGTGATGTTGTGTGTGTGTGTGTGTGGTGTGTGTTGTGTGTGTGTGTGTGTGTGTGTGTTTTGTGTGTGTGTGTGTGTGTGTGTGTGTGTGTGTGTGTGTGGATATGTGTGTGTGTGTGTGTGTGTGTGTGTGTGTGTGTGTGTGTGTGTGTGTGTGTGTGTGTGTGTGTGTGTGTGTGTGTGTGTGTGTGAGTATGTGTGTGCTGTATGTGTGTGTTTGTGTGTGTGTGTGTGTGTGTGTGTGTGTGTGTGTGTGTGTGTTGTGTGTGTGTGTGTGTGTTTATATGTGTGTGTGTGTGTGTGTGTGTGTGTGTGTGTGTGTGTGTGTGTGTGTGTGTGTGTGTGTGTGTGTGTGTGTGTGTGTGTGCGCATGTGTATCTCTGTGGGTGTTTATCTGTGTGTATGTGGCTGTCTGTCTGTATGTGTGACAACAACAACAACAACAACAACAACAAAAAGGGGGGCGAGAAGTTGAGGTGGGTGGTGGGGGTGGGGGTGGGGTGGGGGGGGGATAAAAAGTCGTAATTGCGCAGGCACAGATCCCTACGTCTAGTATCTAGTATTTTTCTCGAGTACGTATGCCCAGATGGTATTTTTCAGTCACGATTACGCTTAAACAGATCCTATGCATGTATATTTTTCACGAGTAAAAATGGGGAAGGCGGGAGGGGGGAGGTGAGGTGAGGTGATAAAGAACACAAATTACAGATGATGATGAAGTGATGCTTAATGTCCTCAGATGTCAGTTGACTTATTAAGGACAAGTTGTGACCAATGCCGAAGCACGGTGCAATAATTCTTTACGTCCACGGAAACCAGAAGGTTCGTTAGGACGGACAGCCCAGGACGGCCACCTCGACTCTCACACAGCTCCTGAACAATGACAAATTACAGTCAAAAAGGGTATAATTTATAGTTTTTGTTTTTTGTTTTTTGTTTTTTTAGAAAGCCGTAGGTGTCAGCCATATCGTTTGTCTGGACGAAATAATTGATTGTTTCCTCAGCACTGATGACCTTGAAGTTAGTATGATCTATACGTCCACATAATCCCTATGTCTTTCCTGTATTTTGGAAGAAACACACACACACACACACACACACACACACACACACACACACACACCACACACACACACACACACACACACACACACACACACACACTGAAAACAGCAACAACGACAGAAAGGACTGGTGTTAGCGCATCACTCGCAATCAAATCCGACATAGTGCCGCTTCTAGGCGAATCTGTGTCACGAGCTAAAAATAACGGAGATAAAAAATACATTCTGTCCCTTTCTGGGTACAAGCTCCACAACATTGCACCTGAAGTGCCCTGTTCCACAGGTAACTTTGAAAATTGTTGTTATTTATACCGTTGTAAGCTTGTAACAGTATGTAGCACGTGACCCCTTGATATGACGCAGGTAACTTTGAAAATTGTTGTTATTTATACCGTTGTAAGCTTGTAACAGTATGTAGCACGTGACCCCTTGATATGACGCAGTGCACGCGCGACCTAGTTTTGCGAAAGGGCTCCCAGAATTTGCGCTATGGGGACAGTGTTGCAACTGCCTATCAGTCCGGCAGGGAAAGTTCATGATTTTAGAAATTCAAGTATTGTTGCTACATTGTTACTTATATTACAATATCGACAGTGCGATGCACACGATGCAGAAAGTAAAGTCCCCTGCGTTGAGAACCCAGAGCTGTCAAATATTCCTGTTTTCATAACTGGAATAAAAAATTAAAAAATAGCCACAGTCTTATATATGCTTTACTTACTGCCAAGAATTCCAGAGCTCAGGAGCTGTGTGAGAGTCGAGGTGGCCGTCCTGGGCTCCCCGTCCCTACTAGTCCGTACGGTCTCTTTGGACTTAAAGCAGCACTGAACGGCAGGAATCCTTTCCAAATTCAGCTTCTGTGGTTCATTCAGCTTCATTTCCCCCCAATTCTCTTCACACAGCTAGCGCCGTGTAACGTGAACAGTGAATCAGACTTTGACTTGTAGTATGAAGTCCTGTATTCTAACCCCGATATATATAAACCGTCACCGTTGGCTGGGCATTAACTCTTAAGAATGAATCGATCCCCTCTTGATGTGTTCGCGTGGCAGGGTGACATCGGAGCACCCATCTACTGCCTGGACACCGCCTCGAGCAAGCAGGTTGTCGTGGGCATGGCAACAACCGCCAGCTGCACAGCCGGTGGAGAAACCTTTGTCTCCGTCGATCTGACTGGAGGACAGCTCTCCGGATTCTCCGCGTAATCCAATCGCAAGCCTTGAAAGCGGGGGCCATGGAAAGTGCCGGTCTTTCGAGGGAGCCCGAGGCAGACCAGGGCAGAAGCGTAGTTATTACCACTGATTGTCTGTCATAGCTGCCAGCAAGCGATTCACTTGTTTCAGAGACGAAAACATTGACCAACTAGCTTTAGAGACGTAAATGAAAGACCAGTTTTGAAGGCCTAAAACTGCAGATTTACAGAGGTCAAAGACTGACTGGTTCTAACGACGTAATAATAATAATAGTAAAAACAACAACAAAAACGTCTACATTTAAAGACGGAATGGCTGATTCATTAATATTTAAAACGTAAACAACCGGCTGACTGAATTCAGAGACGTAAACGTCTGACTAACTTTACAGACGTAAACGACTGACATTTCTTTCAGAAGTAAATGACTGGCACTACAGACCCAAAGACCGACGAATTTTGTAGACATGGAAAACCGACCGACTATCATAAAACGACTATATAGAAAAAAGTATACAGACGTAAAAGGCCGACTAGCCAATTCTACATAAGTAAAGACTGACTGGTCGGTTTTACAGATGTCAAAGACTGACTAATTAACTTTGGAGATGTAAACGACCAGCTGTCTAGTTTACATGCGTAAGCTACCGACTGGCTAGTTTTACGGACATAAGTGAAGTTCTTCTACAAATAAAAGCACAACATTCATGCTATGACGAAAAACAACAGACTGTGTTGGGTCTTGGCCTGTGTTCATTATTCGTTGACCTGTCTTTTGTTCGGTTTGTTCCTCGAGTCTGTCTTGGAAATGTCTGTGTAACAACAACAGAACCTCCAGTCTCTGTCTTGAATGTGTCTAACTGTAAGCCTCCGGTTTCTGTGTTGTACGTGTCTGACTGTGTATCAAGCACAGAACTTCTGTTCTTGTATATGCCTGTGCAGCAAGAATAGAACATCCGGTCTCTGTCTTGTATACATGTGCAGCAACAACAGAACCTCCGGTTGTGTCTGTGCAACAACAGAACCTCCAATTGTGCATATGCAGAACAACAGAACCTTCACTCTCTGTCTTGTATATGTCTGTGCAACAACAGAACCTCCAAATGTGCATATGCAGAACAACAGAACCTCGATCCACTCTCTGTCTTGTATGTGTCTGAGCAACAACAAAACCTCCAGTCTCTGTCTTGTATGTGTCTGTGCAACAACAGAACCTCCAATTGTGTATATGCAGAACAACAGGACCTTCACTCTCTGTCTTGTATATGTCTGTGCAACAACAGGACCTCCAATTGTGTATATGCAGAACAACAAAACCTCCACTCTCCGTCCTGTATCTGTCTATTCAACAACAAAACCTCCAGTCTCTGTCTTGCATATGTCTGTATGACAAAACAGAACCTCCTGTCTCTGTCTTGTATATGTCTGTGTAACCTCAACAGAACCTCCAGTCTCTGTCTTGTATATGTCTGTGTAACCTCAACAGAACCTCCAGTCTCTGTCTTGGATATGTCTGTGTAACATCAACAGAACCTCTAATCTCTGTCTTGATATGTCTGTGTAACATCAACAGAACCTCTAATCTCTGTCTTGGATATGTCTGTGTAACCTCAACAGAACCTCCAGTCTCTGTCTTGGATATGTCTGTGTAACATCAACAGAACCTCTAATCTCTGTCTTGGATATGTCGGTGTAACCTCAACAGAACCTCCAGTCTCTGTCTTGTATATGTCTGTGTAACCTCAACAGAACCTCCAGTCTCTGTCTTGCAATGTCTGTGTAACATCAACAGAACCTCCAGTGCCTTGTATATGTCTGTGTAACACCAACAGAACCTCCAGTCTCCGTCTTGCATATGTCTGTGTAACATCAACAGAACCTCCATCTCTGTCTTGCATATGTCGGTGTAACATCAACAGAACCTCCAGTCTCTGTCTTGCATATGTCGGTGTAACATCAACAGAACCTCCAGTCTCTGTTTTGCTTATGTCTGTGTAACATCAACAGAACCTCCATCTCTGTCTTGCATATGTCGGTGTAACATCAACAGAACCTCCAGTGTCTTGTATATGTCTGTGTAACATCAACAGAACCTCCAGTCTGTCTTGTATATGTCTGACTGGGTAACGAGTACAGTGAAGAACAAAAGACAGAAGAGAGGAACAATAAAAAAAGCATAAACATGCAGTTCACATTTGATTTATTTCTGCAAACCTTTTTTAAATATTCTAATCCATTGGCGCCAGGGTGACCATCCCAATCATATAAAACGTGGGAAAATCCACTTCACAATCAAGTCAATCACAAATGATTAACGGATTAAAATGATAGCACCAGCAGTAATATTACAAATCAAAGTAGAAAATATCATTGTGAATCAACATGCAAACTAAGAGCTAATTATGCGAACAAAAAGAGAGAGAAAAAAATATAATAATAATAAAAGCATCAAGATCATGCCTTCTAGCTTAGTTATTTCAATCGAATGAACGTTTGTGATTTTCATTTCAGTTTTTTAAAATCGATGTACTTGGTTACACACACACACACACACACACACACACACACACACACACACCACACACACACACACACACGCACACGCACACACACACACATACACACACACCAGTATATTCTTACAATGATTTGAAAGAGTGAAATATCTCGCATTTAAATGAATAAATCCGGCAGAGGGTATAGTCATGTCGGAAAGGAAATAATAGAAGACAATGTTAATTATAACCTAGTTCACAAAAAGAAGAGTAAATGGCTGACCTGTTTCAGAGAAACAACCAACACCTTAAGGATCAGTCAAGGAGAGAGAGAGAGAGAGAGAGAGAGAGAGAGAGAGAGAGAGAGAGAGAGAGAGAGAGAGAGAGAGAGAGAGAGAGAGAGAGAGAGAGAGAGAGAGAGAGAGAGAGAAGGGGGTTCAGAATAAGTAGCTAAACATAAATGACTATCTATCCACAATTGATTGTCTCGTAATTCACAAGAATATTCTGTGGAAATAAATGGAGTGACTGACAATCAGATCATTCGAAAAAATATACAGCATTTCCCAAAATTTGAAACGAAGCGTTTACACAAAGAATGAACGGATACAAATAATTATATTAAATAACCGCATGAGCGTTGAAAGTTTACATAATAAACATGACTAGACATACATTGTAGGCACTGCAGAATCTCTGGTCTGGATAAGCCTTACATGAACAGAATTTGTCATTAGGACAAGGAAGACTTAAGCCTTCTGTTCATGTAAGGCTTATTCAAATTCCAACTCAAAATAATCATAACAACAATGATGATGATGATGATAATAATGATGATGATTATGATGATGATGATAATAATTACACTGATGGGAGCTTCAATACCAATGTATCGGATCAGTTCACAGCACCGCAGGGCAGGAAGCTCTGAAGTATGTTGCCAGCAGGCAGTTACTAGTTAATGTGCATGTTTTCACCCTAGTATTTGCTTGTACTGTACAGAAGTACATTAGTTCATCAGTGATGATGATGACGAGGATGATGGCTGACGACAACGATGGTGGTTCCACTATGAAGCCCAGAATAAGACAAAAGCAAGCGGCGAAAGTCATTTGCAGTAATATCGTTCCAATCTGTTAGAAGCCGCATGGACCACTCAGTCATTTACTAAACCCGTAACAACCTGTACACGCACAGTCAGTTATACTTAGGATATTTGTTTTAATATAGTCTTTCCATATGCAGTCAAACACAGGGGTTAATTAACGCTCGACAAACGTCACATGAACACAATATCAAAGACCTGAGTCGCCTACAGTAACTCTCATATGGCATGCAAGTAATACAAGGTGCATGGATTCCACTAAAAGGTATATCCTCAGAGAGAGAGAGAGAGAGAGAGAGAGAGAGAGAGAGAGAGAGAGAGAGAGAGAGAGAGAGAGAGAGAGAGAGAGAGAGAGAGTTTTCTGTAAATGAAAAGAAAGAAATCAGTGTTACATAAAAACAAATTTGAGGATATACCTTTGGTGGATTTTATGTACCTTGTATTTCCTTGCATGCCAGGTGAGGTATGGTTGTCAGTTCAGAAAGATCCCTTTGATACAATACCAACATATTTGAGGATGTGTCTTTAGTAGATTTTATGTACCTTGTATCTTGCTCGCATTGCTCTTAACGGTGAGTTACTGTTGGGGTGCAGGTCAGGTGTTCATTGTTGAGATCGTGTGACATCTTTCGAGCGCTAATTAAATCGCTTTCTGTGTTGATTCTATGCAAGTGCTTTGATTCTGCTTGAGATTGTATTATTCACTAAACCGGAAACAACCTGCAGCTTACACGCACGGTTAATTTCGCTTTTCAATCTCTTAGTCGACATGTAACAAGTGTTCTTTTTAGAAATGACCGCTGTTGATTGTCACTGACCAAAGACTAGTTCACGTATAAAATCGACATGGAACATTCAATGCAATGGCCATTGAAAGTAAAAGTATCCGTCAATAATACATGGCTACCAAATGTAAAACAGCTATTACTTGGCACTTTCAAACTAGACTTCCAAAAATTCGACAACTTTGAATTATACAAAAAATCTTTAGTAGCTTCATATTGAATAGGTCCCTTCGACCTATCTACAAGTACTTGAGGTTTGTGCATTTTTCCGTCCTTGTTCCAACTATAATTACTGCAGTATTCAGTATATTGATCCTTTGCTAAAACAAATCGTTCAGAGTTTTGTTTGTTAAGGTTTGAAATGAAACATCTTTAAGTTGCATTATACTTAGCCAAGCTAGCTTCAGCTACTCAACTGAATGGTCAGATTCTGCAGCTCTACCGACTGATTCAGAACGCAGTCTGGCCCAGCCTCTGATTTGCTCTGATCAACCATCGGAATGGCCAGTGGCGTAATGGCTTGTGCTCTGATCAGATGAACAGTCGGCCACGATTCAATCCTTGGTTGTTGCGCTACAAAAAAGGAGAGAGAGAGAGAGAGAGAGAGAGAGAGAGAGAGAGAGAGAGAGAGAGAGAGAGAGAGAGAGAGAGAGAGAGAGAGAGAGAGAGAGAGAGAGAGAGAGCCGAAGCGGATGGAACCGAAGTCCCTCTGCTTACCAGCCTAACGCCTTACCGCTAGGCCAAACTGGCTCACCTCCAGACTGACTCAGCCAGCCGTACACAAGTACCCCCTAGAACGAAGGGCAGCCGCCTCAAGGACAGGAGATGATTGAATGATAATACAACAGAAGCGGTTGCATACGCAAACATCTCACCTTGTCCTACTGGGTGAGGTTTGGGTTGACGCAGGGGAATGTACCCCCCCCCCCTTTAAAAAAAAAAGTTTATGATTATGATGAGCAAGAGAAGGGTTGAATCATTTATCATGACAAGTATGCAGGTGTTACTGTGGTATAAAATGATGCGTTTATGCCGATGTCTTGAGCTCATCACAGATCAGTTTATTGTGATAGTGCCTTAATGATTTATCCTTACCATATACACTGTGATCAACACAAGTAAGCTATGGTTGTGATAGTGCCTTAATGATTTATCCTTACCGTATACACTGTGATCGACAAAAGTAAGCAATGGTTCCTAAAAAGCATAACTTCACGCTTTCACAACACAGCAGATTTATCAAGTTGGGTCACTGATGCTTAGTCGTGTCTGTCGTATCAGCCAGCTTCACCGATGGTACCAAGAAAATACACCGTTCTGCAGTTCTGTAAATGACTGACACAGAACCTTTTTCTGGTGGTAAACTGCTGTGCTTTTCCCGTGAAGATCTGTCCGATCAAGCCTCATGACCAGTGATATGGCATGCGTCAAAATCGTAGCGCCGACCAAAAAACATAAAACATACTTGATAGTCTGCAGTTACCGATAATGACGAAGGAACTACACATCCTACCTGTTGTGGACCCGCAAGTGCAGTTCCATGTTTGCTTGTTTGTTTGTAGCGAAGAGACGAATTAACCCAGTAACTATCGCCTTTCCGAACTCGCAGACATACTAACAAAGGCAAATACTATTTTAAAACATCGTTAATTAGCAGTGTGTATGCAGATATAACTGGTGTCAAATTTGATGGCATCGAAAATGCCTGGAGCTCTTAATCGGCCCTTGAATGTCGCAGGTTCTTTTTTAATTTCCTCCAGCACTCCAGCCCTGGGTATACGTTGGTGTAATAATGAACTAATCACAACCCGTGGTAAGCGTAACAACTCGTGATTGACAGACTTTGGTTCAGACCGACATGCACACGAGCTACGAGAAGTACATCAGAGATAAGACTACTTTTTCGACAGTTTTGCCTTCTTCGTCATTATTGTCTCTTCATGGTGTCTGGGGTCTGGTTTGCAGTAATGCTAGTCAAGGCCTGTTCTTCACAGTTTCCGCCATGTTGTTCAGCGGATCGTCCGTCGGGTTTACGTCGACAGAATGAGCTTTTATTATTCCATCACTGTCTGTTCGCAGGGATGAATGTCTATAACCCCCGCGTTTTCAGTTTACAGACAGTCTGTTATTTTGCTGTGATATTAATTCACGACGTGAAAATGCGGCAACAGAGTCCAGTAGGTACGATATTACACACTCAGTGAAAGACACGTCAGTAAGGCCAGGGGATTTTCTCCCTGGCTGTTTTATTGTGGTTTTGTTTTATACTTGTTCTGTGTCTGCTCTGCTGATGCCTCGCTGTCTTGCTGATGCACAGCAGTCAGACAATGCAGAAAGCACACCTCTGAAACGGAGCAGTCCCGCTATCACAACATTGTTTGTCTCAATCAACACTTCCTACACAGCGCACGTTAGCCTGCGACGTCCGGTCAAAACCGTGTGTTGGCACTGAAACTCTGGCCTCTCTTGTCACTGCTGGTATCCGGCTCCAGCGAATCCGTGGCTCGTATCAAACGGCCGGGGGACTCCACGTGGAAATCAGCGGCCCCGTTGGAAGGAAACGCGTGGACTTCGGCCAGCGTGGGCGTGGCGGAGCCGACCACGTCGTAGTTGAAGAAGCGGTCGTCCTTGTCCGGCAGGACCGTGGAAGTGGTGGACGGCTGCGCGGCCGACGTCACCTCCATGTCCCGGAAGCTGGCCGTCTCCGAGTTGGGCTCCGTCTCCTCCGGGTCCTTCATCGCCTCAGCACCGGCCCCGTCCCTGCCCCCTCCCAGCTTGAGGACGTCGCTCATCTCGATCCTCTCGTACAGGCCGGTGGGGGACTGCAGGGGCGTCGCCACCTCCTTCACCTCGCTCAGGATGTTGAGGGAGGAGCGGCGCCCGGCGAAGCTGGCCCGTGAGGTGGGGCGGCTGTCCTTGTGCTGGCCGTTCTCAGAGCGACGCAGGAGAACAGCGGTGGAGTCGGCGCTGGAGGCCCAGGTGAACTTTCTCCGTGGAAGCATGGCCGAGAGGCGCCCTGCAAGGTTTGGGACGAGTCGGATTAGGGCGGGAGAGGGGAAAGAGACAACGAAGCTGTCTTGGTTTTGCTTTGCAGGCCACGCCACGGTAAAACCGACAGCATGGACCTGTCTTGTAATGAAACAGTACAGTCTGCGTCGGCAAAGTAGTAATACATGACCGTATGGGCTTTCACTGGCAATTATACACACACACACACAATATTTAGAAGAAGAAGCGGTCACTTTCAAAGCAAGGTAACTTGCCGAACAGCAAAGACACAAATACACGCACATACACACATACCCCCTCCCTCCCACTCCCTTCATACCACACACACGCGCGCTAAACCCCACCCACTCTCACACATATCGTCATGAAAACCTACTGCCACACACACGTACACACTAGTGAAAACAGACACAACGTACCCCCCCCCCCCCAAACACGCACACATACTGGTGAACACACACCTTCCTCGTTGACAGTTTTGAGCGAGGAGCGTGACTGGGAGAGAACCCCCTATACCATGGACACAACAAACACACACGCACCCCCCCACCCTCCTCCACACGTACTAGTGAACACACACCTTCCTGCTCACTGATTGTGTTGAGCGAAGAGCGTGACTGGGAAAAGACCCCCTTCCCCATGGACACTCACGGGTCCTTCTGATACTAGTGAAATCAGACACACATGCACTCCCCCCCCCCCAACCCAACACCCCTCTCCCCACTGGTGAACACACACCTTCTTCCTCACTGATAGTGTTGAGCGAGGAGCGGGGCTGGGAGAGGACGCCCTTCACCATCGACACCCAGGGGTCCTTCTGACACTAGTGAAATCACACACACACACAACCCCCTCCCCTTCCCTCTCTCCACTGCTGAACACGCACCTTCCTCACTTGTAGTGTTGAGCGAGGAGCGTTACTGGGAGAGGACGCCCTTCACCATCGACACAACAGACGCACGCATACCCCCCCCCCCCCCCCCCCCCCCCCCCCCCACACACACTGTTGAACACACACCTTCTTCCTCACTGATAGTGTTGAGCGAGGAGCGTTACTGGGAGAGGACGCCCTTCACCATCGACACAACAGACGCACACATACCCCCCCCCACACACACACTGTTGAACACACACCTTCTTCCTCACTGATAGTGTTGAGCGAGGAGCGGGACTGGTTGAGGACGCCCTTCACCATGGACACCCAGGGATCCTTCTGCAGGTTCTCCACGCTCTGCGTGCTGGCCTGGCCGCCTGTGCGAGCTCGGTGCAGACTCTGCCACTTGTGGGCCTTCAGCAGCACGGACGACTTCTCGGAGGACTTCTCGATGGCCTCGATGGCTCGCTGCGTCTTCCGCTTCTTGCGGGAGCTGTTGCGGCGACTGGTCCTGCTGCGGTCGCTGATTCTCTCCTGTAAGATATAAAACAAGGGCCTGTGAAAACAAAATCTGGTGGAAGGTGGTTTTCTTCATTATAAGTGTGTGTTTGTTTATTTCATTAAACATATTTTACATCATCAAACATAATACGTGTTGGGGAAATAAGCGATTCAATAGATACGCAATTTTACCATGATTCGAATGAAAGGTTTTATTAATCTTTTGTATGTTTTTTGTTTTTTGTTTGTTTATATACCATTGATTTGTGTATGGGTATTTGCGCGTTGTATGTTTTTCTTTATACTGTGAAGCGCTTGAGTCTCTCAAATGTGTCCCCAACGTTGCCTTTGAAACGGTTCCAATGTTCGTCTGATTGACGATGGTTCTCTCTCGTCCATTCAAGAAAGATCGTCTTGCGCTTCCTCTTTCTGATTGGATCCTCTAGCGCTGTCTCTTTACTCAGTGCCTCATTGGATGTGTAGGATCATTTCATCATTAAAAAAATATGAAAGCATGCCATGATACGTTTAACTATTGTAACCCGCCTGTTGTTGAATGTAAACATACATATGACTGGGAACTGTGATATTATTATGCTGGACTTTTTGTGATTACCTTGAATTTTTAAATTAATTATATGAGTTTGAAATTGAAGGTATGGAATACTGGAATTGAAGGCATGGAATATATATCGGTTTTCAACCTTAAAATGCAACCTGGAATGCATGTGATTGTGAAGGATTATTAGTTATCACTTACCTTTTATACCTCCTTCTATTTTTAATGAGTTTAAATTAATTTAAGTACATTATTTAATGTGGCAGAGCTGGTGTGAGCGAAGAAACATTTCCGTTTAATTGTTATGACTGCAACGGGCAATTAAGTATTTTGAGTTGAATTGGAATCAGCACTGACCTGACGCAGATCCTTGGCCAGTTTGAGGTATCGCTCCATGAAGCGACTGGCCAGGTTGGACCCCTTCTGCTCCACGGGGCGACCTCGCTTCTTCGTCAGCCGCATCACCGTCTTCCGTCGCCCCATCTTCGGCGACTCGTCCGTCGTGCTGCTGCTGTCGTCGTTCCCAGTTTCCATGGAGGTGGTGGTGATGTCCGAGCGCGCGTCGTCGTCGTCGTCGCCGAAGTTCTGCATCTGCCTGACCAGCTCGAGTTTGTCGGACACAGCCATGGCCGCCACTTCCTGCTGGTTCAGCTTCATGCAGTTCACCTGCAAAGGGCGAGTTGTTGTGTACAGGTGGTGTAGACAAATGCACACTCTTTACGGAGGATGAAATGTAGGCAAGTCGGATACAAATAGCAGTAGTTTGCCCGTTTGGGTTGACAAACTGCCTCATAGGAATTATCCCTTCTGCCACAAACTAATAGTCTTTTCGGCAGATGAAATGTAGGCAAGTCGGGTTACGAATTAATAGCCGTAGTTTGCCCGTTTGAGTTGACAAACTGCCTTACAGCAATTATCCCTTCTGTCCCACACTAATACGCAGTCTTTTCGGCAGATGAAATGTAGGCAAGTCGGGATACAAATTAATAGCCATAGCTATGACAGGACAATTTTTTTTCTCTCCAAGCATTGGACAGGAAAAGAAAACAGCTCAACTAAAAACAGGTAAGTTATTTCGCTTCTCATCTAAAAAAAAATCACCGTTTAACTGTTGTTTAAGTATCGTTTTGTAGCTTGACAAAGGGGATTACCCCGAAAATGAGCAGATCGTGGGAGCTATGACAAGACAAGTATTTTTCTCCAAGCACTGGACAGGAAAAGAAAACAGCTCAACTAAAACCAGGTAAGTTATTTCGCTTCTCATCTCATTTTTTTTCACCGTTTAACTGTTGTTTAAGTATCGTTTTGTAGCTTGACAAAGGGGATTACCCCGAAAATGGGCACATTGTGTTTTTGTCCTAATAAGTAAACGTTCTTTAGAACCTTTTACGTGTTT
>JABMCL010003107.1:787500-790000 GCA_018857735.1 Alviniconcha marisindica | reverse complement strand
TATATTTCTCCACTTCACTAGGAACTTGGACAAGGCGAAAACGGCAATGACAGCGAAAACTAAAACTGGAACTGCAGTCCTCCTCTTTTCTAAAACAGAAACCTCTAAAACGCTTTACCCCACCACCTGTATCCTTTCTCAAACAGAAGCCCCCGAAAACACTTCATCCCCTCACCTGTATTTTGGACCGGGCGGTGAGACAGATGACGAGGAAGATGACGACGGGAGCGAGGTTGATGAAGAGGGCCTCCATGAGGTCGATCTCCTGAAAGGCGGTGTTGATGGCACCCACGATGAGCAGGAAGATGGTGGCCGGCGTCAGCATGGAGGACACGAAGAGCAGCAGCTGGTAAGCCATGTACAGCACCGACATGTTCTCGTTGATCTTGATCATCATTCGCCAGCTCTGCAATCATTAAGGCCCAACTGTCAGTATGAACTTCTCAGACAGCCCAAAAGTCATAATTACTTGGGCGAGGATAGGATACGAGTGACCAAGTCTTGAAATTTAACACCAAGTCAGCGGTACCCCGTCGCAGGTACAAAATAGGATCCCAGTTTAACGAAGGACATGAGCCATAAAATACCGGTGCAATTAAAAACAGTATGCATTCAGGTCCAATCCCATCTTCACGATTCCAAGTATATTTTCACTTTATTCAATTTTACAGACTTATTGATTTTTGCAGGCTCGGGACCCTCCCTCAGACATAAGACATCATGCCACAGAGACATTGTCACTGGAAGCTTCTAGCTCCCCACCACCACCCCTCCCCCCCCCCGCCCCAACCTAAAGTATCAATTGAAACATATACAAGTAGAAAGCAGACATGTCATGTTCAGAACAAGACACAAAAACTCCACAAAAAATACTAAAAGTGTCACTGATCATTTCCTATAGATTCCATTCATTTTGGATATTGTTACTGAACAATTCCTGTCGATTCCATTCAGTTTGGGTATTGTTACTGAACAGTTCCTGTCGATTCCATTCAGTTTGGGTATTGTTACTGAACAGTTCCTGTCGATTCCATTCAGTTTGGGTATTGTTACTGAACAGATCCTGTTGATTCCATTCAGTTTGGGTATCGTGTTTTCATTACCTGAAGCAGGTCCATGATGTTGGCCATTGTTGACGGAGACCATCTTCGCCGCTGATTGAAAAACTCCTCAAATCCTTCCGGGGCATAGGTCAAGGCGTCTGCGGCTGCGCAGTACTCCACGCGGTATCCTTGCTGCAGAAGCAGCGTGCACAACCAACGATCCTCGCCTGGAAAGGAGAAGACGTTTCTGTCACGGACTGGACATCACCTGAATCTTAGTCATTGTCAGGTGCGAAGACCTGCGACGAAGTCAAACAGAGAGAGAGAGAGAGAGAGAGAGAGAGAGAGAGAGAGAGAGAGAGAGAGAGAGAGAGAGAGAGAGAGAGAGAGAGAGAGAGAGAGAGAGAGAGAGAGAGAGAGACACACACACACACACGAACAGAGAGAGAGAAGAGAGAGAGAGAGAGAGAGAGGAGGGGGGGGGGGAGGGAGAGGGAGAGAGAGAGATTCCATTTATTTGCAACAATATGCTACTATAATATATGCCACAGCCGTTCAGTTCAGAAAGGGAGAAAAACCAGATACAAAACTCGTATAGCCAACTCGCTTCGGCTGTGCATTCATTGATACTAGTCACTACTCTCTTATTCGGTTGATTCCTTCTGATACGATCCGAGAGGCTGATCGGGTGGGCGCCATAACAAAACTTTACTTGCTCGTTTTTCCCTCTGAACTGACAAAGGCTGCGTTATACTGTCTTTACCATGTACAACCACCTCCATAGTCCACGCTATCATGCAGTCATACTCATCACCATTCCCAACACCACAATCTTCATTATAATAGTCGTCGCTATCGAGGTCATCATCATCATCATCACCACCACCACCACCACCACCACCACTAGCCTACTGCTACACCCTCATCCGTCTCAAGTCTCTGTTTACTGCCCGTTTTCAAGTTGTGTATAAACTGGGCTTTTTGAGTCAGCTTTTTGAGTCAGCATGCTCGCCTGTGTGTGTGTGTTGTGTGTGGTGTGTGGTGTGAGTGTGTGTGTGTGTGTGTGTGTGTGTGTGTGTGTGTGTGTGTGTGTGTGTGTGTGTGTGTGTGTGTGTGTGTGTGTGTGTGTGTGTGTGGTGTGTGTGTGTGTGTGTGTGTGTGTGTTGTGCGCGTGCGTACGTGCGTGTGTGTGTGTATATATATGTTGTGTGTGTGTGTGTGTGTGTGTGTGTGTGTGTGTGTGTGTGTGTGTGTGTGTGTGTGTGTGTGTGTGTGTGTGTGTGTGTGTGTGTGTGTGTGTGTGTGTGTGTGTGTGTGAGCGTGTGTGTGTGTGTGTGTGTGTGTGTGTGTGAGCGTGTGTGTGCATGCGTGTATACGCTTTGAACAGTCTCTACGGAAAAGAATTTGCGCTTTATAAATACTTTAATTATTATCATCATCGCCGCCATCTTCGTCAT
>JABMCL010003107.1:752500-782500 GCA_018857735.1 Alviniconcha marisindica | reverse complement strand
GTTTTCTAACACAGACAGAGAGAAGAGAAGGAGAACAACAAATTAAGCAGAATGTCAAATGACCGACTGAATGTATAGTCACATAATTATTGTTTTGTTTGTAATACCATGAAGGTTTCAGATGATACAAAAAAAGCTTGAATTCAGAGCGCGTCGTAATGTACTTTTAAGTATGAACTTACATTTACAGAAGAAGAAGAAGAAGAAGAAGAAGAAGAAGAAGAAGAAGAAGAAGAAGAAGAAGAAGAAGAAGAAGAAGGTGGAGGAAAAAAAGAAAAGAAAAAAAAGAGAGGAAAAGGACTAAAAGAAGATAAAAGAGAAGGTGGAATGGGACGAGGAGGAGGAGGAGGAGGAGGAGAAGAAGGAGGAAGCGGAGGAGGAAGAGGATAACAACAACAACAACAACACAAAATCACCAAAATCAACGACACAAAGAACAATTATGCAAAACTCAAAGAACAACCTCACAAGTTAAGACGAACGTTTACCCCGAGAGCAACATGCATGCATGCTAAGTTCAACGAGACACAGCTCTATCAGCTCGAAACCGGATGTTGTGACGTTGGTCTGTCGACCAGAGCGCCATTCAGCGGCAGCGTACCTTCTCGGTCTTGGCCTCCCTGTCCTTGTCGTCCCGACGTCGGTTGAGGATCAGCGACTGCTCCAGGAACACACCGCAGTACAGCGGCTGAACGAACAGCCTGCATGCACACAACAACGCACGTTGAAAAATGGTTTCAAATAACCATGTTCCCTCTTTTCAGTCTAAACATTATAGTGTGTCTGCCTGCCTGCCTGCCTGACTGCCTGCATGTCTATTTATGGGTCTGTATGCGTGTTCTCTCTCATGTTGCAAGATGTTTTGACGCAGTAAGACATTTTTTTTAAATACAACAAGAAAGATGACAGATACTGTCCGACTATTGTTAAAAAAGAAAAAAGAGAGAGAGAGAGAGAGAGAGAGAGAGAGAGAGAGAGAGAGAGAGAGAGAGAGAGAGAGAGAGAGAGAGAGAGAGAGAGAGAGAGAGAGAGAGAGAAGAAGAAGAAGAAAGCACCATTGAAACATCCTCATGCTTGTTGCTGTTGTTTTTGTTTTGTTCTTTAGGCAAAGTGCCGACGAATCATTATACTGCAGGCTTTCGTCCTACATATGTCACTCCACAAGACTCACGTGGGGGGACACAGATGTGGACCCGGTGTACTACCAGACCTCTCCCTTGTCTCCCCACCTCAGGCTCCGTACTCCACCTCTCTGTCTGCATCCAGCCAATCGTACCACGCTGGTGAACCAGATGTACCCACCGTGACCCAGATGTACACCAGCCTCTCCAGTGCGATGACACCACCCAGTGTACCAAACACGACATAAATATACGCCTACTCTTCTTTCTGCACCGTGACCCAGATGTACCCACCTCTCTGTCTGCACCAGCCTCTCCACGCCGGTGAACCAGATGTGCGCCGTGACCCAGATGTACCCACCTCTCTGTCTGCACCAGCCTCTCCACGCCGGTGAACCAGATGTACACCGTGACCCAGATGTACCCACCTCTCTGTCTGCACCAGCCTCTCCACGCTGGGGAACCAGATGTGCGCCGTGACCCAGATGAAGGAGAGCCACCAGAGGACGGCGGCCGGCAGGTAGTAGTCGGCCAGGAGGGTGTAGAGGTAGTTGTGGGCCTGGCCGCCCACGTCACACGTCCAGTACATGTAGGGGGGCAGCCCCAGGGACCCGGTGTCTGTGTTGTTGCCTCGCCACGTCTCGCACTCGCTGATGAAGGCGCCCAGCAGGATGGGCGTGGCGATGGTCAGCGGCAGGGCGAAACTGCCCACCTGCAGGACCACAAGGCGGGAGATCAATCAATCGGTCAGTGTTTTTTTCCTTTATTTACATGTGTTGATCTTCACCATAGCATTTTCTTCTCTTTCTCGTTTTTAACTTATTTAGGGGGCAATTGGCGCCATAACTTCTTACGGTTTATGTCAGTTACACTTTTTTTTTTAAAGTTTACATATTAGGCTGTTGCACACTGACGACAAGGGGGAGATTAATCAATCAATGTTTTATTTTGCCGTTCACAGCAAAGTGGCATCAGACAACAACAACAACACACAACAACAACAACACACACACACACACACACACACACACACACACACACACACACACACACACACACACAGATACACGCACACACGCATGCACGCACGCACGCACGCACGCACGCACACACGCACGCACGCACGCACACACACACACACACACACACACACACACACACACAAAACACACACAGACACTCCACCCATTCATCTTCTTTGCGATGTTAGTATGTTAAATTGCTCTTAGAACTATGAACAATCAATTTAGTACCACAAAATAAGTGAAAGCGAGAATACAGGAGAATGCTGGGGTGAAGATGAACACTGTAAATCAAAGACACTTTTAGGAAATGGGAACATAGGAAAATTTAGCATCCGATTTCCAAATCAGTTGCATCTCATCCATTCGCATAGCGAAACAACAACAAAAAATGAAAATGTACACATAACAAAATATTTTTGGGGGTGGTTGAGAGGAAGTGGAGGAGTTCCTAGATACAAATAGGTACAGCAAAAATTATTTCGTCTACTTACTTACAGCGGCAGCCGAAATCCTATATCTTTTCAAAAATCTGATACAAGAATGACTGCTAGCGTTCTAGCATTTTGTGGCTTGACAAAGGGGATTACCCCGAGAATTTGCTGGTTTTGTCTTGTCCTAATAAATAGTGTTCTTTTGTCCTTTTATGTGTTTGGATCCTATTTCCTTTCAACCTCTTCACACACGCATGCACGCACGCTCCTCTTTTCTCATCCGCATCGCTAGGCGGCGCGTGGTTAGTGGTCATTAATAGTTAACAGCGAGGAGGGACGTGAGACCAAAAAAAACGATGTGAAGAAACTGAAAGACCCTTACCTGCAGCAACACTTTACAGGCTGTCTTGGCGAAACTGTAGCACAGGAGACAGGCGGCGAGTTGCACGAGCATAACCCAGAAAGCGTCCGTGAAGTACTCCTGCGCTTCCACGTTGGCCACGCCGTAAGGGTCGTTGAGGTGGGGGCAGCCCGCCACTCCGTTGTCCCCCTCGAAGTACAGCACCTCCAAGCACTTCATCTCCAGATCACTGATGATGACCGTCATCAAGGCCAAGGTCAGCACGATCTTCCACAAGCTGACCGCGATGTAAATCTTGATGCGCATGCGCCGCGTGTGCTTCTTCAGCTCGCGCAGTTTGGCGCCCAGGGCGCCGAGACCGGTGTACCTGTTGACGTAGTTCTCCCAGTACCCGCACGAAATGAGAAAGAGCGAGGTCGGGATGGCCCAGGTCTCTGACGTCACCTCGCCGATTAGAAGGTCCCGGATGGGCCAGCCCAGCAGCGCGGAGGCCTGCACGGCGATGGCCAGAAGGTCTATGAAGTAGGTGACGCAGTGCCGGCCTCTCTGGTCCTCCTTGTCGAACAGTTTCAACAGGGCCGGTATGAAGGCCACGCCCACGGACAGCACGAGTCCTCTCAGAGAGTCCATGGCGGGGAGCACTTGAAATGCGAAAAGGCACACTCCGACCGAGTTCAGCGTCTCGGAAATGAACACCTGCCAAGGAAACAAAACTTAATGCTCTCCTAGTAGTTAAGTCGGCTTCCCTGTGTTTCTAAACAGCTTGAAAATATAACCACTGTTTGCCAGAATTTACGCCAGACAAAAAAGAAAATAACGTTTACATTTGTGTGTGTGCTCAAGCCACTTTATGACGCGTTGTCATAATGAAACAGTTAAAGCATGCAACGTTTACGATTGTTTCAAACATGTGGACAAAAAAGGCAAACAGCCACAGAAAGACAGAGAGAGAGAGAGAGAGAGAGAGAGAGAGAGAGAGAGAGAGAGAGAGAGAGAGAGAGAGAGAGAGAGAGAGAGAGAGAGAGAGAGAGAGAGTACACAAAAAACAAAGCCAGCCTGAACATTATGTAACGTGTCAAAGTGGGTCAAAAATAATTAATGGAATCATTACGCTTTGATGCTTTTTAATGGGTGTTCAACAAACCAACCAACAAACCGATCATCTTGTTAACCGACCAAACAGCGGACTAAATATATATGCAAACACAATTAAACGGAAGAACATGACCCGACGAAGGCGAGAGGAATACTAATATATATATGCTTACCGCCAAAAAGGCTGAGGCAGTTGGAGTACGCGTGGTTTTGAAGCACGCGCGCCACGTGCACTTGATGAAGGTCATGAAGTAGGGAGCTACTATCACCACGAACAGCGCCCACATCCAGCGAACCTGCAGAACACACGGCAACAATTTAGAATTGAGGTAAAAGAATTCACAACATAGGGAAAAGAAATCTGAAACAGGGTTGTACTGTCTCATTAAAATCACCGTTCTGGGTTGTCGTTTGTTTTGTTTTGTTTTTTAACCGTCTGTGTGTTTGGATCTTAGAATGGAAGAAACAAGGCGAGGGAACAGCGAGAGTTTCTGTCGGATTTAAAGGATCCAAACACGGATTGAAAGGATCTGTAGACCACACGATGACGATCAGATCCGTTGCCTCCCGTCCCCACCATCCCGGATTGATGACACCAACACACAGCTGATTCTGTGCCTGTGGAGTTGAGCTGCTCTGTTGCTGCTGAACCACTCCAGTAAGTAGAGCAGTTCAAAGCTGCCCAGAGAAGCGTCTACAGAACTATCTGTGTTCACCGGAATGCTCAGCTAAGTAAACATGGTGCTTAACGTCCACAGAAACTACAACGCTTATTAGGGAGGTGGAGAAGGCGGGGTGGAGGTGGGGGGGGGGGTATGGAGGTGGGTGAAGAGGACTATATATATATCGCTTCACTATCACCAACAGAACGACTCCCGCATTAAGATGGACAGCGATGAGAGCTACTTTAATGTTTCATTAATTGTGAGGGACAAAGTCACAAGACAGTGTCCACAAACCGCAACCTTTTTGAAGAGAAGAAAGAGCCGAAGCGGAATCGAGCCGAGCCCTTCTAATTACCAGTTTAACGCCTTACCGCTAGGCCAAACCGGCTCACCGGTCAACTATCCATCGTCTACTTTAAAGTAACTCCTCCGAAAAAGAAAGTGACACACTCCGAGCATCGCTTTCCGGCACCTTCTCCAAATTCTACCAGAACTGGTCACGCCACTGAAGTGGCACTCTTCATCTCCGCGCAGCTGTCCACCGACTCTGTCAGCGCCCTCCGAAAGGTTTGGAAACTAATAAGAAAGACTATGGAAGCAACATACCGTCGAAGCACGCACGTAAACATGAGGCGCGTCCGCCCCGGGTAAGAAAACAAAAATCATATGCACGCGCATATTCATACACCCATTTTCATTTTCTCTTGCGCCCTAAATGTCGTGCACACGCACGATGATATTCAAAAGATACTGTAATGATTGTATAGAAACTCTCGCATGCTCTCTGATTTTTTTAAATCTTTCACACATTGTATGAGCGACGTATCCCATACGAGATCACTCTTACGTGTGTGAATGGACTTTAAAATTCGGCCAACAAGATTGACATATCATAGCCAACACACAATTCCATGGGCTGACCAACTTTCATATCGGGTGATTTTTTATATATATTATTTTTAGGCTGGGGGACTTCTAGGACCAGACTCTTCCATCCATAGCAATGCGAACTGTGTAAAACCTCCTTTAATGTTCTCAGCGATTTGTCATAGGCGAGCATTTGTTTCGATATCACAACCCAAATTACCTGCACGTTTTGTGACAGTTTATAAATGGTGCCCTTGACGTCATCGGGGTACACTCGAGAACAGGATGAAAACTGGCGTCCGCCGGGCAGCTCCACGCAATACAGAGTAGCATTCTTGTATATGGAGGAGGTGATGAGAAGCAAAGTGCTCTTGCTGACCACCGTGGTGAGGAGAATGCAGAGCGTCAGGAAAATGCCAACGACCACCTGCAAACAGTAGAAAAGATTGTACTGTACTTAAAAGTGCATGGATTCAAAATTTGGTGGATTTATTGCTTGGATTTTCCTAACAAAGACCTGCAAATGACAGAAAATATTGTATTGCACTCAAAAATAAAAGGACTCAAAACCTGATGGGTGTATATTTGCTTGGCTTTTCTTTTCAACGAGACCGGCAAACGGCAGAAATTGTATTGTACTTAAAAGGTAATGGACTCAAAGCCTCATGCATTTATTGCTTGTCTATTTGATGGGTATATTCAGTGATTCTATGAGCGGTGAAGTAAGTGAGTGAGTTGATATAATACCCTGATTAAGTCGAGGGGTAAGTATGTGAACAAGTTGACGATCGACTAATATTTCTGTTGCATAAATCAAATATTGAAAAACGGTTAAAGACGTTTACAAATTAATGACCTGTTACAAGGACTCCAGTTAGTTTTGTTTCTCGCTTTATTTATTTCTCTGTCTATTACCTCCTTCAGTGTAATTTTCACCGTGGCTGTTTGACAACATGACTGGATCTTGAGCCTGAATTGCATATAGACACTGAGTGCTTTATAAGTTTACCATAATTATCATCATCATAAAGTTTACAGTTTTCATGTTTACAGTCAATACCACCATCATCAAGCTAGACACAGACGCACAGAGAGAGAGAGAGAGAGAGAGAGAGAGAGAGAGAGAGAGAGAGAGAGAGAGAGAGAGAGAGAGAGAGAGAGAGAGAGAAGAAGACAGACAGAGAGACAGACAGACAGACAGACAGACAGACAGACAGAAAAAAAGAGAAAAAAAGGAAAAAGAAAAAAGAAAAAAAAGAAAAAAAGGAGAAAAACAACAACAACAAAACTGCAGCGTTGGACGTTACCTTGGTCATTTTGCGAAAGCGACTGATGGTCTGGTCATCCAGGCCTTCCTCCTTCTGACGTTTGAACGTCCTGAACACGTCCCAGCCTTTCCACCGTGACCGGCTTTCCACGCTGTCCAGTGAGGTTAGGCTGAAACAACAATCTGGACCTGCAAGACTGAAGAAAGCACTGTTCGTCCAGTTACAAGAGTCTGGACCTGCAAGACTGAAGAAAGCACTGTTTGTCCAATTACAAGAATCTGGACCTGCAAGGCTGAAGAAAGCACTGTTTGTCCAGTTACAAGAATCTGGACCTGCAAGACTGAAGAAAGCACTGTTTGTCCAGTTACAAGAATCTGGACCTGCAAGACCGAAGAAAGCGCTGTTTGTCCAATTCTCTTATCTCTGTTGGGTAGGATTTTTCCTTTAACTTCTACTTCGTTGTTGTAGTTCTCTTACTTCTTTCGCTCCGCCTTATTTTCGTTCTTCTCCTTCAGCCCCCTCTCCTTCTTCGTGGTTAAACTGTCCATTGTTGCTGGACCAGTCCCACGAAGACAGATGCAGACAGATAGAGAAGAAGGCAGACCGGACTGCCTGACGAACCGACTGGTCGATCAACCGACAGACAGACACACAGCTTTCAAAGTCCCCCCACCCCACCCTCCGCACTCCCCTTCCCCACCAGTCTCCGTCGCCCCGTTCCCCACCCCTTTTCGCCTTCCTCACCCCTCTACGCATTCTCCGTTCCGCACCCCTCTCCCCACCCCACTTCCACACCCCTCTCAGCAGCCCCGTTCCCCGCCCTTTTCCTCATTCCCTTTCCCCACCCCTCTCCGCATTCTCCGTTCCGCACTCCTCTCCGCACCCTCCTCCCACACCCCTCTCCGCATTCTCCGTTCCGCACCCCTCTCCGCACCCTCCTCCCACACCCCTCTCCGCATTCTCCGTTCCGCACCTCTCTCCGCATTCTCCGTTCCGCACCCTTCTCCGCATTCTCCGTTCCGCACCCCTCTCCGCATTTCCTTCCGCACCCCTCTCCGCACCCTCCTGCCACATCCCTCTCCGCATTTTCCGTTCCCCATCCCTCTCCGTACCCCATTTCCACACCGCAAGCCCCGATCCACACCCCTCTCCGCATTTCCCGTTCTCTAACTCTCCCCCCCCCCTGCCCCCCCCCCCTCTCTTACGCACCGTCCCCTCCACCGTTCCGCCCCTGTCCGCACCCCCACCCTGTCCCCCCACCTTGTATTGCTGTCTCTGACGCCGTAGCGGAGCCCCATCCTGCTACAGAACGTCCTCCATTTGAAGAGTTCCCCACCATTGCTCTGCACCCCCCCCATTTCCCCCTTCTCCGTACCCCCTTCCACACACCCCTCCGCACCCTCCCCCCTCCCCCCGTCCCCCCACCTTGTATTGCTGTCTCTGACGCCGTCGCGCAGCCCCATCCTGCCAGGGAACGTCCTCCGTTTGAAGAGCTCCCCGTCGCTACTCTGCTCTCCCACGTCATCGCGGTCGCTTTGCTTGTAGTTGTCCGTGCTGCTGCTGTCGCTGGCCGCGCCGGCCTCTTGCTGCTGCGACGGTCCTGGTTCGAAGCCCGGGTTGGCGTAGCCGTTGGGCAGGCTGTGGCGGTGGGCGAGGAGGTCCTTGTCCTCCATGGCGCTGTGGCTGTGGGCGGAGCTGCTCTCGGGCAGGGTGACGGTGATGGGGCGGTCTAGCAGAGGCCCCTTGTTGGTCGTGCACGGGATCTCACCCTGTAGACAGGCGGAGGTAAAGGTAGGTTAGTTGTGTGAGTGATTCTCTGTTTGTCTGTCTGTCTGACTGTCTGACTGTCTGTGTCTGTCTGTCTGTCTGTCTGTCTGTCTGTCTGTCTCTCTCTCTGTCTCTCTCTCTCTCTGTCTCTCTCTGTGTGTGGTGTTTGTGTGTGTGTGTGTGTGTGTGTGTGTGTGTGTGTGTGTGTGTGTGTGTGTGTGTGTGTGTGTGGTGTGTGTGTGTGTGTGTGTGTGTGTGTGTGTGTGTTCAGAGGAGGGGGGGTGGGAAGTATAGGTTCGTTAATCGTGATTTTGTGCGTGCGTGCGTGCGTACGTGCGTACGTGCGTGCGTGCGTGCGTGCATGTGTGAGTTTGTAAACGCCGTGCATCAACCGAGATGATGCGGATACAAGTGATTATTGTCATTTGTATTAGTAGAAAATAAAATCAATGTAATAGTAGTAATAGCAGTAGTAGCATATTGTAGAAATAGCAGTAGTAATAGTTTTATTGTTATTAGATGAAAAAAGAAAGTGTATACTTGATAGCGTCTCATTTTTTTCTCTCTCAAAAGAAGCATCCATGCAGAATAGTATAACATTTTAGCATAGAGAAACAAGTGCGATATCAAGTGTATACTTCATTCATCCAAGCTTGTATTTGCTTTCAGTGTGACTGTACTTTGTTCCTGCTGGGTGGCATCCCTGTCCTTATAACTATTTGCACAACTCAGGCTACACAGCAGCCAATTAAAATCAAGGTGAAATTCATCTTAACGCCCCCCTACCCCCCCCTCCCCCAGCACCTCCCGCATACAATATGTAAGTAGTCACACACACACACACACACACACACACACACACACACACACACACACACACACACACACACACACACACACACACTCCCTTATGATATATAAGACTCTTTTGATGAATTCGAAAGCCTTTTATAATTCTGGTTGCTGATGGCTGATGAAAGGACAGTAGTTTTCTTCGTCGCTCTGCAATATAGTTTAAGTAAGCATAACTGTCAGTGAAAGAAACCCACTTTTCAAGTCCCTGTTATTTGACATCGCTGACTGCGTTCTCGTCACATTTACCTGTTACAAAAATGGTACAAGTATTGCAGCGGCAATTCTTCATTTTATCATTCAGAGCACTCTTATGAGTCAATTTCTAAAAACAGCGTAAATACTGTGTATGTGTGTGTGTGTGTGTGTGTGTGTGTGTGTGTGTGTGTGTGTGTGTGTGTGTGTGTGTGTGTGTGTGTGTGTGTGTGTGTGTGTGTGTGTGTTGTGTGTGTGTTGTGTGTGTGTGGTGTGTGTGTGGTGTGTGTGTGTGTGTGTGTGTGTGTGTGTGTGTGTGTGTGTGTGTGTGTGTGTGTGTGTGTGTGTGTGTGTGTGTGTGTGTGTGTGTGTGTGTGTGTGTGTTGTGGTGAGTGTGTGTGTGTGTGAAGGATGGTGTTGTGATGGAATTCGGACACCACAAGAAAAAGAAAAAAAAAAAAAGAAAAAAAAGGATTCGGTGAGTGAAGGAAGTTTTCTTTGTGTATGTACGCAACCATCATGAAAGATCCTCTTTTCCTAAATCACCACGCTAGTATAAGATATACAAGCCCCCCACAATGTCATGCTAGAATGTTCGTTTTAATCCTTATGCAATGATTACAAATCTGACCCGAAGGAGTCTTGCATTCCATTTTATCACACATCAAACGTAAATACATTTAACCTAGCTGGAAAAGATGAAGATGCACCGAGCAGGCTAAGTGGCAGGCCCATGCTGGAAAAGATGAAGATGCACAGAGCAGGCTAAGTGGCAGGCCCATGCTGGAAAAGATGAAGATGCACAGAGCAGGCTAAGTGGCAGGCCCATGCTGGAAAAGATGAAGATGCACAGAGCAGGCTAAGTGGCAGGCCCATGCTGGAAAAGATGAAGATGCACCGAGCAGGCTAAGTGGCAGGCCCATGCTGGAAAAGATGAAGATGCACAGAGCAGGCTAAGTGGCAGGCCCATGCTGGAAAAGATGAAGATGCACAGAGCAGGCTAAGTGGCAGGCCCATGCTGGAAAAGATGAAGATGCACAGAGCAGGCTAAGTGGCAGGCCCATGCTGGAAAAGATGAAGATGCACAGAGCAGGCTAAGTGGCAGGCCCATGCTGGAAAAGATGAAGATGCACAGAGCAGGCTAAGTGGCAGGCCCATGCTGGAAAAGATGAAGATGCACAGAGCAGGCTAAGTGGCAGGCCCATGCTGGAAAAGATGAAGATGCACCGAGCAGGCTAAGTGGCAGGCCCATGCTGGAAAAGATGAAGATGCACAGAGCAGGCTAAGTGGCAGGCCCATGGGCTGCCGTTGGGTAGGGACACACCGGAGGCTGATCCTGGCCGCAGCCCCGCTAAGCCTAAATGTTCCTGCCACCCGGCAACCGTCACTATATACCCGTCATCAGCACAGACGCATACCGGTGTGGAGGGGCGGTCAGGGGCAAGCCAGCATCCACACACTGGGTGAGCTGGGTTTGGGGGGGAAAGTTTGTCACCGTCGGGTTTGTCACATGACGTATAGTAACTCTTTCTTAATTAAATGTTGAAATCATTTTGTCAGAGATGAGTAAAATATGGAGAGTTAGGGCGCCTGAAAAACGGTCTCGAAATAGTTGGGACTTCTGTATTTCTGTGTCTTTGGTCTTTACTTGAGAACTTCACAGCCAAAGAAATGTAAACCCAGATAAATCAAAGCTGTTCAGAAGAAGAAGAAGAAGAAGAAGAAGAAGAAAGAGAAGGGGGGGAGAAAAAAGAAAGGAGAATACTACACTTAAAAGGAAATACATACAAACAAGATAATTAGATTCAGAGTAATAAAAACGCTACAAAAACAACAACAGAAAACAGAAAGCAAAAAGAAGGTAACTAACAGTTGAGGCACAAAATCAAAACCCAAACTGCCATTTTGATTTTCAAAGAAAAACGAATCAGTGTGAACTTTCTCAAGTCGGTACCCCACACACACACACACACACACACACACACACACACACACACACACACACACACACACACTCTTTCTTTTCTCTTTTTAGCTGCACAGACTCCGTGTTCATGGGTTCATGGCAGTCTTCGGAGGTAGCCTATTGCTCTCACACCGCACATCCTATCGCCCTTAAGCCCACCACAAGTGTTCAAACACAGAACCGGTCGGGCAAGGAGTGCAATGTACTCGAATAGAGAAAATAATAAAAGTGATGCAAACACTCAGATGTCTGAGTACGTGTTGAACGTTTCTCCCATAGTCAGAATACTGTGTGACTGAGACGTTTAGGCAAACGAAACTATAACGGACAACGCACTCATAGACATTTAACATGACATTCCAAACAGTAAGTAATGTCCTCTCCACAGACCATGTGTTAATAGTACAATCACAAGAATAACCCAACAACTAGGAGACCCCTTTCATTTCTTTTTCTCTCAAACAAACAAACAAACAAACAAACAAACAAACAAACAAACAAACAAAAAACATCTCCAACTCCAAAACCAAGAGTATTGAAGAAAAACTGAGCTTGATTCAACAAATTCACTAAATCAATGTCACAACAGTACAGAAACAGTCCTGGTGACCTACCAGTGAGTCATCCGACTAGAACACAAACGGTTGTGGTACTTTATCGCATAATGATGATCAAGTCTTCCTGCTTAAGGCCAAAACGTGGATGGCAAGCGGCCCAACGCCCAGGCAAACTCCCGATAGCAGTTGCAACTTGCGCCGAATTTGCGCCTTCGTTTGGTGAACGCTAAGCGAGTCCCAGGATAAACCGAAGGAAATGGTCACTTACTTCGCCATAGATTCTCCTCAGTCGTTCTGGTGTGTTGTTCATCTCATCATGCATGCAGGCGTCGAAACCTGCCACCCTCGCCCGCTCCAAAGTGTCGTCTGCTTATTGCTTAATCGCAACCAAAGTCGGCAGAGGAGCTCCTGTTTGGGGCTTCGATGGCGGGCACGCTATTCAGAACGCACTTAGCTGCTGTCAGACTGGGCCAGAGTATTTACTTAACCATCTTTCCTTATCAAATACTAGTTTTCTTTGCACATTTAACGATGAAAAGCAACTCCGAAAGCAAAAACAATTGATAGTGCAGCGACGAAAATACATTAATAGTTATCTCCCTTGAAGTAGTATTTTTTTTTTTTTCTCTCCTCCTATTTCTGCAAGTTCTCTTGAAGTCCGCGACAGGAAAACACAGCCGAAAGTTAATACTGGTAGATATATAGATAATTGGTTTTTAACGCCCAGTCAACCGTGACGGTTATATCAGGGCGAAATTAATACTGATTAAGTAAATATATTCCACAGTTTATGGGCTTCTCATTAAAGTCGCAAATGACATAAAGCGATTTTGGTCTGCACACAAGCACAACGGTCTCCAACGAATTTGGGAGTTTTATCAGAAATTTACAGGAAAAAAAGAAAAGAAAACCATTCCTCATTCAAAAACCGAAAATGTGGCTGCTATCAGCTGCCAATCACTCAAACGCTGCGGCCGTGTTTGTTGTACCCGCGGGTTTGCAGCACAGCAGAAGCCGGAGCGGAAGGGACGGACGATAAGAGGAGGAATGCTGCGTGCCGTGTCGGTAGAGAGGCGAGAAACAGATAGAACGAGCTACACTCCGGTCCTAATTACTGTGGCTGTTGACACACGGTCAGCTAGCCACTCCGACATCCCCCTCCTCCTCCTTCTCCTCCTCTTCCCACCCAGTTCTCTATTTGACTCCGACGTTTATCCTCCAAAGGCGCAGTTATCTACCCCACTGGGATGAATCAACTGCAGGGCACAGCTCCTCCCCGGCTCCAGGCAATGCCTGTATCCTCACGTTTTGTCAACGGGGGATTCCGTTTCGTACTCGGGCCTACGCCGGGACAGCTTGCTCTTCGATCTGTCTGCAACTTGCGAAAAATAGCTAACGAACCGTGCGCCCTTGGCATATATGTTACAATTAAGTCTTTCTTCTTCTTCTTCCTCTTTTTCTTTTGAAGGCGTGGGAGTCCCTTTTTAGGTATATGTGTCTGTTTTATAAGTTTCTTTGGTGACTAGTGTTATCCGTCACCAAAGAAACTTATAAAACAGGCACATACACCTTAGAAGGGACTCAGGTACTGTACTATTTTATTTATTATTTTCTTTTACTTAGGCATGCGCATATGACTTTTAGTCATTTGGTTCGCCGACCGGGTAAAAAAAATAAAAAATATCGATTATCAGCAGCTTTTGACTGAAAATTTCAGTTCATTGCTGTTACATACAGCCACCTTTTCTACTGCCTTCGGGTTTTCACCCCTTCACGCATGTCCCGTTCTTCTATTCAACCCCTGATCTTTCCAATGCTGTAGACACTCAAGAAAGATCACATGTTTTAACAGTAAAATTTAACTTTAATTTTCTGTTTTTGTGTGTGGCCGGATCATTAAAATAATTCATATCTAAGCGTTTGTGACAAGCTCCAGGTTTTTAGACTTTAAATTCAACTGAAGTGTAATTTATGTCTGCACCAAAAGGAAAATGATGAAAATTCGAGAGAGAGAGAGAGAGAGAGAGAGAGAGAGAGAGAGAGAGAGAGAGAGAGAGAGAGAGAGAGAGAGAGAGAGAGAGAGAGAGAGAGAGAGAGAGAGAGAGAGAGAGAGAGACGAAGGAAGATCAAAGAGTGATAAGAGAAGGGAGAAGACAGTCAGGGAGCCAAGATGGAGGAGAGGAAGAGAGAGAGATTTGTACCCGTACCAGTGTTCTGTTCTAAGTTTATTTCAAAGACGTTGACTTCACAGGCAAGGGAAAGACCTCCCAGTTCATGGGCAGCCACCAGATGGCAGTGCGACGGAAGGAGAGGGCGAGGCTGCAAGATGGTGACGTTGCTCTTGGTTGATAAAGATGGTTGGCGCACTTTCTCCATGACCCACTCCCCGTCCTTTGACGTGTGTGGCTAGAAACGCGGGCATTTCTTCAGACTAATGTACCTATAAGCCTGTTAGGGAGGCTGCTGATTTCTCCTTGCTGCTGACGGCATCACACACTTATACAACGATCCTTTTCTGGTTTGCGTTCTCCTCTGTTTTCAGCTTTAGGCAATGAACAGTGTGTGTGTGTGTGTGTGTGTGTGTGTGTGTGTGTGTGTGTGTGTGTGTGTGTGTGTGTGTGTGTGTGTGTGTGTGTGTGTGTGTGTGTGTGTGTGTGTGTGTGTGTGTGTGTGTGTGTGTGTGTGTGTGTGTGTGTGTGTGTGTGTGTGTGTGTGTGTGTGTGGTGTGTGTGTGTGTGTGTGTGTGTGTGTGTGTGTGTGTGTGTGTGGTGTGTGTGTGTGTGGATGTGTTGCTGTGTGTTGAGTGTTGATCGTTTTGATTTTGTGGTTGTGTTGTTTGTGTTGGTATGGGGTTGTGTGTATGTGTTGTGGTGTGTGTGTGTGTGTGTGTGTGTGTGTGTGTGTGTGTGTGTGTGTGTGTGTGTGTGTGTGTGTGTGTGTGTGTGTGTGTGTGTGTGTGTGTGTGTGTGTGTGTGTGTGTGTGTGTGTGTGTGTGTGTGTGTGTGTGTGTGTGTGTGTGTGTGTGTGTTGTGTGTGTGTGTGTGTGTGTGTGTGTGTGTGTGTGTGTGTGTGTGTGTGTGTGTGTGTGTGTGTGAGTGTGTGTGTGTAAGGAAATGTGTCTCTTATTTCGAGTTTGACTCGTTTTATTTTAAAGAGCTGAAAATGCGTTATTGTTGTCCTTGCTTGGCAATGGGGTTTTCTCAATTTACTATCCAAATATTCTTTCATAGGTATTGTAAGAATTGTACTTTGCAATGTAGGTCGTGCGTAGATTTTAATGGGCGGATTGAGGGACGTTTGGGCGTTGCTGGTTGAAATCTTCAACAAGGCACACGTATCCACAGTTTCGCCCCTAGCCACCTTTTCTACTGCCTTCGGGTTGTCACCCCTTCACGCACGTTCCGTTCTTCTATTCACCCTCTGATCTTTCGAATACTGTAGACACCAACTGCAGCAGCAAACTCTGCTTTGGGCTCTCGCGCGGTTTTCAGTCTTGGTCCCTTCTGGTTAGAACAGGATCTTAAAACCCAGTCTCTGCGTTGAACACCCACATTTTCCCGAAAGCAACATAAAAACGATTGTCTTTTTCCACCATCGCAAGTCTAAGCGGTCCATCCAGCTGGAGCAAAGTCTTCATCAGTCTATGCGCTAAATGCCGACTTCTCACTCTTTCTGAACCCTAAAACCCAGCCTTTTTCCACCATCATAAGTCTAACCGGTCCACCTAACTGGAGCAGGGTCTTTATCAATCTAAGCGCTAAACACCCACCTCTGACTCTTTCTAGACAACCTAAAACCCGGCCTTTTTTCCACCGTCATAATTAAAGTCCAATCAGTGCACTCTTAAACAGCGCGCAGCAATACCCATTTTCTCCCCTTTTTCTTTCTTGGTAAGTAAATAAGTTGGTGTTTTACACCCAGTTTTCTTTCTTGGTAATAATAATAGCGGTCATTTCTATAGCGCCGTATCTCACCGACAAGGGTGAGCGTGCTCTAAATAAGACCAACAATAATGTATGAAGTAAAACAATACGAAAAATATATATTCTTTTATATAGTCATAATATTGACATGTTAGCGTTTGGGTTTTGTCTGTACGTTTGTCTTATAAATACACAGCGTATGGTTTCCCATCGGTTCGCTTGAAATGGTTCTGTCGATAAGATCTCTCTCTGTCTCTGTCTGTCTCTCTGTCTCTGTCTGTCTCTCTGTCTTTGTCTCTGTCTGTCTCTTTCTGTCTGTCTCTCTCTGTCTCTGTCTCTCTCTGTGTCTCTCTGTGTCTCTGTCTGTCTGTTTCTGTCTGTCTCTGTCTGTCTCTCTCTCTCTCTCAGTTTGCACCTGCAACTAGTATTATTTTATACACTGCTGCTGTTAGGTAGGCAAACGACAGACAGCGCCAGCGGATATTGCAGCGAAGTCTGTTGAACCGAAACCTTTGACACTGACTTGTACTTGAACCGTGTATCTCAGTACAACCTGCTATGTAAGTACCTAAGGAATGGATAGCCTGGCTCAGATTTGTGACACTGTGATAGTCCGGGTCAGCACACGGATGAAGTGTGGTCAGTGTGGTCAGTTCGGGGTGTGGAATTCAGGGAAGGGGTGGTGGTGGTGGAGGAGGGGTGTTCAACAAGCAGTGAGTTCCTAGTTCGCTCTCAAGTTGGCGATACTATGGCGACGAGAAGCTGGGTCGGAGCGGAACTGGTCTTACGTGAAGAAGTACACACACACACACACACCACACGCACACGCACACACACACACACACACACACACACACACACACACACACACACACACACACAACAACACAATCTGCAACTTTTTGGGGTAATCTTCTTGATCAGGCTACAAAACGACACTTAAACAACAGTTAAACGGTGAAAAACCATGAAAAATGAGACGAAAAGCTAAATTAAAAGCTAACTTTTTTTTGGGTTGAGCTGTTTGTTTCTATCTGTTTTTAAACGCTATCAGTTATTCTCTTTCCAGATTATTTTTTTTCCAGAGAGAACCTACTTGGGAACATAAGGCCCTTTCCGGGTCCGATTCAGTTGTTTATTTTAGGTGTATAGGCTACTGACCTACTGCCGGCACAAGCGAAGGGAATCTTTGACACCTCTGGGTTCTGGCTCAGCAGAGGAGGATGGGGGGCATCATTGTTGGTGTCTGTGGTAGGCAACTGTAGCGGCACGTAATAGACGTGTGATTGCGTGAGCAGATTGAGGTGGAGAAGGAGAAGAGAGAAGAGACAGAGGCCTGGGGTACGCACATCCTGGCTAGCTACAGGCTGGACCCAGCCAAACATCCATGTCACCAGTGCCATTGGAATGCGGTAAACGTCCAACAGGATGTGACGTAACGAGGTGGACATGATTGCACAGCGAAACATCCTGCACCGGCAACTGCAAGATTCCTCTTGTGTTGCGTACGATGTGGGCTCACCGGTGGCGCAGAGAGAGAGAGAGAGAGAGAGAGAGAGAGAGAGAGAGAGAGAGAGAGAGAGAGAGAGAGAGAGAGAGAGAGAGAGAGAGAGAGAGAGAGAGAGAGAGAGAGAGAGAGAGAGAGAGAGCATAGCTTCTCTGTGTGTGTGCGTGAGTGCTGCGTGCGTGCGTGCATGCGTGCGCAGGCATATGCGTGCATGCGCGCCCGCGTGTGCGTCTGTCTGTGCTTATGTACACGTACACATGCAAATGCTTATAATTATATATGTAGTTAATTCCGTCGCTGTTTGTCCACCCACCCTTCACCATTCTTTCCCCATCCCCGCAGCAGTGTATCAACACATGGAAGAGGTAAGCCAACACAAGGAGTGCTGTGGTTCAATCATCACTGGGGAGACAAACCTGCACAGTCACGAAGCACACGGGACTAGAGGTCGCCGCAACACGGAAGAAACAAGGGCAAATGATGGTAGGCTGACGGGGAGGGGAGGGGGAGCGGGGGAGCGGGGGAGGGGGGGGGGTAACATCAAAAATAAAAGTTTTAGCAGCCCAGCCTCAAAGAAAGCGGATTTTGTTGTTGAACATCAGTGTTGTCAACCTTCACAACACATATATAGATATAACTGTTTACAAAGATATTCAAACAGAAATCAGCGGGTTCCGGACTCTGAACAGACTGCACAGCACTTAGCGTAACAAACGGTCACTGGATAATTAAAGCTCTTGTTCGTTTGCTAGCGTTCGTCAGTGAAAGCCCCGAGGTTTGCCCAATGCCGGGTGAGACGTCAGCGTGTGCAGCCGTTCCCCCACTCGCCCCACTCCGTACGTGTACACAATCAACCATACCTCCGACTTGGTCAGTACAGTCCGACTCGGGCTTGGTCAATTCAGACAGCTTCTTAAATTAACGGTCAAGTTAGCATCATTATACAACCACCACCACCACTACCGCCACCTCAACAAGAACTACTACTAGGGCCTATTACAACAATTGCTGCCGCTACTGTTGCCTAATATTACTACTACTACTACTACTACTACTACTACTGCTACTACTACTTGGGTCTGCTATTACTAAATACCAAGTACTGATGAGAATAGCGTACGGCAACACTGTAACAGTGATAATAAATAGACCACTGCAAATCAGTTGAAAACGTGGCATTGTTGAACGCTGGTTTTCAACCTAAAGTCACATGGGCTCTGTCTGAAGACAATGTAAACATTAGTCAAACTTAGAAACAACCTACTTTTGTTACTGCATGGGACTGAAAGAGGTCTAAGTTTCGAGGATGTTAATCTTGAAACGTTTGTATAAGTGAACAGATCACCTCCTGGAAAGAGATTTCGCAATTCTGTGGATCGATTTTTATTTACGTTTGAACTCATCCTAGGTATGGAATAATTACTCTGATTTCGGCTGTTTCAAAGCTCTTGTATGTGATAGTCTTTTCTTCTTCTTTTTTTTGGTTTTGTTTTGTTTTGAATGTTCATTCTCTAACCGCACTCACAGGGAAGCTTCTAAGGAATGTTAGGCCAACTCCGCAAACATCACTGTTAAAACTCGGCCACGGTACAGAGTACACGGCTAAACATAAGAGATGCTTGTGGTTTTGAAGCAACAAAGAGGTTAAGTTGCCCAGCAACTTAAACCGCAAGACAATCGTGACGCATCGAAGGGCACAAACGCGAAACACGGAAACCGCAGGGACTCTCATCCGACGATGTGCAAACGACACGTGAGAGACAAAGGTGTTAAGGATGGCGACAAGACCACGAAGAGCGCAAGGCAGTGACACGCCAGACAATTGGTTGTCCTTCCTGACCTTTGCGAACTGAAATCACCTCGTCAGGCAAATACACCGAAAGGGCGTTCAACAATTGTTGCCGTCCGAAGAAGAAAAAAAGGGAGGAGGGTGGCTCTAAAATGCTTCCTCAAAACTACGTTTACGTAACGAAATGTTACACTATGGCGGCTATTCAGAAGTGCACACATTCAGACGATAGTAATGTTTAAGCAAACTCGGGTAGCACAACCGTCAGTCTTAGTTATGACACTGGCAGTTGTAGATTGGATTTTCACCACTCTGTTTTTCTTTGTTTCCATATTGTGTCCTTTTTGCTTGCGCATTTCAGTTCTCCACAATGAACCAGGCGTTGTAGGACCAGCACCACGGACATCATCATTAACATCAACATCAATATTATCACCATCAGCTACAGCTTTCTCTGATTTTTGTCTCCCTTTGCTATTTTCAAATAGCGCCATGCACTTTCAGCTATAAAACATTTTCCCCACTGGTCGCCTTTCAAGTGTGTTATTTAACTTCAGTTCTCCACAATAAGCCAGGCGTTGTAGAACAAACACCACGGACATCACCATCAACACCATCATCATTATTATCACCATCAGCTACAGCTTTCTCTGCCTTTGTCTCCCTTTGCTATTTTCAAATGGCACCACGCACTTTCGGCTATAAAACCATGGACCTGTATAGGTCCATGTATCATAGTTCAGGAACTGTGTGAGAGTCGAGGTGGCCGTCCTGAGCTGTCCGTCCTAACGAGCCTTCTGGTTTCCGTGGACGTAAAGATTTATTGAACCATGCTTCGGCATTGGTCACAGCTTGTCCCTAATACGTCAACTGACATCTGAGGACATTAAGCAACACTACCTACCTACCTAGGTCCATGTATAAAACAGTTTCCCCATTGGTCGCCTTTCAGGTGAGTAATTTCCCTTAGAGGATGCTAAACGTACGGTGAATCCGGACACGGATCACGTAGCCACCTGCCTCACCCGCCTGTGCAAACACGGCCCGGGCTGTGTGGTGGAGGCCACTTCCGATCAGAGTCCGTCTCCATGCTCACCTATACCACTTTTCACCTAGCGGCTTCAAGCGAGCGGTTTGAGCCCCCGAATACCCCCCCCCCCCCCCCCCCCCCCCCCCGTCCTCTTCCTCGAAGTAACGCTGTATACTCACTGCTGCATATGTTTTCTAACCGATGTACATATGAACCAGACGGTAGTGTTTGAGCCGTGGGAAAGTTATTATCCATGCGCAAGTACACGACGTACTGAAGATGTATACTTTTTCAGCTATGAAACCTTTGAAACAACACAGTCTGGGCTGCTTGTTTTTTTCATTCAAAAATAAATACGGGAAATAAATGGTGTTGTCCATTATTCTTCATGAACTGGTAAGCGTTAATTAAATTCCGTGACCTTCCCCCGCATGTTTAAAGATTTGTTTCCGTTACAAGACCGACTCACTGCAAGTCGTATACAGTGTGTGTGTGTGTGTGTGTGTGTGTGTGTGTGTGTGTGTGTGTGCGTGCGTGCGTGCGTGCGTGCGTGCGTGCGTGCGTGCGTGCGTGCGTGCGTGCGTGTGTGTGTGTGTGTGTTTTGGTGGTTTTTCATGCGTGGGTTTCCGATGGGTAGTCTTTCGAACGCACCCACCAGGGCTCAGCAACGGGTCGTGCATGTGGGTAAATTTGTACATGTGAACTAACGCATTGTGCACGTCCGGGGACAACGCTTGTGGGCAGCCCCTGCGTGCAGTGGGCACGTGTTTTGTGTGCAGTGGGATGAATGTGGAAATGCTGAACGTATTAGGCCTCGCCCAGGCTTACTGGCCTAGTGATGACTTGTTTGTCGGAGCATGCAGCTGCCTTCACTTGGTATTCACAACTTCCCTGACCCATGGCACTGACTGAAGATTTGCCTTGAACAACGGTATCAGCCGCGACTCTTCCGGTTTCATTGGTGATACTTCCGCGAAAATAACGGCGAGAAAAAGCGTGAATCAATTCAGCTCAAGAGAGAGAAAGAGAAAACAGGAGGAGGGGGGTGGAGAGAGGGGGGAGGGGTGGCGGAGGTGGAGGGGGGGGGGGGTGGGGGGGGGGGGGGGGGGGGGCGGGGGGGGGGGGTTGAAGACAGAAGAAGAGATATGTGCAATACCTTCTCAGTTTTCGAGGTTATTTTCTGGTATTCCCGTTCCTCTTTCGTCCCTCTTTGGAAAATGGTATATCCGCCAATGCCTTCTTCTAAAACCGTTTCTCTTCATCTTTGTACAGGTTGAAGAAGAAGAAGAAGAAGAAGAAGAAGAAGAAGAAGAAGAAAAGATGTGCAGGTGGTACAGTTACTCATTTCTATGGCAGTTGTTTCCCTTTCCATCAACCCCCAACCTACCCCCTTGAATTTTGTTCCTTCCTGTACACACATCCCCCTCCCCCCACCCCACCCCCACGTCTTTTGAAATATTTTAGTAGCGTACTATTTTGACTTGATGACCACCACCAAGTTGTATATAATAATACCTTTTGCTTGTTTACACAATTTAAAAAAATCTATTCATGTATTTATTGGCTTATTAATTCATATAATCATTTATAAGTCATCTTTCTTATTGATCACACATTCATTCTCACATTCTATATATTTGCATCCTTATTCATTTGTTCCTCCCTAAAGTTTCATTCGTTCTATCACGCGAATCGTTTCACACTCATGTTTGTCCACCTTTGCTACCCTCACTATCAAAGATGCTCGGCTGAAGGGAAGCCACTCCCGGTAACCAAAGATAAGAAGATGGCGGAGAGAAGTATGCCACGAAGGCGCAAGGTGTGCTCAACGCAAGGGCAAAAGCTTCATCATCAGTGCTGCGTGATTCAGACGACAGAAACTGTTCTTTGATCCAGGAGCAAATGTATCTGGTAAATGGAACTTACCTCGAGGAATGAGGCCTTTGTTACAAAGCATACTGAAAATACAACTCTGAGCAACTTTGTAACTGGACATTTTGTTAATATAGTGCCCTATGAGAGAGAGAGAGAGAGAGAGAGAGAGAGAGAGAGAGAGAGAGAGAGAGAGAGAGAGAGAGAGAGAGAGAGAAGAGAGAGAGAGAGAGAGAGAGACAGAGAGAGAGCGAGAGAGAGAGAGAGAGAGAGAGAGAGAGAGAGAGAGAGAGAGAGAGAATTGTAACAGATTCTGCTGATACAAAATAACCATGTGAGCAACTTTGTTAGTGAACTTTCGGCTAACACAAAAAATAAGCCCGGATGAGGATTTTAAAATTCGAATAAAATAAACTGAAGGCTAACAAGGACAACAACAACAACAACAACAACAAAAACTACAAAAAACAAAAGAGAGAGAGAGAGAGAGAGAGAGAGAGAGAGAGAGAGAGAGAGAGAGAGAGAGAGAGAGAGAGAGAGAGAGAGAGAGAGAGAGAGAGAGAGAGAGACAGACAGACAGACAGACAGACAGACAGACAGACAGACAGACAGAAAGAGAAAGAGACAGACAGACAGACAGACAGGCAGGCAGGCAGACAGACAGACAGACAGCAACAACAAAACCCTACAGCTCAAGAACAACGGGTTTGTTTTTGTACTATTCGTTTCTTTTTGTTCACTTTTTTAATAGTATTTCTTTTTATACCTATCGGATTCTACGACTGGAGGAGGCAAACACACTACAGGCTACTTTGGCGGGTGGCAGGCGTAGGCGGGTGTGAAAGTAAATGTATCTAAATTGTAGAACCGTGTGTAACTAGCTACATTCCAGCCTTGGTATGCAAACCACGTAGTTTCTGGGCAAACAATGAGAGCTACAGCTTAGGAAAGAAACGGCACTTTTTCTTCTTTTCGCCTACTCAACGAGGGCTGGTTGTGTAAATGTGCGTGGTTACCGTCCTGTGATCACTGGAAGTATTCATTCATTAGGTTAATATGTATCATGTGAGCGCTCAGGGCGTTGTTGAGCGCATGGTAAATGTACATTGTTATTATGTGTTCCCCTTTTTTCTTTCACGGAAAACTTCATCGGAAAGATAATGTTATTAGTATGAGTTGTTGGACTGAAAAATATATTAGTTTTGTGACAAACGAAGCAAACTGAAATAAACATGCAGAAAAAGAAAAAAAAGAAAAAGAAAAAACACCTTGAAAATAATTTTGGATGTTTTTGTATGCTATTCACTTGTAAATCTCAAGCTATGTCCTTACTGGCGATTTGTCATTTACTTACATTTTGTCGAGTAAATTAAACACGATGTTCTTGCCACTTACTTACATTTTCTTGAGCAAAACAAATTATGGGTATTTTTGTTAATCACTAATATTGTTCCAGCAGAATTATAACGGATGTTCTTGTCGGTAACATTTTACTAAGTATACTTAACTTCAACATAAAAACGGAAGACGAAAAGATAATCACTTTTTTGACGGAATACCTCTCAGTTTTATATCTAGCTTCCTTTTTCTTTCAATTTCTTTAAGCTTTTCCGTCTCCTTCTTCTGTTTAGTCTTTCTTTTTATTTTCGCCCTGATTGACTGGGCGACTGGGCGTACTGGGCGTACAAAAAAAAAAAGTTTATTTTTTTTCTACTTTTTCTGTTTCTTCGTTCCAAGATTTCCTTTAAGACAAAGGAAGCTTTGTTTACAAAAGAAAAAAAGAAAGAAAAAGGAACGCACTCTCATCCCCCCATCCCCCCCACCCCCTCCCCCAAACAACCGCAACAAAGCACCAAATACGCGTAAGGATCAAGAAAAAAAAAGAGGAAAAAAAATCGCAAAAATAAAATATATAAAAAAAGAAAGAAAGAAGAAGCCACGAATAGTAGTCAAATATTGTATTGACAAAATTACCACACACACACACACACACACACACACACACACACACACACACACACACACACACACACACACACACACACACACACACACACACACACAACACACACACACACACACACACCACACACACACACACACACACACACCCCACACACACACACACACACACACACACACATACAAAAAAGCCTGCAGATAGAAGTATTTGTCACTTTTGTACATTTTTAGGCCAGCTTGTGACTTCGTTTCAGTGTCCATCGTGCTGGTTGACTGGTATACGAGTGTAAACGTGTGAAGGTTTGATTCCATTTGAGAGCGAAGTATTAAATGCAATGCGCAATATCTTCTCACTTTTCGAGGTTATTTTCTGGTATTGCAGTTTCTCTTTCGTTCCTCTTTGGGAAAATCGTTTATCCGCCAGTGCCTTCTAAAACCGTTTCTGTTCATCTTCGTACAGGATACGGAAGCTGAGTATTAATTACTTCTTACAGAAAAGGCAAAAGCAGAACACAGAGCCGCAGATTTTAACCCTAAGGCATTTTCCCCGAACAATACACATATGTATCAATTTTTGTCATTGAGTTTCCTTCATTATTACTATTGTTCTTTTTGTTAACAAATATGCACGTTGGACTAACACTTAAAAGTCAATAGTCAAAAGAAAAAGAAAAAGAAAAAAACAAAAACAACAAAAAGAAAAAGAAAAAAACAACAACACACGTATGTACCTGCATGAAGATTAAAAATACACTCACACACACACACAACAACACACACACACAACAACAACAACAACAACAACAACAACAACAGAAGATTTACATAGAAGAAAGGAGAAATGACTAATACTAATATACATACACACGAATGAAAATAAATAAGTAATAATAATACGTAAGAAAGGAATACAGAAACTACTTAATTAACTAGTCAGTAGATATACAAAGTCTAAAATATAAAATAAAATGAAAAAAGGTACATTTGAAATTTCTTTAAACATGGCGGTGCAAAGAGAGAAGAGATTTCATTTCAATCATATTCCACTGACTACACAACCTCTTCAGTTACTTAGGTATCCCAACCCTATTACAAGCCAATGAACTGATAATTTTGATGCAACGGGATTATTTCAATTACTTCAGTGTTCACTGACTAAACAACCTCCACCGCTACACAGGTACGGAGGCTGTTTAGTCAGTAGAATATGGAATACCGCCCCCTACACGACCCGTATCCGAGTAGTACGACGTGTGTTACAAGAGCTAGCCCCGGACGTGCAGAATGTATTAGTTCACGTATGTCCTAATGTCCCAGTGAACTGACAGCCTCAAGATTCCCCCCCCCCCCACCCCTCACCCGATGGTCAGCTGGTCAGGGTGACACGGACTTACCCGATGTCCGCAAAGTCAGTCGTAATTACGGTCAGTAAACAAAGTGGAGCTGAGGAGTCGTCAACATGGAACCAGCACAGCGGCAGACGGGACCATCGTCCTGTTCCTAATCCCTCAAATCCAACATCACAGGCCCAGCATCTTCTCCGCAGCCAAACTCGCGGACATCGTCACCGGGAAGCGGCCGCCGGCTAATTGTAACCCAGTCTGGAGGGTCCAGTCCAGTCCATGTAGCCACGACGAAAATGTTGCCCTTGCTTGGTCGCTCGCTTGCTAGCTTGCTGGTGGTGGTGGGTCGGACGTTCGAAAAGGGAATTGTGTCCGCTCGATCCGTACCCGCCACTACACCCGACAAACTCTCACGAACAGCAGAAGGCGTTTCCCGTTAAGATTAACACCCAGCGGGACTGCCCTGCTGAAGCTGGCGGCTAGCTCGCAGCGGCTCTGTAGCCGTTCCCAACACCCCTGCACCATCGCGGCACCCGCTGACGGCAAGCTCCGGATCGGCCTTGCCTGCCAACCCAGGATCGCCACCCCCGTCCCCGCCCCCCACCCACAACACCCACAACCCCGCTCCCTGATTGACGGAGAGCTCACAGAAAAGCTGGGGTGCGAAGGTAAACGCGAGGACACAGGGATATAGTTCATCGCAAGTGGGGAAACCTTTTTCGTGTTTGTCTTTTTTTCTTCTTTTTTGTTTAGCTTAGCTTAACCCAATCCAGCATTGGCTTGTCCTCAGCCATCGCTTTTCTTTCAACTGAGCTTTTGTGAGGAGGCGCGCGCAGTGGAGGGAGCGAGAAGGGGGGGGGGGGGGGGGCAGAGAAGGGAGATGAATAAGTTTATAGGAAAACGGTCCAGATGGTGACAGCGGCACCAGGCAGGTTGGGCCGGTGTTGACACAGACGAGGGGATGCTCTGCAGTTAAGTCTGTCGAGGTCTGTACTGCATGGATGCAGAAGGCATGCTGTTACGAAATGATTTTTATCTGTTACGGCACACTTCGTAAGAAGCAGTTGAGATTAACGACAAAGCAAGTTATCTGGATAAAATAGGGAAAGGATTCCCGCCTAAAATAACAACAAAAACAAACAGCAAACGTCAAACAGACAACAACAGCAACGACAACAACAAAGAAGAAGAAGAAGAAGAAGAAGAAGAAGAAGAAGAAGAAGAAGAAGAAGAAGAAGATAGAAGAAGAAGAAGAAAGGTGGGGTGGGTGCGGGTGGCGAGTCACGGAATTTGTTTTTACAATACAACAATACGTAATACAATACAACAATACTTTATTAATCCTAAAAAGTAAACGTGGTAAATGCGGGGCCACTTTCGACGAGATGGCCAAGCCAAACCATCATGCAGACAAAGAAAACAGAACCAAACACGAGCAAAAGCATTATGCCCCTCCTCTCTCCTCCCCCCGCCCCCCATCCCTAGCAAAACAAGCAGCTAACCAAATCAAATCAAATCCAAACTGAACAAAACAGAAGGAAACATCAAATAACAAACAAACCAGCGAACCAGGACTGATAACAGTATGTACGTTCTTCGTTTCATTTGGCGTTTGTTATATTTTGAAAAATGCTTTTGGTACGATTCTGTTTTCTCGACAACTGTAAACCACGTAACATCGCTGTTTTCAGTACGTGAAGAAATCAAGCATGAACATGAAACAAGAAGGAAGCATTGAATGTGTTCAGAACTCACTCAACGGTTCTATCTTGCTATCCACCAGCCTACCTGCTATATGCCTGCTTGTCCGATTAAACAGTCACTCGTATCATTTACTCGATTTGTCATGCATTTCGTCAGTCATTCTAACAAAACACACCAATCGATAAACCTATTGTGACGAACGCTAGTAAGGGTATAAAGAGATACGTGAGTATGCAAAACGTGTATGCATACGACTTCAAAACGAAAAAGGGGCAAGTTATAACCTTGGTGATAGCAATGGTATTAGCTTCTCTCTCTCTCTCTCTCTCTCTCTCTCTCTCTCTCTCTCTCTCTCTCTCTCTCTCTCTCTCTCTCTCTCTCTCTCTCTGTGAAGCATACACTTTGTTTAAAACGTGTAGGCGTATTTCAAAGAATTAAGCAATCGTCTGTCAGGTCTACCTAAACTGAGTAACTGCTAAAACAGAAACATGTTAAGAAGTAGCATTTAGAAGTGAGTTTTTCTTTTTAAAAATATTAATAACAATAAAGGTAAGTAGTAGTAGCAGTAGTATCAGCAGCAGCAGCAGTAGTAGAAGTAGTAGTAGTAGTAGTAGATCTAGTAATAGTAGTGGTAGTAGTGGTGTGTGTGTGTGTGTGTGTGTGTGTGTGTGTGTTGTTGTGTGTGTGTGTGTGTGTGTGTGTGTGTGTGTGTGTGTGTGTGGTGTGTGTGTGTGTGTGTGTGTGTGTGTGTGTGTGTGGTGTGTGTGTGTGTGTGTGGTGTGTGTGTGTGTGTGTGTGTGTGTGTGTGTGTGTGTGTGTGTGTGTTGTGTGTGTGTGTGTGTGTGTGTGTGTGTGTGTGTGTGTGGTGTGTGTGTGTGTGTGTTGTGTGTGTGTGTGTGTGTGTGTGTGTGTGTGGTGTGTGTTTGTGTGTGTGTGTGTGTGTGTGTGTGTGTGTGTGTGTGTGTGTGTGTGTGTGTGTGTGTGTGTGTGTGTGTGTGTGTGTGTGTGTGTGTGTGTGTGTGTGTGTGTGTGTGTGTGTGTGTGTGTGTGTGTGTGTGTGTGTGTGTGTGTGTGTTGTGTGTGTGGTGTTGTGTGTGTTGCGCGCGCGCGCGATGTGTCTCACCTGGTCGGAACAGTCTGAAATCTGATCCCAGAATCTGTAATCCTCACAGTTCACCTCTTCCTCGAATCCCTCTGTGGCTAGGCCCCGGGCGCCGAATTCCGTCCTTGTGTGCAGGCTCATTTTACTTCCGGTTACCTCATCGCCACTGACACTTTTTTGTCTAGCACTTCTCTGAATACAGTCACGCACACTGTCCGTACTTTGACAACTCCGGTGCCAGTATGATAAGCGTATCCGTCGAAAAACGAAAGGAGAAAGTGAAGGTACACTTTATTCCAGTACGTTATAAATTTGCAGAGAACAAGAATACAAACACAACAAAAACCACATTCATCAGTTCATCAGTGAACTGGGAAACTAGTCAGCCTGCTTTGCCAGAGATGATGGAGTCAAGTAATATATTCCTCTCCAAATGTCCAAACTAACTCTTCAGGAAGTGACGGATGCAGGCTTACCAGTCAATATGTATATAACCAGACGTAGGAGGCAAAGGCACAGGTCATTGGCCCCGAGTCAGAATCAGATGTCTTAAAACGAAAAGAGGCACCTTAGCAATGCACTTTAGTATGACGCACTTTAACCAGTGCTGCGACCGAATGTCGACAGAGTAGTACTGTAAAGAAAACCGGAGCTTGAGTTTTATTTCCAGTTTCGGACCAATGCTGTTTGAAGAGGCGGTTGTCCGAGTACGCGTTGCGGGCGTACAAATTAATAGTACTTTGTAGTGTGACGTCAGCAACCACTCCGACAGAAGCAGTACTCCCCCACCCACCTCATCCCCATCCCCACCCTGAACCACTCCTGGGCCTCAGTCTCTGACACTTTTTGTTCTCTTTTCTTTTACGGCGGCAAGCAGGCCCATGGTTTTGTGTACACAAGGTAGGCGACACCCACTACCAAGGCATTCGTCCGTCTTCATAACTGAACTAGGATGTGTTCGTGATGAGTAACGCCCTCTCTCTCAAGAAAAAGGTGTTCTAATTGATTTCTATTGCGATAACGAGCGCTTTCTCTTCCTACATGTAGTTTACATGTGTGTGTGTGTGTGTGTGTGTGTGTGTGTGTGTGTGTGTGTGTGTGTGTGTGTGTGTGTGTGTGTGTGTGTGTGTGTGTGTGTGTGTGGTGTGTGTGTGTGTGTGTGTGTGTGTGTGTGTGTGTGTGTGTGTGTGTGTGTGTGTGTGTGTGTGTGTGTGTGTGTGTGTGTGTGTGTGTGTGTGTGTGTGTGTGTGTGTGTGTGTGTGTGTGTGTGTGTGTGTGTGTGTGTGTGTGTGTGTGTGTGTGTGTGTGTGTGTGTGTGTGTGTGTGTGTGTGTGTGTGTGTGTGTGTGTGTGTGTGTGTGTGGTGTGTGTGTGTGTGTGTGGTGTGTGTGTGTGTGTGTGTGTGTGTGTGTGTGTGTGTGTGTGTGTGTGTGTGTGTGTGCGTGTGGTGTGTGTGTGTGTGTGTGTGCAGTGCGTGTGTGTGTGTGTGCGTGCGTGTGTGTGTGTGTGCATTCATGTTGCATGCGTTGAATTTTGACAATATGTATTTGTAAAGAACGTGTAAGCGCTTAGGGCCTGTGCGGATTAGGCGCTCTAAGT
>JABMCL010003107.1:740000-747500 GCA_018857735.1 Alviniconcha marisindica | reverse complement strand
CACACACACACACACACACACACACACACACCACACACACACACACACACACACACACACACACACACACACACACACACACACACACACACACACACACACACACACACACACACACACACACACACACACACACACACACACACACACACACACACACACACACCACACACACACACACACACACACACACACACACACACACACACACCAGGTGGTTGTTTATTTTATTGGCACCCACAGTGTGATAACGACACATGAAAGACATCGACAGAATACTTTCAATAAGAGACTGGTTGAAAACGAAAACTGGAACTTAAAAAAATATATAAAAATGTTGTATAAATAGAAAAGAATTAAACTTTCTCATAAGTAATCTTCAATTGTCCTTTCTTTACAATGGCTTCAGAGTTTCGTCCCATTTATTGTCGAAAAGATAATGGATTACACATACAGTAGTTTTCGTAGATGTTTCACGGATTACGTCCTTTCCTTCTAAAATCAAGCGACTTCTCTGTTTTTAGCCATATTCAGATCTGAATACAAATTGTCAACTCGGCAACAAGCTCAGACGGTGTCCACGGTCCTGTCCAGATCCCGGACATAGGGATAGCAGAACACTATGATTTGTAAATTTGACTACATGCCTATTTTTATGGTTGCTTCTACACTGTCTGCGTGAAGAAGATGGAGAAGTGGAGACAGCACAGAACCCTGAGGGGATCCAGTATATGTTAAGGACTGCTCTGAAAACGGTCATTGCCCAAACCAACAGCACAGCGATCCGATTTGGCTGTGGGGAAGAAAAAAACCAGAAAAAAACCCAACAACAACAAAAAACAACAACGATGTTCTGTGAAAGTGAACGAATCTGCAGACCAAACGTTAAGTTGTTTGTGTACGATACGTGGCTGCATGGTGTTCAAAGCATATGCAAAACCGGCGACTTTTTCCCCTCGTCGGTGCGATGCCTCTCAAGATGCCAGCACGGTGTGTTCAATATAATCACATCGGTGTCCTTGACTTCATGGAGCCTTCAACATGAACACCTTGTCGTCTCCTGCCCCTCCCTTCCTGCTGAAGGTGTTCAACATGACTAGCTTGGAGTCTTTGACATTCCGTTACATTTCAGGGTATTCCGCGTGAACCCCTTGGTGACTTCCACACCTCTCACCATATACAGGGCGTTTCACGTGAACTCTTCGGTATCTTCCATACCTTCCACATGGTGTTGCATATGAACAGCTCTGTGTCTTCCATACTCTCCACGGGGGTGCCCCACGTAATCCGCTCTGTGTCTTCCACACACACCTCGCTGTACAGGGTGTCGTTCCATGTGAACACCTCAGCGTCCTCTACATCTTTTACACGGCGTTCAGTGTGAACAGCTCAGTCTTTTCCACTTCCACTCCTTATATAGAGTGTTCCAGGTGAACAATCGGTGTCTTGCACGCCTTTCTTCTTCCTTTTTATTTAAAGTGTTTTCATATATGTGATATTAGATTGATTTTATGATTATCAAGATGATCTTCCACATCCCTCTCCCTGTTCTGGGTGTTCCACTTAAACACCTCGCTGTCCTCCACCCTTTCACTAGTCGTTCAGTGTGAACAGCTCGGTATTTTCCATTTCCCATCCTTATTTAGGGTGTTCCACATGAACGCATCGGTATCATCCACACCTTTCACTCGGAGTTCAATGTGAACAGCTTAATGTTTTCCACTTCCCCTCTTTATTTAGGGTGTTCCACTTGAATAACTCTGTATCCCTCACATGTCTCTCCTCGTGAATGGTATTCCAAGAGAACAGCCGGTCTCCTCACCATCTTCCACACGGTGTTCAGCTGTGAAAAGCTCTGTTTTCCACCTCCCCTTCTGATATGGGGTGTTCAACGTAAATAACTCGGTGTCTTTCACACGTTTCACAAGATATTCGATGTGAACAGCTCGGTGATTTTTTTTACACCCCTATCCGTTTACAGGGTCTTCCATGTGAATGGCTCGGTGTCTTCAGCACCCTTCACAAGGTGTTCCACGTGAACAGGTTGGTGTCCCCACACCCTCCACATGGTATTCCACTTGAGCAACTCGATGTCCTCCACTCCCTCCACTAGGTGTTTATTCCACGTGAACTGCTCGGTGTCGTCCATATCTTGCACAAAGTGTTCAGTGGGAACAGGTCGGGGTCTTCCACACCCTCCATATCGTATTCCACTTGAGCAACATGTTGTCCTCCACTACCTCCACAAGGTGTTCTACGTCAACATCTCGGTGTCTTCCATATCTTCCACATGGTGTTCAATGTGAACAGTTCGGAGTCTTCCACACCCCATTCATTCCCTATTCAGGGTGTTGCACGTGAACAACTCAGTGTCTTCCTTTTCTTTCACATGGTATTCATGTGAACAGCTCGATGTCTTCCACACCCCATTCTCTATTCAGGGTTTTGCACGTGAACAGCTCAGTGTCTTCCATGTCTTCCATATGGTGTTCATGTGAACAGCTCGATGTCTTCCACACCCCATTCCCTATTCAGGGTTTTGCACGTCAACAGTTCGGTGTCTTCCATGTTTTCCACATGGTGTTCATGTGAAGAGTTCGGTGTCTTCCACACCCCATTCCATATTTAGGGTGTTGCACGTGTCGGTTTCTTCCATGTCTTTCACATGGTATTCTTATGAACAGATCGGTGTCTTCCACACCCCATTCATTCCCTATGCAGGGTTTTGCATGTGAACAGCTCGGTGTCTTCCACACCCCATTCCCTATTCAGGGTTTTGCACGTAAACAGCTCGGTGTCTTCCATGTCTTCCACATGGTGTTCATGTGAACAGCTCGATGTCTTCCACACCCCATTCATTCTCTATTCAGGGTTTTGCATGTGAACAGCTCGGTGTCTTCCACGCCCCATTCCCTATTAAATTTAGGGTGTTGCACGTGAACAGCCCGGTGTCTTCCATATCTTCCACATGGTGTTCACGGTGTCTTCTACACCCATTCCCTATTCAGGGTTTTGCACGTGAACAACTCGGTGTCTTCTTCCACACCCCTTGTCCTCCCTGTGCAGAACATTCAAGTCTCTCCGAGGCTGTTTGATGTGTAACGCTTCTTCTTAATTATTCGCGTTACTTCACAGACGTCTCTTGGACCAGATAATCTATCGCTGTTATCTGTGTGTTGGCTTGCTAATGATCAGCAGGTAAATATTCTCCTCAGACAAACCTGCCTTTTCATACTCTCCAGGCGGAGTGGCCTTGTCCCCTTAGTCTCTTACAAACAGCCGGAAAGACGCTGATAATGAATTACAGTCTAGAACGTGTGCAGAGTTAATGTCAAGCTAACCCAGATGTGTGAAATTTCCCATAGACTGCATTGCTTTGGTTCGACTTAAAACAACAACAACAACAACAGCAGCAGCAGCAGCCCAGCAGCAGCAGCAGCAGGCAGCAGCAGCAACAACAACAACAACAGACATACAACCTTATGGGAATCACGGATGGATTAAACTCAGAAATGAAAACGTACGCAAACTCGAGATTTTGCTATGCATACATAATCTGATGCTCTTTCAGAAAATCGACAATTCGGTTAGACCTAGTGCTTTTTCCCCCTCTCAACACAATTTCCTTTTGCTTAAAATATTTGTTAAAAGAAAGACTAACAATGCTGTTGGAATCACGGATGGACTAACGAGACAACTTAAACTTAACTTAAACTTATCCAGATTTGACTTTCTGATGCACATACATGATTTGATACTCGCCCTGAAAATCGACCTTTCGTCTAAACTTAATGTTGTTTGTTTTATTCAAACATTTGACTTCCATGGAAGATAACCTGTCGATCATTCTGGCAACTAAACAATACAAACAAACAAACAACAAACAAACGAAGCAAAGACAATAAGGGGATGGGAGAAAGGGGGGCAGACACACAGGAGAGAGAGAGAGAGAGAGAGAGAGAGAGAGAGAGAGAGAGAGAGAGAGAGAGAGAGAGAGAGAGAGAGAGAGAGAGAGAGAGAGAGAGAGAGAAGAGAGAGAGAGAGAGAGAGAGAGAGACAGACAGACAGACAGACAGACAGACAGACAGACAGACAGACAGACAGACAGACAGACAGACAGAGACGTAGAAAGAGAGACAGAGACAGATAAGATGATACTTTATTACACAATGATAAAGATTTAAGCACGATTCGGCTTTTTTGCAAATCTGTCCCTGATGACAAACACAGCAACATTCAATACATCAAACAAGAATACAATAATAAACACCGACAGAGAGAGAGAGAGAGAGAGAGAGAGAGAGAGAGAGAGAGAGAGAGAGAGAGAGAGAGAGAGAGAGAGAGAGAGAGAGAGAGAGAGAGAGAGAGAGAGAGAGAGAGATAATACTTTATTACACAGGGATAAAGATAAAGCAAACAGAGACAGAGACAGAGACAATGCTCGATCGACAGAATTTAAGAAAGTTTGAATGACATCGAAACTGCAAGAGAAGGACAAGGTTATACGAGTATCTTCACATTTGAGCACCCATATCGAACAATGCAATCATACCCACTAAACAGCATAATATAATATGTAGACACTTACGCCCTATGATACTTTCCGCTGTTCCGGACTTTGGCAAAACGGTCAATGTCCGTATCCATGTTTGATTTTGTCGATGTTGATGTTCCTGGTGGCAACTGGAGGCTCTCTGATGTCAGTTTAGTTCACCTTTTCGATAATGTTCCCGCTTTTCGTCTTTTAGTTGATCATCATGAACGACTGGAGACAGGAAGGCACTGAAACAGCAAAGTGTTTTGTGAGCTGAAGAATCGGCCATAGTTATATTATATTTTGCACGGAAGCTTTTTGTATTGGGGATAGCATCAACATGTTCTAACAGTTTTGCCGAGACAGTCAGTCGTTGCTGGATGAGAATCAGGCCAGCTGTGTGTGCGTGCGTGCGTGCGTGCGTGCGTGCGTGCGTACGTGCGTGCGTGTGTGTGCGTGCGTGCCTGCGTGCGTGCGTACGTGCGTGCACGTGTGTGTGTGTGGTGTGTTGTGTGTGTGTGTGTGTGTGTGTGTGTGTGTGTGGTGTTGTGTGTGTTTGTTGGTTGTGTGTGTTGTGTTGTGTGTGTGTGTGTTGGTGTGTTTGTGGTGTGTGTGTGTGGTGTGTGTGTGTGTGTGTGTGTGTGCTGTGTGTGTGGTGTGTGTGTGTGTGTGTGTGTGTGTGTGTGTGTGTGTGTGTGTGTGTGTGTGTTGTGTGTGTGTGTGTGTGTGTGTGTGTGTGTGTGTGTGTGTGTGTGGTGTGTGTGTGTGTGTGGTGTGGTGTGTGTGTGTGTGTGTGTGTGTGGGTTTGGGGAAGGATGTGCGTGCTCTGGTCCACTTTTTTTCCCCTTCACATCGTCCTCTGCAGCAAATAAAAAATCGCTCTTGTATGTCTCCATTATGTTGGGACATACAGCATGACAGTAAATACAAGTTTATGATTCCACTCAACCAAGACATCCAATGTTTGCCCAGTCTTCAGACTTATGCACGAAAATCGGGGTGAGAGAGGCTGAGAGGTGGGGATTAAGGGCGGGGGGACGGTGGGGGAGGGAGGGGGGACGGCGCTGGATATTCCGATTATGAAACAGACATCTTCCTTTGTGTGTTTTTGTTTCTGTTTTTGGTTGTGGCTAGGAATCTCGTGTGAATATGTGGGTCACTTAGATAAACCCGAAGTATATTTCCCTCACCCACCCACACCCCTCCCACATACGCTAACAGACACCACCACCCCTTCCCGTGCACACACATCCAAACCCCATTCGCCCAGACACGGCACACCCATCACTACTCTCCACCCCCCACGCACACCCACCAACACACGCCAGCAGGCACCACCACCACTTCCCGCACACACACATCCAAACCCCACTCGCCCAACCACGGCACACCCATCCCCACCCCCCACACGCACGCCCCCCATACACACATTCACCCACCAACCACCACACACACACACGCACACACACACACACACACAACACACACACACACACACACCACACGCACGCGCGCGCCGCACGCACGCACACGCACAACGCACGCACGCGAACGCACGCACGCACGCACACACACACACACACACACACACACACACACACACACACACACACACACACACACACACACACACACACACACACTCCACAATACACACATCCCTTAACCACCACCACCACCTCCACCACCACAACAACAACAACCCTAAATTCACTTGCAAAGTTTCTTTCTCCCATCTGCCCCAGGTAGATTGACAGTCTAACATCACATTCCAGTTTCCCCCTGGACCTAATGGCTCATGTCGGAGAAAGTAACAAATTGGAAACGTGAGTGCTTTCAGATGCATTTATCATCCACCCGCCCAGAAATGTTCCTGTTCTGTGCGTCACAGAACTTCACAGCCGTTCCGGGGACGTAAGCGGTGCAAGGGACGCAACTCTGGACAGTTGCATTGCACTGGCAGGGGAGATTATCGCTCATTAGTCGGAGAGAACACCGGAGATCAAGTTGGCTGCGTAAATCCAAGACCGATAACTGATTTTTAATGCTCTGTCAACCATAACGTTTTTACCAGGACGATGTAAGACAAACAAACAAAATAACAGAAAGCCAGCCAATACACCAACACGGCAACCAACCAATTATGCTACCTACCTAGCAAAGCAACCATCTTACCGATTTACCAACCGAAATTGTTCCGAGTACCGTGCATACAAAAATTAAGTCCCTTCGGTTGAGACTGCAGAGCTAAGTTGGGAATCATTTTGCTTAGCGTCCATAGAAGGGATTTTAGGGACGGTGGGGGGGGGGGGGGGAGGGGGGAGGGGGAGGGGGGGGGGGGATGAAAGAGTGAAGGCTCGAAACTGGCAGCGCCAGCCAACCCGGAAGACCAAGAATGCCGTGGACCGCCGCCAGAACAACAAAAATGTTAGGGCAGTGTCCGTACGCCACTGCGCAGCAACTAGTGTACCACGCAAGTGCTGTCTCAACTGCTGTGCGGAACAGAGTCACAAAGACAATGTCCGTAGCTCTGCTGTCGAGAAACAACTGACGCAAAAGAAGTCCAACTCTCAAGCCCAGCTAGCTCCACCTTCCTAATCTTGATCTGTTCTGGGCTAAGTTGAGGGTCCAGCACCATATCCCTCCTCTTGATCTCTTCTGGGCTAACTTGAGGGTCCAGCACCAGCTCCCTCCTCTTGATCTCTTCTGGGCTAACTTGAGGGTCCAGCACCATCTTCCTCCTCTTGATCTCTTCTGGGCTAACTTGAGGGTCCAGCATCATATCCCTCCTCTTGATCTCTTCTGGGCAACTGTAGGGTCCAGCACTGTCCTCGCCTACCTCGCGCAACTTAGGTCCAGCAAGTCTCTCCCCGATCTCTTCTGGGAACAGCACCAAAGACCATGTCCGTAGCTCTGCTCGTCGGGCAACTGAGCGTCCCAAAGAATCCACTCTCCCTGCCCCTTCA
>JABMCL010003107.1:725000-735000 GCA_018857735.1 Alviniconcha marisindica | reverse complement strand
CCAGTATCTCTATTCGTCTTCTCGAAACTCTTTTTCTAAATTCCATATAAGTCCAGTGGGGCGTTTTAAAATAAACTCCCTAATTGTTAGTTAACATTTTTATTTTTACTTCCCTGTGCTTGAACAAACATATTTTGGGAAGGAAAACTCATTTAAATACTACAAACAGAACTTCATTCAACTCCAGCTGAAAAACGAAAGTTCACTAAGTTCGTGTTTTAAAGAAAACAATATTGCGTTATTTTTTTATACCTCGAAATAATATATTATCCTTAAGTTGTAGACAGTGGCCGAGAAGACTTTGTTTGTTTTTTAATTCTTGGATTCATACAAAAACCATTCCTGGTTCGCACTGATGTGCAAATCTCTCTCTCTCTCTCTCATTCAGAATGTACTCTCTCTCTCACTGTCTGTCTGTCTCTCACTGTCTGTCTGTCTGCCTGCCTGTCTCTCACTCTCTGTCTGTCTGTCTGTCTCTCACTCTCTGTCTGTCTGTCTGTCTCTCACTCTCTCTGTGTCTGTCTGTCTATCCCCCCCCCCTCTACCAAACTGTACAGATCATACCCAGTGCCAGTTCAACTAGCCCTCGCGGGTCCTCAAACTTTCCAAATCCGGCTGTCATAACAGCAAATCCCCACGTCCCAGAGACACGAGGTTTTCCTGCCCCCCTCCCCATCTGTCGGGGGGTTGAGCCTCGTCACCTGCCCAGACTGCCAACGGTGGCACGTGCGATGGGGCGCGAACAAGGATAATCTAACGTCGAGTACATTGTTGCCTCGGTGTGCTACCCCGGTTTGCCATCGGATACCCATTTAGCCGCATTTCCCCAGGGGGGAGCACTGTAGAGCATACCTATCCGTGTTTGGCCTTTGAGTGGACAGTGTCGTGTCAGGCGGATGAGCCAGGAACCCAAAGACATTATATTACGTACGAGCTGCTCGCGCCGGTGTTTGAAGATGCTCTCTTTCGCCAGCTGTGGATTTGGGTTCTTGGGTACAGGAGTTAGTTTGTGAGAGAATGAGTCAGTGAGCGAGTGAGTCGTAAAATGAGTTACTGTCGGAGCGAGTCAGTAGTGACTGGCTAAGAGACTGAACGAATGAGTTAGCGAGCTCTGTTGCCATAGTGTTAAAATATTAATGTGTAATATTAAAGATAAATGTGGGCGATGTGCACTTTGGTTCCACGTCTAGAACCAAATTCTGGGCACCTGAACTAAGATGCTGTTGTTCTGCAAGTTGCGCTCCATACGGTTATATATATACATGCCGGCCCCCAAAGTTTAAAAAAACTGAAGAATGCTACGAGAATAATCTGAATAGCCACGGTGATCCCTATTATGTACGAAAATCAACGTAGTGGCCTATTTACTGACCGGAAACATCTGCAGAAAGCCGGAGAACATCTGGCACAGTCAGCAAATCGAACAGCAGTGGAGACCACATGCCCGCATCTTGCAGAAGCTGTGGGTTAGACAGGAGCTCGAAGCCGCAGACCATCTTGAACTCAGACTCAAAAATCGATGAGACAATACACAAACCCGCGGACCATCTCGCGTGCAGATCGTCGACTCAGCAACAAATGAGACATACACAAATCCGCAGACCATCTTGCGGGCTGACTCAACAACAGATGAGACCGACACAAACCAGCAGACGATCTCGCGTGCAGACTCAATAACTGATGACAAATACACAAACCAGCAGACGATCTCGCGTGCAGATCATGGACTCAGCAACGAATGAGACATACACGGATTCGCAGACCATCTTGCGGGCAGACTCAATAACTGATGACAAATACACAAACCAGCGGACCATCTCGCGTGCAGATCATGGACTCAGCAACGAATGAGACATACACGGATTCGCAGACCATCTCAGACTCAGCAACCGATGAGACACAGCGACTCTAACGGGGCATGTGCCTCAGGGGTACACAGGGGTTTCAATGGGTCACGGGCATTAGCTGTCCGGTCCTTCCGGCCATCGCGGGCATTAGCTGTCCGGTCCTTCCGGCCATCACGGGCATTAGCTGTCCGGTCCTTCCGGCCATCACGGGCATTAGCTGTCCGGTCCTTCCGGCCATCACGGGCATTAGGAGGGAGAGTGGGTCATTTCGGGTTTTATTTGGTCTCCAAGCAGGTCTGAATGAACGAGGTGTTCATAGTCTCTATATCCCCCCCCCCCCCCCCCCTGCATATTTTAACCTCTTCACTGCCAGGATGTTACTTCAAAACGACCAATAAAAGAGCAAATTTCGCAACCCTCAAGCCTTTTTGTCTTCTGTTTCGCATCGGCATGTGAAAGGATTTTCACCAAAACACATAGCATTGAAAGTGGATGCTACAGGACCGGAAAATACACTGTCTGCAGGCGCGTCAGTGCATCTTTCAGCCCGGAAGTTTTACAGGCTGGGGCAGTGAGAAGTTAAGAAGTTGTGGAATCACAAGGGACAGGATTGGGCGAGGGGTTATATGATTATTACTTTCAAGAGACGGCAGCAATTCCACGTGGCATCAGCCATGTCAGCGTTGTAAGTACACGACTTCGGTGGATATTCAAAAACGCGTTGCAAAAAGCTAGTCACTCATGTAGAATCACATGCGAGCGCAGTGAGTCTGCTCGAGAGCGGAGAATAGCGTAATATAAAAGCGATCAACATCAACAATGCTGTGTGTGTGTGTGTTGCTGCTGTTGTATTAATTCAGCTTGTTTAAAAGCTGAATTCACAACCCAAGCACCCTCAAGGCAATCAACGAAGAAATCAAACACGCACAGTGAAAGAGATTTTAAAATAAGTTCTAAACATAACAATTGCACACATTGTTAAAACAACAACAAAACCGAGAAGAAAAAAATGAGAGAGAGAGAGAGAGAGAGAGAGAGAGAGAGAGAGAGAGAGAGAGAGAGAGAGAGAGAGAGAGAGAGAGAGAGAGAAAGAAGAAAGAAAAACGAAGAAAAGAAAACAACAACAAGCCGCAATCAGTAAGCATAGATTGCTATTCCCTTATACTATTGACATTCATAACAAGCACAGAGACTGAAATGTAACAAAATTAGAGTTAAAAAAAAGAAGAAAGAATCACAGTCATTAATTAACGAATAACTGACAGGCCTGCCAAATCCGTCAGTGCTTGACCCCAAAATGTGAAACATTTTCCTGTGATAACTCGCCCACCAACATGTTCATTTAGAACCATTTTAGCCGGATGCATTATCTCTGTGACGTCTTTTGCTTCCTTTCTCTGAAGTCAGGCGGACACCAGTCTGCAGAGACATACGGCTGTGGACGCAGAAGAAGAAAGAGCAATAGAATAAAAAATAAAATAAAAATAAACGTAAGGAAAGGATTTGTTATTTGTCATCGCTTGACCTCTGAAGAACATTTCGCTACAGAAAATAAAATTATGTTATCTTCCGAAACGTACCTTTATTTCTAGGGGCATTTTGTTGTTGTTGTTAAGAACGGATGTTCCGGTAAATATTTTGCCCTCACTCGCAAACAACCAGCTGAATAAAACGAATGCAACATTATTAAGACCGATTACTGGTTTGGAAGTCTGTTTCTTAGGCCGCACCGTCTATAGATCTGAAACACTCTCCTTTGAAAAGTTAGGTCATTAAGTTTCCAAGACCTTGCTCCGAGGGGAAAATGGGCCTTTAATCGCCATTTCACAAGCTGTGCAAACCTACCCCCCACCCCACCCCACCCCACCCCACCCCACCCCACACACACCTCCCATGCCTTAGACACCCCACCCCACCCCACCCCACCACACACACACCTCCCATGCCAGACACCCCACCCCACCCCACCCCACCACACACACACCTCCCATGCCTTAGACACCCCACCCCACCCCACCCCACCACACACACACTCCCATGCCTTAGACACCCACCCCACCCACCCACCACACACACACCTCCATGCCTTAGACACCCCACCCCACCCCACCCCACCACACACACACCTCCATGCCTTAGACACCCCACCCCACCCCCACCCACCCCACCACACACACCTCCCATGCCTTAGACCCCCACCCCACCCCACCCCACCACACACACCTCCCATGCTTAGACACCCCACCCCACCCACCACCCACACACACCTCCCATGCCTTCCAGCCACCCACCCCCACACACACCTCCGCCAGACACCCCACCCCCAAAACGGAAAATGGCGACAGGAAACAGAATATAAAGGACCCTCTGTGTTGTTAATATAAAGGACCCTCTGTGTTGTTAATATAAAGGACCCTCTGTGTTGTTAATATAAAGGACCCTCTGTGTTGTTAATATAAAGGACCCTCTGTGTTGTTAATATAAAGGACCCTCTGTGTTGTTGAAATGGCCTTGTGTGTGTTCCGCGACTACCCTCTGCATTTCCTGCGATCTAAATGGCGACAGGCAAAAGAATATAAAGGACCCTCTGTGTTGTTGAAATGGCCTTGTTTGTGTTCCGCGACTACCCTCTGCATTTCCTGCGATCTTATATACAGTCTTGTCACGGTGGGTGTCGAAGTAAGTAAGTACGTAAACATGGTGTTTAACGTCCACAGAAACCATATTGCTTATTTGGGAGGGGAGTGGGGGGGAGGGGGTATGGAGGTGGGGGAGAGGTAGATTATATACCTATCGCTACACTGCCACCACCAAAATGACCTGCATTAAGATGGGCAGCGATGAGAGCCATTTTAATGTTTCACTAATTGTGTGGAAAAGTCACAAGACTGTGTCCACAAACCACAACTTTTGAAGAGAAAGGAGAGCCGAAGCGGTATCGAACCGAGGTCCTTCCGCTAACCAGCCTACCGCCTTACCGCTAGGCCAAACCGGCTCTCTAGGTGTCGAAGTGCAAACATGCGTGTATATTTAATACGAAGCACGAAAAGGGCGTTCACAAAAAAGTATGTAGCCAATACCGAGACAGAAAGCTTACAAAGTGATGCACGGTGAGAGTGAGAGGCAGAAGCTAGGCGGGAGCCTGGCGTGCTAAGTATGTATACTCTCTTCACACCTGAGGCTGAGATGAAAGACGGGAGTATCCGATAGTCGCCCAGAGATCGGCTCCGGCCGAAGTTATGTCCTAGAAAATGCCTTAATTTGCCTTAATGTTGCTTCTTATGAGTCAGGCGGAAAAGATTTTGTGTCGAGGCCCACGTTTCGGTATGCAGAGGAGCAATCCTGATGGTCGATCAATGAGAATTATGTTTGCGGATGCGTATAAGTGCATTATGTTTATATTAGCACACACGCACGCACACGCACACGCACACACACACACACGCACACACATAGCACATCGGGACAACACAACACACACACACACACACACACACACACACACACACACACACACAACACACATAACACGCGCACTGACATACAACACACACACACACACACACACACACAGCTCAGCAACCACGACACGCACGCACACACAAAAATATATAAAAATTAAGATCTGGCTATTTTAACTGTTTAAAATTTGTTTCTTAATTTTTATATATTTTTGTGTGTGCGTTGCGTGATGTCGAGTGTGTGTGTGTGATGTGTGTGTGTGTGTGTGTGTGTGTGTGTGTGTGTGTGTGTGTGTGTGTGTGTGGGTGTGTGTGTGTTGTGTGTGTGTGTGTTGGTGTAGATGTGTGGTATGATGTGTGGTGTGTGTGTGTGTGTGGATTTGAATTGTGTGGTGATGCTGTATGGTGCGTATAGGTGGTGAATGCATGCAGGCGTGTGTGGATGGTGTGTGCGTGTGCTGTGTGCGTGGTGTGTGTGTGTGTGTGTGTGTGTGTGTGTGTGTGTGTGTGTGTGTGTGTGTGTGTTTTTTTAAAGTTTTGTGGGAGGGTGGGCGGGTGTTGGGACCGGTTACGACCATAGTTGCGGTTGTCTTCACTTGGAAAATTAAACTCCGTAAAACATGTGGCACCTTTTTTTTTCCTTATTTTCCTTCTTCGTTTTTTTCATCCTTTTCTTTTTCTTTCAAATTTGGAGCAGGTTGGGTCGGCGCATGGTCTGATTATTTTATTGGGTTAGAATTTAAAAAAAAAATCATTTCTCTCTGCCTTTCTGTCTCTCCGTCTCTGTCTCTCTGTGTCTGTCTCTGTCTCTCTGTCTATCTGTCTGTCTCTCTTTCCTTGAAAGTGTCGGGAGGGTGGGCCGGGGCTGAGTCTGGTTACTGTCTGTTAAAAGGGTGGCGATTTAATGGGGTTTTTTTGTGTGTTTTTTCTTTTTCTTTTTGGAGGCGTGGGGTGGGTGGATGTTTTTTTTTCTGACGAGGGCTTTTCTTTCGCTTTTTTCTTTGCAGGTTTCTTCTCTTCTGAATGCTTACCGAAGTCTGTACTGTGCAGAGGGCGGTGTGCAGAAATGAACTGCTCGTAGAGTACGGGCGGGAACGTGGAAGGAAAAGAACCCATACCCCACCCCACCCTGCTCCCCACACCACCTCCTCCACCCCACCACCCCGCCTCATCTGCCTCTTACACATCGGAGTGACCGCGACAAGAATTGTTGATTCAGTGGCGACTCCGGGCCTTCGGCAGACGCTTGCTGTAGGTATCGGAAGGTGTGGACTGTCTGGCAGATCAGTCTCTTCAGTGGTCTGCGGTCTGATAAGGTATCGATTATCTTCGTGTGCAAATAGGCTGTTTCAAGAGCAGGGGTGTCTGCCTAGATTCAGCAAGCATATCCTGTCCAACGGACTGAGCGTTTCCCTGTAGGCCTAGTGTGGGAGGTCTGTGGTCGTGGGTTTGCTTCTTTCTGTTTCTGTGAAATCGAGTTTAGACTGATTTAATTTTTTAGGCCTTCTCGCTCTCTGATCTACATCTCTCTCTCGTGCGCTATTGTCTCTGTGTCTGTCTGTCCGGTCTCCGCTACACACAGTTATACATAGGGACTCCCCGCCCCTCTGCACACAGTTATACACAGGTACCTCCCTCCCTCCCTCACACCCCCAGGCACCTCCAACACACACACACACACACACACACACACACACACACACACACACACACACACACACACACACACACACACACACACACACACACACACACACACACACACACACACACACACTGACAGGCACACAGACAGACACACCGACAGACACACAGAGATCACACAGACAGACCCCCCACCCCCTCACTCAACCCCCTCACTCCCACAAGACACGAAGACATAGACAGACAGACAGACAGACAGACAGACAGACAGACAGACAGACAGACAGACAGACAGACACACACACACACACACACACACACACACACACACACACACACACACACACACACACACACACACACACAACAACACACACACACACACTGACAGACAAGACAGACATCAACGATCAACACAAGAGAGACAAGACAGAGACAGACACAGACAACAACAACAGACAACAGACCAGACAACCCCAGACACAAGACACAGACAGACAGACAGACAACAGCAGACAACACAGACAACAACACACACACACAACACACACACACACACACACACACACACACACACACACACACACACACACACACACACACAAAAACACACTACGAAAATATCCTTTCTGTTTTGGTGTAAAGCCCCAAATTACTTACTTACCTACTTCAGTGTATGTGTTACTACATGTTTGGTGAACTGGTGGATGCCGTCGAACTTCTCAGCTGTGATATAAAAACGAATTAAAACATGATCGAACAACCAACTCACCAACCAACCAAATAACTAAGGCATGCAGCCCTCTTACGAACCTCCAGACTAAAACTAAAACGTGTATTGTCAGTCTGCAGGGCCAGACTACCAAACAGTGAAGGAAGAGCAGTGCACCCTCTTCTTGTGGCCCCGTAACAATACGTTGACATAAAGCGGTCGTCCAGTAGGAATGCAAACAAGACTTGATCGCATGGAGTGAATGTCAAAGGTTGTTGTCAATATGTATTTTGTTTATTGACAGCACCGACAAATAAGTCAACAACTGTATGCATATCACAGAAGTTCAGATAAAACTCTTCTTTTTAAATAACCTATCTGTTATCGATTCGCAAATCTATTAGAAAGAACCCCCCCCCCCCCCCCCCCAACAACAACAACAACAAACAAACAAACAACAACAAAAGAGAAAAAAGAAACCAACAAACAAAAAACCAACAAACAAAACACCACCACCACTACCAACAAAACTACCACCACCACCAACAACAACAAAAACCAAAACAACAAACAACAGCAATACACCAAAAAGAAAGAAAAAAGGAAAAAGAAAACAAACAATCGAAACAAAACAAGACCAGCAATAAAAACCAACCAACCAACCAATAAACAAGCAAACAAAAAGAACCCAGGAATGTTTTGGCATTGTGTGATAATACGATCAATTCTTTTTAGACAAGCACACTTTCGGCATATTATTATTTTGACTTTTGGTGCACACTGTGTCACACACACACACACACACACACACACACACACACACACACACACACACACACACACACACACACACACACACACACACACACACAGCACGCACACACGCACACACGCACGCACGCACGCACGCACTCCACGCACGCACGCACACACTCACGCTCACATACACAGACACACATACACACGCACGCACGCACGCACACACAGTCTTTTCAGTTCGTGCCGGACAGCCACACATCGTGACCCTATCCCCAGAAAGGCATGAAATCTCCGAACGGATAATGCGGAGTTGCCTCTCTTTGTTTGTCATTGTTGCACTCAGGTCACCTTTCACAGCACTTATCTACACTCTTTTCATTGCCATTGATATCTTTCAACAGTTTTCCCTTAAGTTCCTTTGCCGTCCTCCAAAGAAACAACAAAAGCAACATCGTCATCACACCACCACAACAGCGGGCCAAAATAGCAAGTCTACTTAAATAGGCCACTTAGAAAATAGCTAAACGCTTTAGTTCGGCAGTAGCTGTTCTAAGAGGCCTACTGTACACGCTCAAGAGAACTGGATCACATTGAAAGTTGATCTGTCTACCTGTTCACAATCTAAAAATTACCGCACAAGAATAAACCTGTCGCACCAAAGTCACAAAAGAAACTATAACAGCCAACATAGGCTCTTAATGCTTGCAAGGCTCATCAAAGGCATCACGTAAAAAAGAAAAAAAGAAAAAAAAAGAAAAATATAAAGAAGAAGAAGAAAGAAAAAAAATGAAAAGGGCAATGCTACGATTTCGATCATCGGCAATAGGTATTGCAAGTGTCATTACCATGCAACCAGGCCCAGATCATGCAAAAATGATGGTTTAATGTACGCGTCATTAACATGCAACCAGGTCCAGACACGCACAAATACTGATAATGTACGTGCATTATCATGCAACCAGACCCAGATCATGTAAAAATAGTGATTTAATGTACGTGTCATTATCATGCAACCAGACCCAGATCATGTAAAAATAGTGATTTCCGTGGCCGCCGGTGCTCGGTAGCGGAACCTGTTGGCTGAATACAGTCTCTGCACGATCTCCTGCACGTTCTTACTCCTGGGCAGTCCGCTGGCCAGAGGAGTCTTCTGCCTCATCTGCACTTCGTCCATGGGTTTCGGAGTCCTTGGACACCGCATCTTCTTGTGAGCGAACGTGGGAGCGCTGATCCGATCCACGATGAAGTCCAGCTCTTCGGGCGCCACCGCCTTCTCGTCGCCGTAGTCGTACTCGAAAGGCTCGAGGGAGTTCTTCTTCAGGAGTTCTTCACGGTCGGCGCACAGCGTGCAGTCCCCCAGGGTCTTGGCCCGGGACGCCGTGGTGGGACGGGACAGCTGCCTGAACGCCTTCTGCCGGTCCTCCTCCGGAGCGGACTTGGGACGCAGAGGTCGAGGCGGCAGCAGGTCCTCTTCTGGTATGAAGTCGTATCTGTGGTGAAGAGATTGGCGGAAGTGTCAGTGTGTGTGTGTGTGTGTGTGTGTGTGTGTGTGTGTGTGTGTGTGTGTGTGTGTGTGG
>JABMCL010003107.1:712500-722500 GCA_018857735.1 Alviniconcha marisindica | reverse complement strand
TCAAAACTAGACACGAACAAAGTCTCGGACCAACACAGGTGACTCCCAGGTAGTAGCCACAACAGCACCAACCAGGATTATTAACGGAAGACGGCAGCAGAGTGGGTCGATAAAGGGCTGTCCTGGACGAAGGAAGGAAGGCCTCTTAACCTAGAGCTCAAGTGGACAGTGACTATCTATAGACTCTCTCCTGATAATCGGCGACGCGAGGAGATGCTGACAGGCAATAGAGAAACCGGTCACGGTGGAATCAGGGGATGAAACCGGTCACGGTGGAATCAGAGGATGAAACCGGTCACGGTGGAATCAGGGGATGAAACCGGTCACGGTGGAATCAGGGGACGCTATTCAGCTGTCGTTCCGCGCCCATCTGCAACCAAAGACATTGACAAATAAGACTTTCTGAATATTTAACCCCTTCACTGCCCCAGCCTGTAAAATTTCCGGGCTGGGAAGTGCAAACATACGCCTGCTTTCAATACTGTGCGTTTTGATGGAAATCCCTTTACATGCTAATGCAAAAAAGAAGAGAGCAATCAAGGAATTTCAAATTTAGCACTTTTATTGGTCGATTTCAAGCGACATCGTGGCAGTGAAAGGGTTAACGTCCACCCAATCGCGCAATTCATGTCAGAGAGAAGCACGGTCATCCAATCGCAAGTAAATCTGAATCACTTTCCGTGACACCCGTCACTTTAAATCTGGAGAAAAAAGAAAAAAAAATTTAATTTAAAAAAAAGGGAAAGACAGAAAGAAAGAAAGAAAGAAAGAAAGTAGGAGGTTTAATGAGCAGAAAAGAGAAAAGCTAGGCGGACTCGGGGCAGAAGACGAAGCATGCAAGGTTACATACATATCTGTGCATCACTCACGAAATTCGGTTTCTAACTTCGACGGAACATTTGAATCGCTTCTGTGTGTTGGTCAAAACAAAACATGTTTTGAGAATGATAGTGCCTTAAAAAATAATGAACCAGAAAAAAAGAAGGGGGGGGGGGGGGGGAGGAAGAAGCAAAAAATTGGAAACAGAGAGAGCGAACGAGAGAGAGAGCGAGCGAGCGAGCGAGCGAGAGAGAGAGAGAGAGAGAGAGAGAGCGAGAGAGAGAGAGAGAGAGAGAGAGAGAGAGAGAGAGAGAGAGAGAGAGAGAGAGAGAGAGAGAGAGAGAGAGAGAGAGAGAGAGAGAGAGAGAGCACAGCCACCGGAAGCTGTGCGTCGCTGCGACATCGATCAGGCCTAATCGCATTACCTTTCATCAGATCGACTGACTGATCGATGAGGCTGTCGACGCGACACGATATTCATGCTGGGAATTTCCTGCCCGGCCTGGCGTCCCGGGTTATGGGTGCACTTGACCATTAACTGCTGCGCCATGGTCCCGGTGTGCCGGTTACGGAAAGCGCCTTCAGTATGTTCAGTTACGGCCAGCACATTAAATATGTTCAGTTACGGCCGGTATGTTCAGTTATGGCCAGCGCACTCAGAATAATACTAATAAAGTATTGATAAAGCGCAAAATCTTCCCTAGGGGCTATTCTGCTTGCATCCACACACACACACACACACACACACACACACACACGCAAGCACGCACGCACGCACGCACGCAAGCACGCACGCACCCTCGCACGCACGCACAGATTATGTTTAGCTGCGACCTGTACATGCAGTATAGTACAGTCGGTATGTTCAGTTACGTTCAATACATTCTGTATTTTTAGCTACAACCGGTACATGCAGTATAGTACATTCAGTATGTTCAGTTGCGACAAGTACATTCAGTACGTTGATATACGGCCAGAGCATTCAATATGCCCAGTTACGAACACAACATTCAGCATGTTCAATTACAAGTAATACACTCGGTTACGACCAGTACATTCAGTAAAGTTAGTATGTTCAGTTACGTTCAGTACATGCAATATCTTCGGTTACGACCAGTACATTCAATATGCTTAGTTACAGCCAGAACAGTCAGTATGTTCAGTTACAGCCAGAACATTCAGTATATTCAGTTATATCCAGAGCATTCAGTATGTTCATTTACAGCCAGATCATTCTGTATGTTCAGTTACAGCCAGAGTATTCAGCATTTTCAGTCACAGCCAGAACATTCAGTATGTTCGTTTACAGCCAGAACATTCAGTATGTTCATTTACAGCCAGAACATTCAGTATGTTCAGTTAAGCCTGACCATTCAATATGTTCAGTTACAGCCAGAACATTCAGTATATTCAGTTACAGCCAGAACATTCAGTATATTCAGTTACAGCCAGAACATTCAGTATGCTCAGTTACAGCCAGAACATTCAGTATATTCAGTTACAGCCAGAACATTCAGTATGCTCAGTTACAGCCAGACCATTTAGTATGTTCAGTTACAGCCAGAGCATCCAACATGTTCAGCTACGGTTAGTCCATTCAGTAAAGGCAAAATCGCAGCGGGTTGATCTAAGTAAACATGGTGCTTAACGTCCACAGAAACCATAAGGCTTATTAGGAACGGGAGGGGGTTGGTCTGGCACCGAACAAACTTTTGTACCGTTCGATCATGACTTGAAAGTAGCTCAAGCTGATTAACTGTAACGAGAAGGGGTGCGGCTAAGAGTTGGGGTACAGAAGGTGTACACTCAGCAACAGTCTGGAGTAACAATTTCTTTCCTCAAGCAATCAGGGAACCTTTTGAACATCGACAATGCTAACGTAGGCAGCTTTTTCTGCAAGCCTTGGCACTTCAGCAAACAGCAGGACGCTAATAACGGACCCTGTGGCGGTCGTTCCACCCATTCAATACGCTAAGTATTTAATTCAGCGTAAGTGCATTAGTTTATGACACAGCTCAGGAGCTGTGTGAAAGTCGAGGTGGACGTCCTGGGCTCCCCGTCACTATTAGTATAATTATGGTCTCTGTGGACGTAAAGCAACACTGAACATTTCGTTAGGGTTTGCGAGAAAAAGTGCCTCAGGGCATGGATCGCTTTATTTCTCTCTCTTACTGCCTCAGAGTTACAGTTATTGTGCTGTTAATCACCCAGCCAACTGCAAAGGTCATATCAGGGAGAAACACACTAATCACCATAACACAAGTAAAAGCCCGACTCTCCGTTCATGACATACCGATGTCTTTTTATGCTAGACAATGTGGACTGGTAAAAATTGTACAAACAAGACAGTCTAATCTCATATATGTGAAAAGACTTTTGCAGGAAGACGTTTCCTGTTTAAAAAGGAAGAAGATGTAAAAACGGTGGTAGGGCAGCAATCGAATTCCAGTAGCTCCCATTCACGCAGCAGACTCCAACTAGCTTCATACGCAACGGCCGTTTGGGCTCTTGATGTTGAGCTTGACCTTGATATGGTACGTCGCCGGACCCAACTTTAGGTATAAAAGCAACGGGTTCCAGGCGAGATCAAGAGATCAAGAGGAGTGAGATGGAGCTGGACCCTCAAGTTAGCCCAGAAGAGATCATGAGCAGGGAGGTGGAGCTGGGCTGCGAAAGTTGGACTTCTTTCGCTTCGAGTTGTTCCTCAACAGCAATGCAACGGACATTGTCCTTGTGACTCTGCCCAGCACGGCAGTTGAAACAGCATTGCGCAGTGCACTAGTCGCTGCGCAATGGCGAGGGGACACCGCCTTAACACTTCCATTGTTCTGGCGGCGGTCCACAGTCTCTCCGGTCTTTTTCGGGCGGTATCCGCGTTCGAGCCTTCATTCTTGTGTCCTCTCCCCCCCCCTCCCGTCCCCGTCCCTAATAAGCCATCTCGCTTCTGTGGACGTAAAGCAAAATGTACTCGTGTGCGCGTACATAGTTCAGGAGCTGTGTGAGAGTCGAGGTGTCCATCCTGGGCTGTCCGTCCTAACGAGCCTTATGGTTTCTGTGGACGTAAAGCAATATTGAACTATGTTTCGGCATTGGTCACAGTTTGTCCCTAATATGTCAACCGACATCCGAGGACATGAAGCTCTACATCATCATCATCGAGCGCGCGTCAGAGCTCAGGAGCTGTGTGAAAGTCGAGGTGGACGTCCTGGGCTCCCGTCCCTAATAAGCCTACGGTTTCTGTGGACGTAAAGCAACACTGAAGTTTCAGAGCTCAGGAGCTGTGTGAAAGTCGAGGTGGCCTTCCTGGGCTCCCGTCCCTAATAAGCCTACGGTTTCTGCGGACGTAAAGCAACACTCAGCCAGTGCGCGCGTGTGAGTTAAATGGTACTTTGGGTGGCGATCCGTCGTCTGAAGTCCTCAGGCGTGGAGGCCTTCACCTGGTCGTCAACAAATGGTTCTTCTGTTAGTGTTTATCCGCAAGGAGTGCTTTTTGATTTGTTTCGAATTTTAGCTCCGCGGGGCGCAGCCATGTTCGTTCGCTCTTTACCAACGAAGAGCAGAAAAAGCCTGGCTCGTGTCGTATTAATTTCCGTGATACTTTTGCCACCACAGGTAAGTAGGTAGTGTTGCTTAATGTCCTCAGATGTCAGTTGACATATTATGGACAAGCTGAGACAAATGCCGAAGCATGGTTCAATATAGCTTTACGTCCAAGGAAACCAGAAGGCTCGTTAGGACGGACAGCCCAGGACGGCCACCTCGACTCTCACACAGCTCCTGAACTATGACCCCACACATGCCGGGCCTTGCTCATGGCGTCACTGATACAGACCGCTGGACTGGGTGTGAGCTAATCACCCGTGTAACGGGGTTAGGGTCAAAAAAGCGACACGGCCTATCCTTTACCAGTAATACAGATCGCTGGGATTTAAAAAACAAAGTTGGGGGAGGGGTGGGGAGGGGCGGGGGGGGGTGGGGGGGGGCAGTTGGTCAATGGCCGGTCAGCGGTTTCTCCGTGCACCCTGCCAGTGGTCTCCTTCCCCGCCTCCCCTTATTAAAACGACCCATGTAATTCATAGGCCAGGCATATATATATATATACATATATATATATATGTTTGCCTGCAATTTCTAACAGCAAAATAGCAAACACATTGGCACTTCTGATGGTTGTTACTGACAAACCGCATCACTTACTCTCTGATCACTCGCACACTTCTCGGCTTAGTTTTGCGGCCCAGAGTCGCTCTGACGAGAGAACATAATCATTATTAACAACACGATGTGTAGCCTTGTACAGGTTACCTGCTGGTAGCTTCGTCACTGGGAGCAAATAACGCAGCCTTAAAAACTACCAATGCAGAATTCTTTGCGAACCAGTTACACTGCTTTTTCTTCTTCAGGCTCACTGAGGCAAGAGAATCCTCCACACGGCCGCACAGCCAGTCGGAAACGAACCGAATCGATCACAGTCAGCGAAGCCCATAACTATTATCGACCGATTCAAATCAGGACCCTGCATTGCCAGTCACAAAAGACGTGTACCACTTGAACGGCAAGAAAAGAGAGCCAGGGCTGGCGCACACCCAGCCCGCTGTGTGGACAAGCCGACGACAGTGGAGACCATTGTGCTAGCTGACAGCAGCGAAAGCAGCGCACTGTCGCTATGCTTCCATGCTCGCTGTCGTAGTCACAGACCTATGGCTGTTTCCTTTCACAGGGGCTTAACGGTACGCTCACCTCAGCGATCTGAGTACATTCTCGTTTTCTGGGCTACTGAAGAAGAAGAAGAAGAAGAAAAGAAGAGCAGGAGGAGGAGGAGGAGGAGGAAAAAGAAGAAGAAACTGGGGGTATGGAGACATACACAGAGACAGGCAGAAAACAACACAAACAGACATACAGATAAAACGATATAGAGATACAGACAGACATACCGACAGAACGCTAGATACAGACACTGAGACGGACATACAGACAGAACGATAGAGAGACACAGACAGACATACGGACAGACCGATACAGATACAGACAGACATACAGAAAGAACGATAGAGAGATACAGGCAGACATACGGACAGAATGATAGAGAGATACAGACAGACAGATAAACATACAGACAAAACGACACAGAGATACAGACATACAGACAGAACGCTATAGAGATACAGACAGAGGAAAACTGATAGACAAACATACAGACAGCAGAGCGATAGAGAGATACAGACAGAGAAAAACAGAGAGACAAACAAAAGCTACGACTACATTGTACACATTAGTCTAACACCGTCACTGTCTACATCTGTCTGTCTTACTATCTCTCTCTGTGTGTCTGCATTTGTCTATCACTGTCTCTGTCTGTTGTTTGCCTGTCTGTATGTCTCTATATCGGAATAAGCTTCAGGATTCACCGTATTATTATAATTTCCGTTTACAGCTGTACCAAAGGCGCAGTAGATACTGTCGATTAGTGCGTTACTGCATTTAATATATATATATATGTCTTATACAGCAACAACACATTTTCCCAGTCATCATCATCATATATATATATATATCATATACAGCAACAACACATTTTCCCAGTCATCATATATATATATATATAACAGCAACAACACATTTCCCCAGTCATCATCATATATATATATATATCATATACAGCAACAACACATTTTCCCAGTCATCAGCACAGGCGTTGCAGTCCATGTAGGTGACCAGTAACATTTTAGGGTTTTCCAGCGCAGTCTTGACATCGGCTGGCCGCCCGAGACGCCATTTTCGCGAGATTAACCAAAAGCAAAGAGATAAGTTGTTTCCCCACTAAACGTTTTATTTTGTTTAATCGTTTTCATTTAGACCCTTTGGTTATGGACAACAACAACGACAACAGCAACGAAAAGGCAGGAAATAACCAAAATGTGCATAATTATTGTTTTGGTTGTGTTTCATATCACGAAGAAAAACTGAGAAAGAAGCCGACAGAAACTTCTCAAACATCTTTTGTATGCATGTGTCTTGATCTTTTAAACTGGGGCTGGGATAGCCTTCCACCTCTCCCCGTCCCTGATAAGCCTTATGGTTTTGTGGACGTTAAGCACCATGTTTACTTACTTAGTTACTTCTCTGTGTAACCCACCCACTGTGAGCCGGTTTGGCCTAGCGGCAAGGCGTTAGGCTGGTAAGCAGAAGGACCTCGGTTCGAATCTGCTTCGGCTCTCCTTTCTCTTCAAAAGTTGTGGTCTGTGGACATTGTCTTGTGACTTTGTCCTCACAGTTAATAAACATTAAAATGGTTCTCATCGCTGCCACCTTAATGCAGGTCATTCTGGGTGACAGTGTAGCGCTAGGTATATAATCTCCTCTTCCCCAACCTCCATACCTCTCCCCTCCCTCCCCTTCCCCCGTCCCTATAAGCCCCATGGTTTCTTTTGGACGTGAGTTAAGCACCATGTTTATTAACCCCCCCCCACCCCCACCCCCTTCTTTCTCTCTCAGATTCTGTCTACGCCCTCGAGTGAAAGTCTCTTTAACCCTTTAATCCGCACCGGCGTCTCGACGCGGCACAGATAAATTTTCGATCTCAACCCTCGCTCCGACAACCTCGGGCAGTAAAGCGCGCATTTAGTCACAAAGAATCTCCTGACGTCCCACGGCAGATAGGGGCCCAGCGGGGGACAGTCGTGTGTCCCCATTTGATCAAACCCACACGACGCTTTAAGTTACGTTTTAATCCGGAAGACGAGGCGGGGCGATAAGGGGAATCGGCGCGGCCAAAGACACTACACTACACTACACTACACTACACTTGCACACAGCAGAAACCGGGGATTTCAGTTTGGGTCGTAGAAAACAGCGGATGTGATCAACGGCGAGTCGTTGCTATAGCCTTCTAGGCAAAGGCAGATGATCGAGAATGTTTTGTTGTTGTTGTTGTTGTTGTTGTTGTTGTTCTTCTTCTTCTTCTTGTTCTTCTTCTTCTTCTTTTACAAACGAATGAAGGGAAGTAAGTAATAAAGAAGAAAGTGGCAAGCAGCAAGCCAGCCAGCCAGCCAGCCAGCCAGCCAGCCAGCCAGCCAGCCAGCCAGCCAGCCAGCCAGCCAGCCAGCCAGCCAGCCAGCAGCAAGCAAGCAAGCAAGAACAAGCGCAAGCAACGCGGAAAAGCAGAGCAGAAGAGAAAGGGGGGGGAAAAGGGGAAGTAACTTGGTGTTTTACGCCCAGTCAACCAGTACGGTTATATCAGGGCGATGGTGGGAATAGAGGTGGTGAGGGGAAATCTTAGCGATAGATTACTTGAGTCGTTCACACTAGTGAATAAGTAAACATGGTGCTTAACGTCCACAGAAACCATAAGGCTTATTAGGGACGGGGGTTCACACTAGTAGGAGCTTGGATCTTAACGCTCCGTCAACCACACAGGGTGACCCCTCAGGACGGACAAAATTACTGCAAATCGCACATTTAAGAATTATATCAGAGCAGACAAAAGTCGTCAGATCACAAGCAAAAACAACCACCACCTCTTTCACAGTTCCGGACACAACAGAGACTAAAAACATTTGATTTTTTTTTTTACAACTGGTGAGAAATATTATTTTTTGTTGTCTCCTTCCCGAATGGAAAAATATTTTGCATGTGGGTATTCATGAACAACATTCTCAGACATTCTAAAAATATCTTGCTCTGATCTCCGCTAGATCCTACTAAAATGTGTTCTAATGTAGGAAACTTACTGCAGGGAGTACACACAGGGCGTTCTTCTCCTTTTATTAAAAAGGAGTGGGTCAGATATGAATGGCCAGTATATTTTTACTTAGCATTAAGTAGGTAATTTGAACCTGTTATTGTCGAGAAACCAACGTGTTATCAAGTATTGTTAGTTTGTTTTGAATGGGAATGGATAAAGGAGCTAAATGTCTGAGGTGTTTACACTATATGTTCCGCAATATCATATACTGTCATGAATACAAAAACAAAAACATATTATAAATAGCTGTTTTTCTGTTAAAAAAAAATGTTTAAAAGGGGGAGCCCCCTAGGGGTAGTACCTTAGGAGAAAAGTGTCAAATGAGTTCACGCTAAGCTATCTAAATATCTTCAACACACTGTCACGAATGAAAACAAGAAACTATTATCAAGTGAGTAAAAAAATACTTTCAGAATGGTCGTAAAAGAAACTTAAAGCAAATGTATGCGGTACATTAAATGACAGAAAAGAAAGAAAGAAAGAAAGAAAGAAAGAAAGAAAGAAAGAAAGAAAGAAAGAAAGAAAGCAAAAAACAATACAAAAAACAGCTATCTTCGATTTTCCCTCCAGGCTGATTACTGGCCCAATAAACATTTTTGTAGACATCTCATCTGCTGATCCATAACATTTCGGGCCATAGCTAATTTTTCAACGTAACATTCACAAAGGTTACCAAACTGATGCGTCAATTTCGGAGTGACGCATCATTCAATTACAGGTTATGACATGTGTTTCTTCGTATCTTCTCAAAGCAGGACGTATCATCTTGAGCCAGACAAAACGAGTTGATAACACTGACACTCGTGACGAAACTCAACGTGGGCCTTACTGAATCAACAAGATAATCATGTCAATCGTTAATGACGTCATTCCGGCAATGACTCAGTCCCTGTTTGAATTTTCTCCATCACCTTAACACCCAGATATTGATGATGTAGAGGTTCATGTCCTCGGACGTCGGTTGACATATTAGGGACAAACTGTGACCAGTGCCTAAGCATGGTTCAATGTTGCTTTACGTCCACAGAAACCGTAAGGCTCATTAGGACGGAAAGCCCAGGACGGCCACCTCGACTTTCACACAGCTCCTGAACTCTGACCCAGATATTACATTTTCCAAGGAATTTATACCCAGATATTACATTTTCCAAGGAATTTATACCATTGTCAGACTACTAGCTACAGGAAAGTCACAACGTCGTCTGAACTCAGGAACGAAATCACTCTCTGTCCCTCAGTGACGCTATACAGCCATTACCTCGTTAGTTGCCTTCTGCTCCCTGCATCAGTCAGTGCTTGAAAAAACTCAAACCACGACCACTTCAGTCCGAAGCAGCGGCAAAGCGAGTGTGTTGTTACTGTCCTGCGGGTCTGCCGTTGTCGGCGGCGTTAGCACAGGGCCTGGTCAATATTTGGACAGCGTTTAGCCAACGGTGG
>JABMCL010003107.1:660000-707500 GCA_018857735.1 Alviniconcha marisindica | reverse complement strand
CTTGTGTTGAAGTGCGGAGATATGGACTACAGTTGTTGTATTCATTAGAGTAGCAGAAGAAAGATTTAAACAATCGGCCACAGAAACATTCACATCGTCATCATCATCATGTACTGTCTACTGATACTAGAACTAGTGATAGAGGCAGTTCATCATGAAACTGATGAATCATCGAGTCGCATTCAAAGACTCCACGAAGCGCATCATAATCATGGAGTATTGTTCAGCATGCCTTCTGACGAAAACGAGTCAAAAACACGCATTGTTAAACCCTTTTAAGGACCCAAAAAAGATTTTGTGAGACGTTAGAGACTGGTTGTATCCAACAGCCAACTGTCCACATGGACCCCTCTCCAAAAGTGTCTTCTTGAACTTGAACTTGAAGTTCATTTCTTTCAAATTTCAAAAGCAATAATTTTTTCTTTGACTAGTTTCAGTTTTACTTACAGTGATCACTGTGTGTTACACTTACAGTGATCACTCTGAATTTGTTACTATCTGTTTACTTGAAAAACTTCCTTGGCATCAGCAGCTTTGATCTAGCCATAATGAACAAGCACTCTTTAAGTCTTACAAAATGTTAAATCTATTGGACTGTAAGTTATTTGATCTGAAACAGTGAAACTGAAAATGTCTGCTAGCAGAAACATGCATTCAAGATTTTTGTAACCAGTACATTGCATCAGCAGTATGTATTATTTTTAACAGGTATTGTTATTATGTTAACTAGTGGATGGGCCTGGTCCATGTCATTGTCACCCTAATATTAACTGTGTTGGTTGACTGGGCATACACCTACTCCTAGTTGCTTACTAGAATACTACCTGCTCCATGTTTAAATTTGAAGTTTTGTCTTTTATCAGGCTGCACAGGTGTTCAGGTTGAAGAAATATGGAGTTTGGACAAAGAGAGCTTTGAGCAACTGAAGTAAGTGTTACTGTGTTAGTGTTGGTCTTAACTCTTATTTACTTAGTTAGTGTCGCTGACTGTCAGGAATTTTAGTATCATGACTGTTGTGTTGGTATTACTCAACTTACTGTTAGGGTTAGACTGTTACAGTGTTAGTAAGTGTTAGTGTTACCTGTTCTATGCTGTGACTTGTTCTGTGTTTACATTTGTCAAAACCAGTTTTATTTTCACAGTGTCATTTTAATTCTTTTCACATTGTTGTTTTAATTTAAATCATCAGTAAATCATAGATGATTCCATTTCCAATGCTTACACCATTTTTATTTCATTCTATAGAAATGGTAAAATAAAAATTAAAACTTTATACCTGTATAGACAATTTGATAACTTACACAAGGAGATAAAGCATTGAAGGTGATAGCATTTTGGATTTAACTCCTTGGATAACAGTTTAAACCCTTTCTGAAGCAAATTCCACAAAATCAATCCCTACACAGCATATAATAATAAAAAACAAAAAACAGCTCATTCTTATTCATAAAGCCAGCTGCAAAATACAAGACAGAACTTTGCCTCAAGTAGAGGTACTGGTAGTGGTAGTGGTAGTCCAATGTTTTGAGAGTTATTATTTATTAATCCTGTTTTAATTAATACTTTTATTGCAGACCAGTCCATGGCTTGATCTTTTTGTTCAAATGGGTGCCAGACAAAGAACCTGATGGATCAGTGGTTCAAGATAGCCGCTTGGAAAAGATCTTCTTTGCCAAACAGGTATTTAAAGGTTATTCACTGCAGTACAACTAGTACTACTAGAGGCAATGATATCAGTTACTATTTTAACAAGCTTTAGAAAATCCAGTAGGATATTTTTTGAATTTTATTATTACTGTTAAGAAGTAGGCATTTGTGAGGTTTTGTTATACTTACATTCTCTGATTCATTCAGAATCGTGCACTAACTGGAAAAACAGGTTCACAATTTATAATATAAATGATTTTGCTGATTTTTTTAAATTTGTTTGCTACAGGTGCTTTCTTGCTTGACTCAGTTACAGGATTAAAAAAAAGAAAAAGATAATTGATATCACATTTGTATTATAAATCCAGTAACTTTTTGTTGAAAAAACACACAACATTAGATTATTTAGAGATTTATCTTAAAAGGAATATTGCGGTTTTCAGTATGGATTACTGGGATTCAGATCAAGGATGTTCCACTAAACTTCTAGGGCTCTCGAATATTTTGATCATATATTAAATGTACCTGTGATTATCCTGGTAAGTGGAACACAGAAGAACTTCCAGAAGGTTTTCAGTTTTTGAATTCACATTACAGAGAAGAATCTTTTGAGTTTTTTAAATTTTTTTACATGTGATAACATGAGTTTTTAAAACTTTAAAACATTCCATGTTCTGTTGAGGCGTGTGTGTTTTTTTTGGGGGGGGGGGGGGGGTGTAACTCTACATTCTGCTCTTATTCTTAATGAATGTGAGTCTGTTCAGCCCTTTGTTAGCTGGTCTCCTTGTTTGTTAATCTTCTGTTGACATTTTTTGCTGTATGACCGTCTTTTTCAGGTGATAAACAACGCCTGCGCAACTCAGGCCATCCTCAGCATCTTGCTGAACTGTTCACATTCAGATGTCAGCCTGGGGGAGACACTCACAAGCTTCAAGGACTTTGCACAAAACTTTGACCCAGCTGTGAGTTGATGGAGTGTGCATCATAGATCATCATGATGGTGGTGATGGTGATTCTTTTCTAGTTTAATGTTTGTTTCACTTGCTTGGGGGTGGGGGTGGGGAGGTAATGACTTTTTGGTACAGTAAAAAGTGAAAGACCATCCTAATGAGAGCCATACTCATGAGGATAAGAACCACTTCATGAAACCTTTCTGTTCATATTTCCCTGTAATGAACCCTTGACCAAGGACAAATGAATCCTTGACCAAGCACAAGTGAACCCTTGACCAAGGACAACTCTTCTTGTAAGACCATTAAGTTTTTGCTTGGTTTTTAATTTTATGGTGGTGAAGTGAGGTGCTGTTGCACTAAAAAGTTCAGAGGTGAAAGAGTTTGTGCTGCATTGAGAGTAAATTAGAAATAATAGGATAATTAACTGTAATTTATGATGAAATATGAAGTTGTTTTTTCTAACCCAGATTTTATTTGCCTTACATTATTGTAGAACTAGAAGGGAATTATTTTATACAGTAACAAAACAGTTTTTTTCTTTATCCCAGGGTAACCGTATGTCAGTGTTACAGTATTTGTTTCCTTCAGTGCTTATCATGCCTTTTTATTTTATATGTCAGCTGCGAGGACTGAGTCTCAGCAATTCAGATCTGATCCGACATGTGCACAACAGCTTTTCAAGGTAAGAGTAGACCAGAGATGCACACGCAGTCTTAGATTTTTGTCAGTCAGAAGTCCAGGTTAGTGTGTGACTTAAAAAATACAGTATGGTTAATTTTCTAGTTATAAATATAGGATCCTGCTCTGAAGAGGCCACTGCAATTGTTTTGCTGGATTTTGAATGTTGCCTTTGAAGGTCACACAATTGATATTGAGTTGCTGTGCACACATTTTGATTATTGTGATTATTTAATTGAGGTGGGAACATGTGATAACACACACACACACACAGATTAATTGAGATGGGGGCATGTGATAACACACACACACACACACACACACACACACACACACACACACACACACACCACTTGTACTTTCACTCACACACACACCTTCATACAAGTATGTGTTGGTTTAAGCAATCATGTGAGTGGCGACTATTTTCTACACAATGCAGAGTGAGTGATTCATTACACTATAGTATTTGATGTTCTGGAAGACAGTATGATCCCCAGTTTGTTCCATTAGTGAAGCATGAGTATTGACATCAGCAATGTGCCAATGCCAAATTTGTTAACCAGACAGCAGATGTTCGAGTTCGATGAGAAGATGGGAAAGAAGGATGATGATGTGTTTCACTTTGTGGGCTACATTCCATTTGAGGGCCGCCTGTATGAACTGGATGGACTCAAAGACGGACCAGTGGACTTAGGTGAGGCTTGGAGCATGACCACTGTTTTCTAATTTTTCATCTCTGTCATGTGTGTTTGTCTCTGTTTGACCATTGTTGTCTCATGTTTGATCTCTGTCATGTGTGTTTGTCTCTTTGTTTGACAACTGTTGTCTTATGTTTGATCTCTGTTGTGTGTGTTTGATCTCTGTCATGTGTCATGTGTTTGCACTTTGTTTTGAGGTAGTGCTGTATGAGTGATTAGATGCTAAAATCCAGTTACTAAGCAATAAAATCTGTCTCTCTTGATTAGATGCTATAATATCCAGTTGCTAAGCAACAAACTCTGTCTTTCTTTGCTGTTGAACTTTTGAAGAAGAAAAAGCCTATTGCAGGCATGCTCATTTCTCATCCTGCTAAAATTAGTTCTGTGGGCCCTGGAGTTCACAAAGAGCTTGAAGAGTCATGTTAACAGTCCTTGTCCAATTCAGTTTTGTTCCTTATTGTCACTGTCATACTCCCCCCTGCCCCCCTGCCTATACCCCCTACCTCCATGCATCTTTGCCACCATCGTTCTGGTTTGGTAAAGGATCTTATCCAAAACACAACCTTCTACATCTCCTCAAGTCAGGTATCCAGTCTTCCTTCACCATTTACCCCTTTCTGATAATTGCTTTTGCCACAGGAGGCTGTTGTCTGCACTTGGTGATATGGATTAATTAAATGATATGGAATCATTATGTTCTTTTTTGTACATTGGCAGGTAGGAAAGTGGCTTTTTCTTTTTCTCCGTATAGCTGATATCATCAGTGATTTTAGTTAATAGCAACCATATTCATGGATTGGTTTAGTCTTTTCTCTTTTTAAATTGGATCTTGACATGTGCTTTTTTTTGGTGTACTTTGTGTGTTGTCAGGTCATGTACTGGCAGATTCAGACGGGACAGATAATGTTAAGCATATATACATATGTATACACTATACAGCATGTATCTTTTTATGTTTTCAGGTCCTATACCACCAGATACAGAATGGACAGATGTTGTCAAGCCTGTCATAGAAAAACGCATGCAGAAGTAAGACTCTTTGGCCTTGGTGTGTGTATTGAGTGTGGTGGTCACTGTTGCGTCTTTCATTTACTCTGCTTCTCTTCCAGAAGTAAGTTTGGACATAACACCTTTTCTAGCTTTCGTTATCTCTGTGTGTGTGTGCACATGCGTGTACTCTGTGTGCATGCACATGAGTGTGTGTGCGTATGCACCAAATGTATGTGTGTGTATGCGCTGAATGTGTGTGTGTGTGTGCGTGAATGCATGTGTGTGTATGTGTCTTGGACTAATTTTAATGTGGGGATGGGTAGATCTATATTTTGATGAGAAGGATCCAGAGGTCATGACGGTTTATCATTTATCATCCAGATGACTACTTCATTCAGCATGTGTGTCTTCTAGTTCTTTGTTGATCACTTGAAACAAAAACAAACATAATTCTCGATGGTAATGAATAGTGCCATGGATATGGTTAATTTTGCATGTGTGTACTATCAATACTTTCAAGCCCCACTGTGAAAACCAGTCTCTTCAATGTCCAAACATCCGATTATTATTGTTAATTGTAATACCATTGCATTTTTACAGGTATAGTGCAGATGAGATTCACTTCAACCTCATGGCAGTTGTGTCAGACAGAAAACTGACCTTCGAAAAGAAACTCACAGAGCTGCAGAAACAGATAGATGTGAGTTGTTTTGTGCACTTGATTGAACCCCATTAGTCCGTCATCTTGGTGAGTGAGTGACACCCTCAACCCCCCATCTCTACTCCCCTTTTTTTTTAGAACCATTTATGATCAACTGAACCTCTGTAACTGTGTAAGTAACCCCTAACAAGCTCCCCCCCCCCCTTTTTTCTTTTCTTTCTTCTTCTTTCTTTCTTTTCAAACCACTTCATTTCTTATGGACTGGTCCTCTGTAAGCAACCCCTGCAACTCCCCCCCCTCCCGCCCCCCCAACACACACACACCCCACCTGGTGTGGCCAGTGGGCAGTGAGTTTACCCAATTTATGTCCATGGGTCTACTCCTCCAGGTAAATGCCTGTTGAATACAGGGTAGTTCCGTAGCTCAGAATTACACTCCAGGCAGATAATAAATGTTTGGAATGGCTTCAGAGTTACAGTGTATCCATTGTCTTTTTTCTTCTCAGCAAGGTGCTATGGACACAGATGACTTGCAGTCGGAGATAAGTCGACTCAGCTTTCTTCTTCAGGAAGAGGAGAGAAAACAGAAGCAATACAAGGTATACATTACAGTGTCTTGGTTGTTTTTGTTGGTTTGTGAGTGTCTGTGTGTGTGTGCGTGCATGTGTATTTTACTTGAGAATGAAGTGTTGAAGGTGTGATAGTAACATTTTCTGTTGAGTTGTGTTCCGACATAAAGTAATGAAAGATATTGCCATGTCATGATATGAATGTGAGTTAGAAGCTTTTGCAAGATAGTATGTCCACATTGTATGTGTGTGTGGGTAGAGTCTTTGTATGTGTATGCACACATTGTATGTATGTGTGTGTGTATGGGTGGAGTCTTTATGTGTGTATGCACACATTGTATGTTGTGTGTGTGTGTGTGTGTGTACGCATGTGTGGTTTGAGTCTCCTGCTTGTGTGTGTGGGTTGAGTCTCCTTCAGATATTTTCTTAATTCATGTTTGATGCTTTTGTTTGGTACTGTGCAGATTGAAAATGTGAGACGCAGACACAACTACCTCCCTTTTATAATGGAGTTGCTGAAAATCCTTGCAAAGGAAAAGAAGCTGTTGCCGTTGATAGAAAAGGTAGGTTTGCCTGTGCATGATAGCAGATCCTGCTTCAACGTGAGTTGTATATTCTGAAAGTATGGGTTCACTTTTGTCTTACGGCCTGAAATGTCTTGTGTAGTACCTTGAAGATGGATATTTTGTGATATAATTCATTGTTTTTTATTTTTATAGTCTTCGATAATGGCATTTGTGGGGGGGGGGAACTAGAATGAATAATGCATGTTCTTGTAAAGTTGCTGTGACAGTTTGTCTTGGAGCATCATGCATTGGTGATAGGTTGTAAAAATACTGTGGCGCTGTGAACTCGCAAGGTTTTGTGTGGAAGCTTTTTTATGTGCTATATATAAATTTTCATTTGTTCATTCACTTAGTTCACATTCTGTTTCTAGGCAAAAGAAGTGGCAGCACAGAAGAGAAGCGAGAAGGAGAAAGCTAAGCAGAATTTGGCATCTCAGGTGTGTATTCTACTACATGTTTAATTCATATGATATGACTGATGACTTTCCTTTCGTTTATTCTTAATTGTGATGCTATAAGCTTGATTGTGTGAAAGTGGAGGAGGGTGAGAAGTGTGTGTGTGTGTGTTTAGTAAGTACTTTTGTTTTTAAGTTGGCATACTTTCTGTGTGCTGCATGAACAGTTTATGTGACTCTTATAATAATAATACATAAATTTTCTATAGCGCTATTCCCCGCTGAGCAAGCTCAACGCGCTTGTTCACATACATGGACATAATATATACCATTTACATTTACTAACATATCATATACAAGCAATCTCTTAATAAATTACACTAATATAAAACAAGTACTTGTAAAATGGCGCATAAAATAACTGTTATAAAACATAGAGACGTTACAATAATTCAAAACAGGTACATAATTATAAAGCTGTGTTCTGAGTAATTAGTATTATTATTACACTAAAACACACACATACACACACACACACACACACGCATCTCCCCCTCCCCCCTCTCTCCTTCTCTCTCTGCCCCTCTCTTTGTCTCACATGCACACACTCTCTCTCCCCACCCACCATCTCTCCCGCTCCCTGCACTCACTCGTATGAGGATAATACTTTCTTGGAGGGACTGAAATCTTGAAATGATATACAGCAGGGTACTATCAGTCATTAATATCACACATATTATCACACATACTATCAATCATTAATAGCAGTCCTGTGGTAGCACAGGTGAACATCTTAATTCATAGTTCTCAGTGCAAAATTATATGTAGAATTGTGACTTGTCAAAAGTAGGTAACTTTTTATCATTGTATACTTTTGCATTTTAGTAGATCTAGAATCCAAAATTTAGGCTGGTAAATTGAATGATCAAGTTCTTTTTATTTCTTTTTAATTATTTTTATTTTTATTTGGGGAGGGTGATATAAATAGCCCCTGCTTGTATGTTTAATATGTAAGTAAATTTATATTGCCCCCCCCCCCACCTGACACACACACACATGGATACAGATATATACAGATATGATGATGTATGTGGAAAGACAGTATGCATTATTTAGGATGATTTATCCACAGGTTTGGGTTACCATCACAGATAAAGTTTATACATAGTACTCACCCATGTTGCTGTCACCCCTTGTGGTATATACTGCACATACAGCATGGGAATCAGCCAAGGGGGGGGGAAATGGCTTGACTTCCAAACTGTTTGTCTTGTCTTTAAGTTGGTACTGGTAGAAGGCATGGTACTATTATTGCTATTATTATTTTACAACTTTTTTTTTTTTAGAGAGTGCGTTTGCCCATTATTCAAAACAAATTTCAGTGAGAGAGAGAGAGAAGAAAAAAAGAGAGAGCGAAGAGAGAAAAAAATCCAAAGGAAGAAGGTGGCTGTGGAAATTTCCTGTTCTGCAGGCTCTTGCATTCAGCTTGATTTTAAGAAGGAGAGAAGGTATCAGGTAATGTTAGTGTGATGAATCAATGGGATGATCCCCCTGCCCAGCCTCCATGTCTTCAGTGAGTGACTGCTGTCACTGTACTGTCACTGTGCAAACTATTATCGTGTTATCAGCTCACCCTTTCCAAGTAGGGTGGCAAGAGATAGGAACCTATGGTGGAAAGATGTCTAGGCAGGGGGTGGTGTAGACTCCAAATCTGGATGTTTTTTGTTTGTTTGACACTACTTGCTCAGTCTCAGTCTCACTGCTCTTATCCCCCTCCCCCTCCCTCTCCCCTCCCCCCCCCCCCCCCACACACACACACAGTCTCCCCCCATTCCCCCCCCCCCCCCCCCCCACAACATCCCATCTCCCCACTTTCATTCAGTTGTAAATGAGAATTGCACTGAATGAAGCTGGCTGCTCAGTGCTGTACTGAAAGACTAATGAAGAAAATGGGTTCTCACAGTTCATGCTGCTTACCATCCTTTCTTCTCTATTCAGTCTGCAGCAGTCAGTAATCTTATTACTTATTTGTTTGTTTGTTCCTTTGTCTGTTTATTGGTGTCCTATGCGTACATGCTTCCTTACATTTACCTGGGTTACATTTTTATGTGTGCAGGCAACCCAGTAGCTTAGCTGTGATGGAGAATGGCAACTTTGGTCATAACTGTATGTTGTTTTTTTTGGTGTTTTTTCCCCCTTGGTGTCCATTAAAAAAAAAAGAAGCTCTGTGACAATTTGTTTCTCTTGTTTTCTGTTTTTTAGGGTATCATGCTACCTCTGTGTGTGTGTGTGTGTGTGTGTGTGTGTGTGTGTGTGTGTGTGTGTGTGTGTGTTGTGATGAAAGTTGAACACATAGTGACATACTGCGTTTTGGCTGGCAATTGAAGAAAAAGAGTCAACATGAATACATTGGCACCTGGTCATTTTTCTGGCTCATCAGCTGGACATGCTTCAAACCAGATTTAAGTTTTCTTGCACACTGTAAATGTTGTCACTGTCAAACTTTGCACATTGTTAATAATAGTAGTACAAAGTAATCATTACCGGTTGATACCATTAAAAATTATTTTGACCTTTCTCAAGGTCAGAACATCATCAAACAAATGCAGCCAAAACTAGTAAAAGTAGTACATCTTGATAAAAGAAAAAGAAAAAAAGAGAAGTTATACCTCTTGTAACAAGGTTAGTGGAATTACACTGGAATCACCATGTCTGTGCGTCTTTTTGTTAATATCTTCCGAACACAACCTTCTGTAACCAAGCTTGATATGGTGGTGCATCTTCATGAGCCAGGGAATGTGTGAAAAATTTGGCTTGCTATCTACAAGGTCAAATCACAGTGAGGGCTCACAGAATCAAAATATACTTATTTCCATTGTATCTTCTTTTCAACCAAACTTAGTTTAGTGGTACATCATCATAATCCAGAATGCTTTGTGAAAATATTGAATTACTGTGTTCAAGGTTAAGGTCACAGTGAAGGTTCACAATTGCATTTAATGTTTGTTTGGGGGATCTTCAGAACCAGTGAAGCTTTTGCTCTATTGGGGCAAGTTTCTGAAACCTATTTTACAGATCAGTCAATCAATGACAAGGTCTGTGGTTTCCCATTGCAACTGATCATCTAGTCATATGAGGTTATGGCTGTGAGCCACAGTATCTAGACACAAAGAGGAAGGGGGTGGGGGATATTTATCCGCACAAGGAAACAGACCTTGTTTAATTAAGCTCATACATACATTGCATGAACGTTTAGTATGTGTGGACTAGATCACAGCTTACAAAACAACTGGATAAGATTTGTAACCACTCCGCTCATCATTACCATTCTTTTTTGAAGTGAGATATTCTCATCCAAATCCCAGACCTTAAAGGCATGGTTACCAGACAAAGTAAGTGTGAGCCAGTTTGGCCTATCAGCTGGCAAGCAGAAAGACCTTGGTTTGATTCACTTTGGCTCTTCTCTTTCCTCCAAAGTAGTGGTTTATGTATACTCTCTCTCGACTTTGACCCTCACAGTCAATGAAATATTAAAATGTCTCTGATCGCTAACCATCTTAATGCTAGTGCCCTAATGGTGGTGACAGTGTAGTGTTAGGTACAGTCTCTCTCTTCAGCATGTGTGTGTTGGTGTTCTGTGAATGTGACAGTAGATAAATAAGCAAGGTCAGCATGTGAGTTGGCATTCTGTGATTGTGACCTTATGAGCATGGTCAGCATGTGTGAGTGTTGGTGTTCTGTGAATGTGACAGTGTGAACAAGGTCAGCCTGTGTGGCAGTATATATGTCATGAGCCAAGTGTTTTTTGCTCTTTGTTTATACTAAATTATAGTGAACCAACATGGCTACTGCCTGAGGAGCTACAATTTAAAGCAAAAAAAAAACCAAAATCCAAAAAATCAATTGTTTAATAACATTTTTCATTGTCTTGAGGCCGGCTCGTGTCTTCTAACTTGCACAATCAAACAGAAAGCCCCCACCCCAAAACAAAAGTTTGCCGTGACCAGGATTCGAACCTGGGTTATCGCGGCCACAACGCGAGGTCCTAACCACTAGACTATCACGGCGATGGCACAAAGGGTATTTTTAATTGTCATATTCATTTAGTCACGAGTTTGTATACAGTCTAGTTCGTTTGTCTATACTATGATATTTTGGCCACTACCGGTGAAAAATTCATGTCTATTGATTTGATAATGCAGAAATTATTATTGTTTGTCTGCTACAGTTTTCTGCAAGCGTGCTGCTAAGTATTTTACGGAAATTACCGAACTGTTCCGATCTCGCCATTGCTGGATTGTTTACTCTAGCAGCGATCAATCCCATCATTCTGATTACTTCCGGGTCGCACATAGTTTCAACATGGTAGCCATCAGTAAACGATTTGCCGTGAATTCAGCTTCATAGTTACCACGGTAACTGAAATCGACGCTTCTCGGGGCATTGTTTTTAATTTGCAGAGGTACTACATCCAATTTTACTCCAGAAAGGCAGGTTAAATTGTGTAAATACATGTATATTGTTGCATATTTGTCCCTGTAGTCAGTATAAAGTGGTATGCTACAGTTGTCATCTGATCAAAATGTCAACTGGGTAAGCTAAATGTAAAAAACAACAACTCAAGGCTGCCAAAATGTGGGATGCGAATGACGATGAGTATCAGCGGTATAACGTTACTGTTTTCTTCTCTTGCACAAAGTGACGAGACAGAGACAGAGACAGAGAGAGAGAGAGAGAGCAGACAAAATATTCGGACACATTATTTTATTAGAATATTATAAATTACGTACATGGATGGGTTAGTCTGGATTAATGCGAATATGACCTTTTGGCTTGTACTTTGAAGAAATGTTTGAAATGCTATTCCCCCCTACACCTTTCCTCCCCTCCTGTATGATAATGTAATTTGAAATGTTTTGAATGTCATTTCTCACCACCCTTTTTCATCCCCTTCTGTACCGGTGTAGTTTATGTGGCTTGATATTTTAGAGTACTTACATGACTAGCTAGACACATTTAAATTATTACAATGTTAGCTGAATTGACGTTTTTGGATTGTGATAAAAGTCTCATGAGATGTGGAAACCGACCGGGGTTCATCCCCGGGGGCCGCTACGGTAGCCGGATTGGTCTGGCCAGATACTCCAAAGTAGTTACTACATCGCGCACTTTCTCAGTAGTTTCTCCCTGTCTAATTTTCCGTTCTACATTCTCATACCACTTTACTTTGTAGTCCTCATCCAACCCCCCAGAAGTGCAACATAATCTCCAAGCAGTTCCTGCTTAAGAGATGGTGGCTGCCCACAACAAAGAAGAGAAGAAGAAATACTGAAAACCACATTGGTTTTGTGTTAGAGTAAAGTAAAATGTGCAAAAGCAGCTGAGTTTTGTACATGACCAGTTTTGACCACACACACACAAAAAAGTATTAAAATTTAATCATAGATTTTTCATACTCTCATAATGTGTGTGTGTGTGTGTGTGTGTGTGTGTGTGTGTGTGTGTGTGTGTGTGTGTGTGTGTGTGTTATTCATGATTATGTGCATATTAAAATTTTAAAAAGGCATTCTTCCCTGTTGGAAAAAATTAAAAAAAAATTGCTTGGGAGTATAGCTATAACCTTCAAATAGTGAATATACAATCACAAAAGCTTTGGGAAAAAAGTAAAATGTTTTAAAGTATAACTTAGTTGTCCAAGGCTTTTCACAGCTTGAAAGTTGAAGTTGTATCAAAGTGCAAGTGGTTTTCTGTTAAAAAACAAAAGAGAGTAATATGGTGAAATGGTCCGGTGTCTTTGTACACCGTCTGTATTTCACTATTTGCCACACCACTATGCACTAAAATGAAACACAGAAAGCATAATGGTTTGTTACACACATGACTGGAGTAAACAAGAGCTAAAATTAGTAAAAAGAACAAAATAAATGTCATTATTGTCATTTTTTTATTTTTTATTTTTATTGCAGTGGAACTTTTTATGAAAAAACACCCTGGTGAGAGACTAGCCCTCTTTGACTTTTTAATTTTATTACCCCCCCCCCCCAGCACCACCCCTTCCCTCTTTTTCTTCTGAAAGTCAAACATGAATATTTTAATGTAAATGAACCTCCCACCAAGAACCACCCTGAGGACTAACAAGAACAAAAAACAACATCATCACCACCACCACCACCACCACCACCACCACCACCACCACCACCACCACCAACAAACAAACAAACAAAAACCCAAACACCCTGTGGTACAGTCACATTACTGCTGGTCTTACTGTAAAAATGACATAAACACTAACACTTTAAATAAGAACAATAACATTTGTAGTAGCACACCAAAGGACTGTAGTGCTGACTACCATAGTCCTTCAGAAAGAGAGAGAGAGATACTCATCTGATTCATGCTTTGAATGTATTCTTAAATGTGTACATTATCATGTTAATATTTAAAAAACAAAATCACTATTCTGCAGAGGGTGAGGTGAAGGATGGCGGTGTACTTTGACCACCGCCTGGACAGCGCTGGGCCTTCAGGCATCAACACTGATGTCTGCTGGTACAGAGGTGGAGCAGCGCTCCTGGCTGTGGCCTCCTACAATGAAGACACCGGGGGAACCGTCAACATCTTTAATGAAGAGGTCAGTCAGTGCAGGTTCAGGTTGCTCACCTGTGATAAAAAAGTCAGGTGTCATCATCAGCGTTTTTGTGCATTCATGTGTACGCCTCTGAGTGTGTGTGTGTGTGTGTGTGTGTGTGCGACTGATAGTGATAGTGATATGGACAAATGGTGATACTGATAGACTTGATTATGAACTTGGAAGGTTCTCTGAATACCCCAAAGCTCTAAAGTCGAATATATTTTGTAAAGTGTGTGCAACTATGCTTTTTGAAGATGCTACATTAGTGATTATAAAAACAAAACTTAGGCTAGATACATAAATATATAGGTGTGATATGATTTATAAATACCATCATGATGTAATTAAATTGGTGGTTAATCACAGTGGACAGAGGCAGAATTTTGGGGTGGGTGGGTCCAGGATTGATCTTTTTTCCTTGTCTGTTTTTCAATGAACAGTTTTTAAGACCCAGTGCATATGTTTGGTGTAATCCAGGGTGAAAAACTCCAACACAAGCCTATCAACAACCAGACGCAAGTGTGCAGTGTTGCCTGGCACCCCAGCCGCAAGATTGTGGCAGTTGGCTGGCAGAATGGGGAAATAGCCATTTGGAATGAACAGGAGCGAGAGTTGATCGAGCCTCCTCATTTGCATAAAGGGGAGATCACTATCCTTCACTGGAGTTCCAGTGGATCACGCTTTGTGTCTGGAGACAACGTGAGTATTTTGCCGTGGATGGTTTGTACCTGGGAAGGCTGAAGAGTGTTGTTGAGAAGTTGATGTTCTGAGTGACCAGTAGAACCAATCTTTGTTCCTTGTTCTGCCCTTTGCTGGACATGAACACCTGAAAGGTGTGAATTACTTACTAAAATCCCCCAAAAGAAGATATTGTAACTGTTGACTTCAGAATAGGTGTAGCGAGGTGGAGAAATGCACAAAAAACATTGTTGTTGTTTTTCTGGTTGTTGTTTTGTAGGGGGATGTTATAAATGCACAGAAACATTATGTTTTTTTTGTTGTTGTTTTGTGGGGTGGGGATGGGGGGTGTTCTTTACTTAAATTCACTGTGAAGATCAAGAAACTGCTGGTCAGCAAGAAGGGTGACATTTTCCTGACTCAGATTCAGTTTATTAGAGATTCCTGTGAAATATCAGGAGACTATTTCAAGTGGCATCTTTTAGTTTTATACTGTGAAAGTGTGAGTTTCTCATTAAGACGGTTTCTTCAGTTGTATTGATACTGCCCTTGCTGCTTGATTTTCAATGCTGTAAGCAGAACACTGGATCAGAGTTATGTTTGGGTCTGCTTGTCAGTCTGGCATGCTGATGGTGTGGCGTTCAGACAGTCGGGGTCGACTGGGTCAGGAGCCGGTGCAACACCATCTCCAGGAACCCCTGGGGCAGATTGTTTTCCGACCGCCTCCGCCTCAAGATCCATCGATGTAAGTAAGCCTTGTGCTGTGTACAGTATGTGTGTGCCTTTTACCATTTTATGGGGTGCCTACTTTTGTTTTATGATTTTAATATAATTGGATTTGTGATGATTCTTTGCATCAGATCTGAAGTCATAATTTTTTTTAATGTATACGCTGGTTTGCATTTCTTTATTTAATCGATAGAAGAACCCAGTGCTTGTCCACCCTCATGCCCAAGCTAATCAAACAAGGAAACAAGAAGGAGACAGAAGCATGCACATACATGAATGCATATATTATAATGCTCACATTTTTTATTCTCTCTCTCTCTCTCTCTCTCTCTCCCTCTCCCTCTTACTCTCTACCCCTCCCCACACATACTTTCTCAGTCTCCCACTGTCTCTAAACCATCTGACCTCTCAGCTGAGCTGACTTGATGGGGTGTTTCAGGGACATCGCCAGCTTGGCACGGGCAGCAGTGAGTGGTGACGAGAGTGCGCTGGACATGTTCAACTGGAAGCGAGGGGGAAAGCCCGGCAAAGTGACCACACCCTTTGGTGCTCAAGAGTCTCTCTGCTTCTTTGTGGGCGGAGCCACAGGTACGACTGAGAGTAGCTGTAGCTGTGTGCAGGTACCTGCTGCTTCACGGCTTCTTTGAGATCCTGAAAACCCATCTCTTTTCTTCCGTCTCATTTCACCAACCCATCACTAGGAATGCATGTATTTGTAGTGTGTTTGAGAGTGTGCGTGCATGTGTGCATTTAGCACTAGCACAGGAACATGGAAAAGAAACACAAAACACTTCAGCATGCACTGACCTGGCTTACCTCCATAATCACATTTTGTCATGCAGGACTGTACTGATTGCTGTGTTATGCTGCAGGTGGAGTCTACTATGTGAATGAGAATGCACAGTACTCCCAGTGCTTCAACCTTGACCACGCCGTCATCAAGCTCCTCTTCTACGAGGAGAAAAACGTTATTGTCACCATGACCGACAACCTTCTGCTTTCTCAGCATGCTGTGATGCCAGAGGGAGAAACCAAGGAGCTGTCAAAGGTGGAGTTTGCTTGTGCTTACTGCTGCTGTAGTTTTGCAAGCCATGCGCATACGAGAGCTTAAGATGTGATCAAATGCAGGCCGTGAAAATGACTCTCGTTCCATTTGTTTCCATTTTTGCTTTTAAGCTCTTGCTGACTGAGTAAAATAAAGTTTGTCATTTCGTGGACACTAAAAACTAATAATAATTAAGAACCAACACACATAGGAGTTAATTAGTGCTCGAAATACATAACACAAGTTCAGCAACAAAGACCTGAGTCGCCTACAGTAACTCTCACCTGGCATGCATGTAAATACCAGGTACATAAACTCCACCAGAGGTACATCCTGGGGGAGTTTATGTACCTTGTATGTAGTGCTCTGGGCCTTGTTCTTTTTTAGATTTTTGATAATATTTATTTGAAAAAATCATTGTTTTGACTTTTCTGGGAAGTAAGTGCTGGTATCTAATATACCTTGACCTTATTGCTGTTTTACTGAACTCTTTGTGATTTGCATGGTAGTAAAAGTATGAGCTGGTAACAAAGTGTGTCCCCTCAGTCGCATTTGAGTGTCCGGCTGTATTACTCCCTGACTGGAGTTTAGCCACATCATTGATGCTAGGAAGTAAGCAACTTGATGTTTAATGTTCAGTCAACCAGTACGGTTATATCAGGGTGATCATGGATGCTAGGAAGTAAGCAACTTGGTGTTTTATGCTCAGTCAACCAGTACGGTTATATCAGGGCGATCATGGATGCTAGGAAGTAAGCAACTTGGTGTTTTATGCTCAGTCAACCAGTACGGTTATATCAGGGCAATCATGAATGCTAGGAAGTAAGCAACTTGGTGTTTTATGCTCAGTCAACCAGTACGGTTATATCAAGGTGATCATGGATGGTAGGAAGTAAGCAACTTGGTGTTTTATGCTCAGTCAACCAGTATGGTTATATCAGGGCAATCATGGATGCTTTTCATGCTGAATGTTTAAAACCATGCTCAAAAGGCCACACAAATCTGTCACCATTAGCATCATTCCAGCTGCACTGAATGGCATAGTTGTGTTCATTTTGCTGTACCGGTTGTATTCTTCAGTTGTTATGATTGTTTATATGCTTTGTAATTTATTATATGAAAGAAATTAAACATTTTCTTTTTCTTTCATGAAAAGAACTTTCTCTCGCACCTTCCAGGCCCTTGATCCTTCTGTCAGTGGGATTGTTTGTTCATGAAATAGTTTAGGGACATTCTCTGAAACATGCAGTCACAGGAACACTGTACAGTACTTCCTTAACTTTTTGTATGCCTACAGGTGAAGCTTAGTGGGCGCACTGATCAGCCATCAATTACCTGGGCAGGGAAAGGTGTGCTTGCTTCAGCTTCAGGTGAAGCGGTCGTCAGGTATGTGGATTTTAGAGATCAAGCCTGTTCTGCAAGTAAATTGCTGTTTATGATCTTGATTGAATTGTGTGCGTGTGATTTTAGAATTGTTGTCCCTTTCACATGCAGAAGGCTGCAGTATCCCTTTTATAACTTGAGTGTTTTCCATTATTATTATTTCCTCTCGTTTCTTTCCCCGCAGGTTGTGGGACCTGGAGCACAATGACAACTACGTGCTGAGCTTGGACGGACACAGCAGCTATGATCCAAATGAATCTGTCCTCTGTGTTGGCTACAACACTGAGAAAGGTTTGGTTCTGCTTTTCTCATCTTGTATTAGTACTGCTGATAATAGAAGAAGTGTTTGCATTTTATAACACTAACTTTTATCTCCTTTTTGTTTTTGGTTTTTTCCAAGTTTTTTATTATTTTTTAAATGCAGTATTTATTTATTTGCTCAGATCTTACTGTTAGTTTAAAGTAACTGGTTTTAAATCTGTCAGATCAGGTGTGACATTCTTCCGACAGTTGTTCTAAAGATAATATATTTTGGAGAGCGGAAAAGACTGTAGATTCTGCATTTGTGACATGTTATAGAGATCTTCAGCCAGTTCATGCTCTCAAAATCTCATGTTTTAAGACCAAACATCATTCACTTGTGGATGAAAATTGTAGTTTGCATTGCCTGTTTGCATTATCATCTTTTTTTTCTTCCCATCTTGGTAAACAAGCTGTGCATCTGCGTATACACATTCACAGCACTATGGAATATTGTTGCCTATTTTTGTTTGTGGTGAACTTGAACCTCTGGTTCGTCCACTGAAAACTATACACCTTCACAGTTATAAATGTTTGACTGATTTTGTGTGTGTGTGCAAAGTGTCCATAATTGTGTGAAGGGGGAGTGTTTTTTTTGTTGCAAAGTGTCCTTGATTGTGTGAAGAGGCAGTTTTTTTGTTGTTGCAAAGTGTCTTTGACTGTGTGAAGAGGGAGTTTTTTTGTTTTGCAAAGTGTCCTTGAATGTGTGAAGAGGGAGGTTTTTTGTTTTGCAAAGTGTCCTGAATGTGTGAAGAGGGAGGTTTTTTGTTTTGCAAAGTGTCCTTGACTGTGTGAAGAGGGAGTTTTTTGTTTTGCAAAGTGTCCTTGACTGTGTGAAGAGGGATTTTTTGTTTGTTTTGTGAAGTGTCCTTGACTGCGTGAAGAGGGAGGTTAATAAGTCTGGCCTGTTTGCAGGGATGCTTGCTGCTGGGACCAACATGGGCAACGTTGCCCTGTGGAAGTTCACGCCCTCTCTGTCAGGGAAGAAGAAGGAGGGGGAAGATCTGTGGTCTCTGCAGGCACCAGCCACTGTGGAGGGCCCAGTTCGGAAAGTGGAGGTGAGCAAGCAAGCAAGTGTCTGGGCAAGAGAGGAGGATGGATGTGCTTCAGAGTTTGGAACCCCAGTTTCAGGACCACCCTAAAAAGATAAAACATGAAAATGTAAAATAGGCTTAAAGGCGGGGAGGTCCATGGTCAGAAGTTCATTTATGGTGAGAGACTGCCCCTTGTTTAATGCCACTCTTGCCTCCTGGATTTCTGCTCACCCTGATGTAACCATCATGGTTGACCGGGCGTTAAGAAACAATTTCCTTTCCTTTCTGCCTTTCCAGTGGGAAGCAGGATAACATGAGATTGTGTGAGAGCTAGTCAGCATGTGATGAGATCTTATAATGTTTAAGACCACCATAAAAAAACAAAAAAAGTTTTAAAAGAGGGGTGGGTCAAGGATTTGTTTTCAATGGAACGTGTGATGAACGGCCACCCTGATGGGAGACTACCTGTCTTGTAAGCTCTTTTCTCTGAAGCCTTTTCCTTCTTCCTTTCATGTGCCCATACGGATGAACCCCTTGCCAAGGACCATCTTTCTGATGTAGTCCCTTTGGCTTGATTTTTAGGGTGGTCTGAAATGGAGGTCAGAGAGAGAGAGGTACAAGATGCATAAAGATATTTGATTGGCCTGTGGCCTTCATAAAGGTTAGACTGATGATTATAAACTGTAGTTTAGCAAAGTGTTGAGAGAGAGAGAGAGTGAGTCATGATTTCATTTTCCACATGTGATTTCAGTGGTACACCCACAAGAGCCTGATGGCTGTCAACACCATCGCCAGTGTCTTCATCCTGAGCGAGCAGGTGATGAGCGCCAGCTTCCACTCACAGACAGCAGTCGTTCAGTATGCTCCCAGTTCCCTCTCCATCGAAGTGTTCGCCACTGGCAGTCACCATGACCTCAAGACAGACATCCAAGTTAAGGGCATCTACACAACCAAGGTCAGGAGCATTCTCTTTTTTAATTGTTTCTGGAATTGCTTGCGAACAAGACTTGCAGTACCAATAAAAAAAATAAAAAAAATAGGTTGCTGTTTGGTTTTTCCCCTCTAACGGCATCCAGTGTAGCAGACTCACCAGCAAACTGTTAATTTTTATTGGACAATGGCCTATGTAGGCTGTATCCAGGTGAAGTGTGGAGAAACAAGGGACAAGCAGTAACTAGGGTAGCTGTTGAGGGATCAGTGTGGAGAAACAAGGGACAAGCAGTAACTAGGGTAGCTGTTGAGGGATCAGTGTGGAGAAACAAGAGACAAGCAGTGACTAGGGTAGCTGTTGAGGGATCAGTGTGGAGAAACAAGAGACAAGCAGTAACTAGGGTAGCTGTTGAGGGATCAGTGTGGAGAAACAAGAGACAAGCAGTGACTAGGGTAGCTGTTGAGGGATCGGTGTGGAGAAACAAGAGACAAGCAGTAACTAGGGTAGCTGTTGAGGGATCGGTGTGGAGAAACAAGAGACAAGCAGTAACTAGGGTAGCTGTTGAGGGATCGGTGTGGAGAAACAAGAGACAAGCAGTAACTAGGGTAGCCGTTGAGGGATCAGTGTGGAGAAACAAGAGACAAGCAGTGACTAGGGTAGCTGTTGAGGGATCAGTGTGGAGAAACAAGAGACAAGCAGTGACTAGGGTAGCCGTTGAGGGATCAGTGTGGAGAAACAAGAGACAAGCAGTGACTAGGGTAGCCGTTGAGGGATCAGTGTGGAGAAACAAGAGACAAGCAGTAACTAGGGTAGCTGTTGAGGGATCAGTGTGGAGAAACAAGAGACAAGCAGTGACTAGGGTAGCTGCATGTTGAGGGATCAGTGTGGAGAAACAAGAGACAAGCAGTGACTAGGGTAGCTGTTGAGGGATCAGTGTGGAGAAACAAGAGACAAGCAGTAACTAGGGTAGCTGTTGAGGGATCAGTGTGGAGAAACAAGAGACAAGCAGTAACTAGGGTAGCTGTTGAGGGATCAGTGTGGAGAAACAAGAGACAAGCAGTGACTAGGGTAGCTGTTGAGGGATCAGTGTGGAGAAACAAGAGACAAGCAGTGACTAGGGTAGCTGTTGAGGGATCGGTGTGGAGAAACAAGAGACAAGCAGTGACTAGGGTAGCTGTTGAGGGATCAGTGTGGAGAAACAAGAGACAAGCAGTGACTAGGGTAGCCGTTGAGGGATCAGTGTGGAGAAACAAGAGACAAGCAGTGACTCGGGTAGCTGTTGAACGATCAGTACGGACTGTGCCCTTTAGCTGGACACACCACTGTGAACAACATGGAATGGCACGCATGGCATAAGAACCCATCACCCACCTCTCCTGTAGACGTGACTAACAAAGCCAGGACTTCTTTATTATTAACCAAATACAACATTTATTTTAGTACTGCAGTTAGGCAGCTTAGACTGTTTTTTTGTTTGTTTTTAAGAAGAAGAAGAAGAAACAAAGAAGTGGTTGGGGAAGTGATAGGTGAGTTCTGCTGTTGGCTTTGAGTGTCTTGTTTTCATTACCTGATACATGTACTGATGTGGGTTGGACATTTCCTGAGCAAGTTTTGTATGACTGTACCCCCACAGGATGCTCTGGCTGTGTGGAACGGCAAAAGGGTGATTCTGTACGAGTTTTCTGCCGACAGATCAACACTGAAAGCAGCAGGTAGGACTCGGCTTGTCATGTCATGAAAGTGGAATGCATTCAGTAAGTACAGTAAACTGACCAAAGCTTTCCAGGGTTGTAGTAGTTCATGTCTCTTAACTGTACATGTGTTACAGAGTATAGAGGCTCTGTTGGTTTCTTTAAAAAAAAATCTATACACTGAAGTTGTCATTAACAGTCCCCATTTAGATTTATTAGATTTTGAGGATAGTCACATTCACTGCAGAAATAAGCATGAGTACACAAAAAGCAAGAATCATCATTATTGTGATAGATATGCAGTTTGTTTTATTTTCTCTATTAGCAGTGAGCTTGTATGGGATATGCTGGTGAATTTGGTTCCAGCACTGGCAGAATTAACAGTGCTCATGTTCTAATCAATCATTGTTAGAAGCATACACCCAGTTAATGTTATTGCACTAGCTACTGTTAATGTTACTGCGCTAGCTACCAGTATGCTCCTACTTGTGGCAACATGGTGAGATTCACCTCTCTCTAAATGCTGAAGAAATTCAGGTGAGTGATGAGATTTGATGAGTGATAATTGGGGGGGTGTTGTCTTTCTGCAGGTCAGTTCATGACCGAAGCGATGGTGATTGTGTTGTACGAGCAGAACATCTACACCATTGAGTATGGCAAAGTCCAGGTCAGGACGTTCCAGGTAAGCTCTTCTTGAATGCTGGGGAAAGCTTCATGCCTGACAGGTGGCGGAGATGTCAGTTGTGGCCTTTGTAGGGTGTTGATGTTCTGCCCTTTGAAATTTATGCAAAGACAAACCAACAGAATGGTATAGGCATGAGCCAGAATGCCTTTTAACCCCTTCTCTGCCCATGTGACATCACAGGACATCCTTGATGAAGTGTTATCTGTCTACCTGTGAGATGTCATAGGACATCCTACTTAGACTATCACTTTTCGTGTAAGCATTGGAAAAGAAAAGCTGAAGAAAGTGAATGCTTCTGGTTGGTTGAATCCATCTGTGAGACTCTTTTTTGAAGGAATTGCAGGAGCAGTGCATATTTTTCGGCAGGCAAATAGTTGAACAAGAGGTGTGGGAATAGGCTTAGAACAGTGCTTGAGTTGGAATACTACAGCACAGGGCTTATTAGGAATGAGAATATTGTTAACAGATATTGTAAATATTGGGGGGGGGGGGGGGGGGGGGGAGGTTACATAATTTTGACAGATGGCATCCAATCATTTACATTTAGTCTGTGAATCCAGTCATTCTCTGCAGTTCTTGTTATTTGTGATATGTTTATAAGCACATGATGAAATGGAGTTGTCTTGGAGCTATGAACTGTGAAAAACTGCATGCCTGTAGAGTTAAAATGTTTACTTGTTAACCCACTAATCAAAATTTGATTTTATAATGTGGAACTCTTTTGTGTGTTCCCCGCACCTTTCTAGGGCACAGTGAAGCAGCTGATGACCTTTGCAGAGCCTGAAGGTCACCCAGTCAGCCTTGACACGTGCGGTTACTACCTGGTGGTGGCAACGGATGTGGGCATTGTGCGTGTGTACGACTTGTCACGCAGAGAAGCCAAGGCCCACACCAATCCCAAGAACCTGGCAGACATTGTGCCTGGGTTTGGCACCATTGTCAGCGCCAAGGTCAGCTGCAATGGCAGTCGGGTCAGCATACTGGTCAAAACTGTGAGTGTCCTCCTGTTTATCTGCTTTTTAAATTTTTTGTTTTGCTCGGTAAAAATGTATATAAAATATACATGTGTGAGTGTTTTGTTGTTGTTGACAACTTGAACAGCATACTAAGAAACCATGTCTATATGTGTATGCCATTCAGTGGTGGCCTTATGTTTGTATTTTGAGGCGCTATTATTTTGAGATAATTTACAAACAGCTTGAAGTTCTTAGACTTCCCACCCTATCGCCAGTGTTTTGTGAGTACCTGGAGGAATACAGCACCCATTAATATTGCAGCCCCCCAATCCCTCCGACCAATCTGTTATAAGTGGAATAATCACATATATGCATGGACGCAGAGTGGTTTTCTTTCTGTTGTGTATATGATTATTTATCAAGTGAAGCTTTGGCATTGCAAAAGTGAAGCTTTGGCATTGCAAAAGTGAAGCTTTGGCATTGCAAAAGTGAAGCTTTGGCATTGCAAAAGTGAAGCTTTGGCAATCCAAAAGTGCGTATAAAAATTAAAATCCACACCAGTCTGACCATTCTAAGATCATGAGGTAGCTTGTGGCAACATCAAATGTTATCAGTTCAGCATGTCTAATGTTTACAAATTCTGGAAAGTCTGTTCTGTGATATCCTTACTACCCACAGCTCATTCTGACCTAGAAATGATATCAAAATGTATTCCAAGTACAAATGCCTACTTTCACTGAAGTGACATCAGTCCTTTTATCTTGACTGCAGAGTGATGGCAACCCAGACCCTAAGTTGTACTTTTGGGACGTGGAGCTTGACACTGTCCAGTACTTCAACTTTGAGAATGGGCGAGGCGAGCAGGATGATTACCCGTCAGGGGCAGATGGGCTGGATGAAGACACAGACACAAATGATGCTGAAAGGTGCACATCTGAGTTGTGTTGGTGGTTTGGCGTTTTGTGTAGACTTTCTCTGTGTGAGGATTGTGTGGGTGGGATGGAAGGTGGGCGTGGGTGGGGAGGTGTTTAGTGTGTCACAGTGTACCATTTGAAGTATGTTTTGTTTTTGTTTTTATTGTGGGGCTTTTATTCATATAGCATGCATCCATCCAGTTCCAATACATTCACTCATTGATTCATACCTCTCTGTATGGCTATATTCCTGTCACTTTCACTCTATTCAAGGGTGAAGTAAGTTTTTAAAGAAGAGGAGAAAGCTGAGAGAGGGTTGGAGAGAGAGAGAGAGAGAGAGAGAGAGAGAGAGAGAGAGAGAGAGAGAGAGAGAGAGAAAGAAAACAGTGCTGACAGCTGGCTTGCCGTTTGCAGAGGTAAGAACCAGGCTGCTAAGGACATCGCTGGCCGGTTCCCCATCTCTCACTACTGGGATGCAGAGGAGCCCAAGCTGGTGGTGTGTGAAGCCAAGGCTCTGGCGAAGGACCCTGGCAAAGACGACAAGGAGGTCAAGAAACGGCACTCCCTCACCAAGACTGTTGATGAAGGACCAGTATGTGATATGGCACTATTTTCTTGCTTTTTTTTCTTTCTTTTTTTCTTTTTTCTGTGTTGATGGTTTCTTTTGTAGTTACAGTACAGCTTTGGTGTGTTTTATTGCATAGCAGCACAGGACTGTGCATGTAATTATTTTATGACCTTTGTGTGTATTGTTGTGTGTTTGAACTTGGCAAATAATGTTGGCTTTTAAATTTTAAAAAAAATGCTGCCGTTTAAAGTAGAACTTTGAAACTGTGTGTGATCGTAAACATGGCCAATCCAGCTTTAGATCTTCATACTAGTTTTAGAGACTGCTGAATTTCATGGCACAGGACAGTTGGAAAAAAATGACAAAGGATATATTTTCTAGCTTTGAATGTGAATTGACTGAGATTCTGCAGCTTGCACTGTGATGTGCCTAATCATTCAAATCCTCAGGGACATTGAGCAAAATAACCAACAGTACTGGGTTAGTGATAGATAAATAATTGGTTTTTAACACCCAGTCAACCTTGATGAAGGAGGTTCCATTGTACCATGTCTGTGCATGCCAGTTAGTACAGGTCTTTGTGTTTGTTGCGTGACCAGGTGGAGTCGATGGTGGTGTCGCTGTTCTGCACATCAGAGCACGGAGTGTTGATCCAGGACAGCTTCTCCACACCAGACCAGTACAGTACCTACATCGGCATTGAGGTGCCCTACCACTACTTCATCAGAAAGGTACACCCTGGCTTCATGTTCTTTGCTGAGGCAGCCAACTTCATTCTTTAGTGAGGCAGTTGGCTTCATAAAAGGGAAGGCTTTCGGGGTGGGGGGGGGGGGGGGGGTCTGCATGATGATGAAGGGAAAATAAAAAGGCATGGTTTGGATAGGAAAATAAATAAAAAGGTATGGTCTGGATAGGGTAGGAATGAGAGACCTTGAAGGGGTTAATGTGTAGGAGGCAGATCAAACCTGATGTGTTGAGTCATTGATTCTTCCTACAGTCTTTCACAGGTCAGCAGGGTAATGGTCTGGACTGGCTGTGTCATTCCGATCCCCTTCAGCCTGGTTTGGCAGAAGTTACCTTCATTTTTCTTCCTAAGTTGGGTACATATAATGTTGCTGCATCAGCACTCACCTGCCCTGTGAATCAAGCTATTCATTTTTGCTGATGACTGATTTTTTATATGATGCAACAAAAAACCTACACATTTATTTCACCATATTGACATGTGTGCATGATGCAACAACAAACAACTTACACATTTATTTTACTGTATTGACATCTATGCATAATGCCACAACAACAAAAACCTACACATTTATTTTACCGTATTGACATCTATGCATAATGCAACAACAAAAAACCTATACATTTATTTCACTATGTTGGCATTCCCATAGGCACATTTCTATGGGTGTTCAATTTCTATTGACCCAGTCTGAAAACCAAGGCCCACAGGAGGGCTCTGAGGGCCCCCCTAGCGACGGCATCATCAACCCTGAGACAGGGGCCATGATGTACCCCAAGCTGGTGGCCAGGAAGATCATGCGCGACTTTGTGGGTCTGGAGTCGAGCGACAAGTCCACTCGCGATGCCATGATGAACTTCTGCTTCCACCTCACCACCGGCAACATGGACGAGGCCTTCAAGTCTATCAAGCTGATCAAGAGGTGTGGAGTTACTGTTTGAGGGTTTTGGGTGTATGGGGTGGTGGGAAGGGGGCATGTTTTGCCTGCCTGATACCAGTGGTTGGTTAAGTGATGGTGGTGGGGGTAAAATGTTGATTCCCCAACTTTATGTGTTTTCTATTCCAGTTTTTGTGAAAACAAAACAACAAAAACAAAATGTTAAAATGGAGGGCAAAACTTTGTGTTGGGCAGTACAGTAGAAACCTCTGATGAATGTCTGCCCTACAATTCTAAAAAAATGGTCTGAAAACAGGGTTGATCTTTAGTGAGGGGCTGGTTTTACATGCTGTTAAGAATGAGTATCTAACCAATTGGTCTGAAAAGAGCGTTTGTCTGATTAAAGGGCTGATTTACTTATTGTTAAGAAGAAATGAGTAATTCTAAGTTGTCTTAGAAAGACAGGTGGTCTTTACTGAGGGGTTGATTTACATGTCATGAAGAAGAGTGTCTAAGTGGTCTTAAGAAGGGATTGGTCTCTCATGAAGGGTTTCACTGTACTTGTCGATGTTTGAACCCAGTTGAATTTAGGAAAGGGCATAGAGCAACACAGGTGAGCCGCAGTGTTTTTTTTACAACAGGGGTGGTCTAGTTTTTATGACCATGGTCTGCCTAGGTTTACCAAACACCACATTAATGAGAAGACACAAGATAAGTGTCACCGATCATTTGGCTGGGCTTGTTAAATGTACAACTCATGGACAGATGTGAAATCAAAGAATCCATTGGTTCCCAGGTGGGTTAGAGAAAGTCAGTGATTTATGATGTTCACCACTGCTGTAAATGAAACCATGATGACTTCAACCAGATCACTGTTGTTTTCTTCCTACAGTGTTCTTACAATAAGGTCAGGAGGCATGATGTTGCTGTTACTGTTTGTTTGGGTTCCTGTTTGCAGTTTTACAATGTTTTCTGTATACCGGGGAGTGGGGATAGCTCAGTGGTTAGAGTGCAGGACTCATGGTCGTGGGTTCGAATCCTGGCAGGAGCGGCGGGAGAATGTTCTTCTCCAGGGTCAGCTTTCTGTGCTGGCTCAAATTTTGGTATCCATTGCACCCCTGTGTTACCGCAGCAGCATGTAAAAGACCCCTGTCGTGCTGCCAAAAGTGCAGGTGGCAGGTTACAGCTAAACACGCATGCACCTTACGTGTATGTGGCTTTGCATGAAGTGACATGGTACATGGTTGTATGGTGTACACAGAATGCGCCGAGATGGCAGCAGTTTCATGTGGCACCAGCCATGCCAGCACTGCAAGTACACCACTTCAGTGGATATTCAAAAAACAAGCTATAAAACTTCATCATGTAGAATCACATACGAACGCAGTGAGTCTGCTTGAGAGTGGAGAATAGTGCTATGTAAAAGCAATCAACAACAACATACTTGATAAAATATTAAGGAACTACATGTTAATGATATGTGTTTTTAGTTTCTGTTTGACTGGTTGTTTTGTTGTTTGCATATTGGAACTTTTTTGTTTGTTGTTTGTTGTTGAAAACAAAGAATGTTCTTTTATGCATGGTATTCAGGTGACAGAATTAGGTCACCATGCCACCATACCATTACTTCATGGAGCTTGAATACATTTTTGTGTTTAATGTTTCTTGTTTGATTTAAGGAACCTGGGTAATCAGAGACGTTTTGATGACAGAAAGTGAATTTAAACCCTACATGTACAGCCTGGATAGACTGAAACGAAATCAACCATAATATTTTTCAAAAAGAAAGGATTAATCTCTTACCAGTTCGTGAAAACTGATGGTCTCGTACTTCTAAAGATTCGTTTTGTTGTCTTTTCAGTTTTTAGCAGTGTAGACTAAGTCACAGAAATGTGTAAAAGTGGTCAGTTTTATTACTTTTAAGGAAAATGACATCCTGTCTGTGACTGTGAATTGACAGTCCGTGTCAGTGTGTTTGTCAGCAGGTTGTCGTAGCACTATAATTTTAGACTTGCAGTACAACTTTATTGCCAAGTGTCAATACGGTTGCACTAAGAATGTTTTGTGGTGCCAAGCACACTCTGACTCATCAAACATTCATGCCAGTCATGAAGCATCATTAAATCACAACAACAGCAAACATCAGGGTAAAAAATTGTTGATAAATAAAATGCATGAGAAATCCAAGACTTGTTATACGGAAAAAAGAGGTGTCTGTTGTGACCCAGTGAGTCAGTGTGGGAGAACATGGCCAAGATGTGTTATAAGGAAAAAAGCGGTGTCTGTTGTGACCCAGTGAGTCGGTGTGGGAGAACATGGCCAAGATGTGTGTCAAGAGTCGACGCCTGGATGTGGCCAGCGTGTGTCTGGGCAACATGGGCCACGCACGCGGAGCCAAGGCGCTCCGAGAGGCGGCAAAGGAACCTGAGCTGGACGCTCGCGTCGCTGTGCTGGCCATCCAGCTTGGTCTCTATGTAAGTGACTTGCAGACCAACTACATTATATATCATTATTTTGTACATTAATTATTGCTGTATAATTGTGTATAGTGTACTTGTGTGTGGGGGGACCATGTGTGCATCTTGTGTATGTGCACACTTTTAGAATTGTCTCTCGCTCTTTAGAAATACTTTAATATTATTATTATTGCTATGATCATATATTATTTTGTCTGTCATTTCAGTTGAGGGGGGGCAGGGAGTGGTGATGGTGGTTGTTCCCATTGAAGGGGTGGGGGTAGGGGGTTATAATCCTGTTAGATATTTTTTTCTCTTCTTTTTTGCTTGTGTTAATTTGAATGTCTTGACCAGCAATAGTTCTTTTATATGCGCAAGATTTTTGCGTGTTTGAGATCTTAGGAGCATTTATAAAATCAGAATGGTCATTTTATCTCTCAACCGAACCCTCTGAAGAGTGTTGCTATTTTTCCCTTTAAGCATGTTGGGATCAGTTCATTCAAGATCAGTACAGTTGGGAAAATGCTTCCAGTTGTTTGCTGAATCTGTGGAGAGTTGCACTGGATGATTAAGTAGTGGTGGCCAAATGCTGGCCATGACCGAAGGGCTGCTACTTATGATGCAACTGTGTGTGCTGGGCAGGAGGATGGTGAGAGACTGTTGAGGAACTGCAAGCGCTATGACCTGCTGAATGAGTTCTACCAGAACCGTGGGCAGTGGAGCAAGGTGAGAACCTCACCCTTTTTTTGTCTGGCTTTTAAACAAGGTCCTGGGAAGACAGACCTGACCCTTTTTATTTGGTCTGGCTTTTAAACAACATCCTGGGAAGACAGACCTGACCCTTTTTATTTGGTCTGGCTTTTAAACAACGTCCTGGGAAGACGGACCTGACCCTTTTTATTTGGTCTGGCTTTTAAACAACGTCCTGGGAAGACAGACCTGACCCTTTTTATTTGGTCTGGCTTTTAAACAACGTCCTGGGAAGACAGACCTGACCGTTTGGCTTTTAAACAAGGTCCTGGGAAGACAGACCTGGTCCCTTTTTGTCTGGCTTTTAAACAAAGTCTGGGAAGACAGATCTGACCGTTTGGCTTTTAAACAAAATCCTGGGAAGACTGACCTGGCCCCTTTTCTCTGGCTTTTAAACAAAGTTCTGAGAAGACAGACCTGACCATTTTCTGTGGCTTTTAAACAAAGTCCAGAGAAGACAGACCTGACCGTTTGGCTTTTAAACAAAGTCCTGGAAAGAGACCTGACTCTTTTCTTTGGCTTTTAAACAAAGTCCTGGGAAGACAGACTTGATCATTTTCTGTGGCTTCTAAACAAAGTCCTAGGAAGACAGACCTGACCGTTTTCTCAGGCTTTTAAGCAAAGTCTTGGGAAGACTAAGTGACTGAGTGCAGTGGGACTCCATGAAAAGCCCTGGGGACCCCTAGTAGCTCTTCAGCAGACAGTGGATTTTGCACTGCAGACCAACCCAATGATCTGGTGAGCATGACCTGGGAACGCAGAAGAAGAAAAAGACTCAGGATCCGTGGCATTTTGACTTTGGAAAGAGATCCATTCCATGTGCTAACTACTGTCATTTTTGCTCATTTGAGAGAGAGTCATTTTCCCTTCTTACACAACTCTTTGCTTGTGCAGGCTTTAGAAACTGCTGAAATGTATGACCGCATCCATCTGCGAACCACATACTACAACTACGCACGCCACCTGGAGGAGAAGGGAGATACGAATGGCGCCATTCCCAAGTAAGATTTGTTTCCTGCTGTAGTAATTTTCCTGATTACGCTTTTGGTATAATTTTATGAAATGAAATTCAGTTATCTGACTTGTCTGTTGTTTTTGGTAGTGGGCCTCTGTGAAGAGACATTTCTTTTGGTTTTATTTAGTAGCAATCATCTCACGCTAAAGCTATGGGCAAAGTCTGTTTGAGATTATACCACCCACCCTTGTATGCTTTTGTTTAAGACAGTGATTTATTATGTCTGACAAGTAAGAGCATACAAATTACAATGCCGTGATTAGATTTCAGAATTCGTCTCCATTTGGTTCAATTTCCATAACAAATAAGAGCATACAAATTACAATGCCTTGATTAGATTTCAGAATTTGTCTCCATTTAGTTCAGTTTCCGTAACAAATAAGAGCATACAAATTACAATGCCTTGATTAGATTTCAGAATTTGTCTCCATTGAGTTCAGTTTCCATAACAAATAAGAGCATACAAATTACAATGCCTTGATTAGATTTCAGAATGTCTCCATTTAGTTCAGTTTCCATAACAAATAAGAGCTTACAAATTACAGTTCCTCGAGTGGATTTCAGAATTTGTCTCCATTTGGTTCATCTTGCATTTTCTAATCGATATACTTTAAGACAGCTAGCAATGTAATGACCATCAATGCCTACATTTCTGTTGATGACATGTGCCTTTTCTGTGTGTGTGTGTTTTGCCAGCTATGAGAAGTCGGAGACACATCGGTTTGAAGTGCCACGCATGTTGGTGGATGACCCAGAGCAACTGGAGCAGTACATCAGCAAAAGCAAAGACAAGTATGATTTTCCCTTGATTTTGTTCCACTTCAGCGCACAGAAGCTACAGGTCACAAGATGCGCGTAGGGTGCTTTTAATAATGAAGTATTTGATGTGGGCCAGTGCTTTGTGTGGTATGTTTTCATGCTGTTTCATTGCGGTTATTTTACTATGCCTTGCTGACATGTGAAGACTTGAACGAAATGGGGATCAAGGGTTGAAAGGTGATGATGATGATGATGTGCTTTTCTCTAGCTCTTGTTTCCTTGTACTGAATGCTTAGAGCACATGAGGAGGACCTGTTCAAAGAGTAGCAAATAAATGGAAAAGGCACAGTAGGATGTAGAATGGATACTCAGTGCCCAGTGGTAGGCACAGTAGGACACAGAACAGATACACAGTGCCCAGTAAGTTGGGAGTAGAAGGTCGCTTTGCATTGTGTTCCACAGACTGGATTATGTATGATGTCTTGGGAGACAGAATAGGCAAACAAGTGGTTTAGAGGTTTGTGGTTTACAACCATTTCAAAGTGTGTGAGTATTTTGTCAGTGATTAAATTTTCCTTCAGAACATTACGGCGGTGGTGGGCCCAGTTCATGGAGAGCACAGGGGACATGGAGGCAGCCATCCAGTTCTACGAAACTGCTCAGGACTTCTTCTCCCTGGTCCGTGTCTACTGTTACTGCGGGGACATGGAAAAGGTAAGCACAGCGTTGCTTTCCAGTGAGTACATGCCATCACTGCTTCAGCGCCCACTGTTGGGCATGTTATGTTACTCCTTTTTGCCTGCAGCTATGGGCTGGTGAATCAAGTGCAGCATCTCATCAGCTCTGCAGATTTCAGAATAACACTACCGAGCAATAGCTATAAACAGTTTGCTTCATGCATCAACAAAGCTGTCAATTATTAAACAGCTCTGTGTCAGTCGGCTACTGGGGAACCTTTCGATGCTCTTGTTTCCTACAGGCTGCAAAAGTGTGCAACAACATGGGGGACAATGCTGTCGATTGTTAAACAGCTCTGTGTCAGTCCGCAACTGGTGCCCCCTTTTACACCGTTTGTTTCAGGCTGCAAAGATGTGCACACATGGGATTCAGCTGTTGATTGTTGAACAGCTCTGTGTCAGTCAGCAACTGGGGTACCTTTCAACACTCTTGTTTGTTATAGGCTGCAAAGATGTGCACACATGGGATTCAGCTGTTGATTGTTGAACAGTTCTGTGTCAGTCAGCAACTGGGGTACCTTTCAACACTCTTGTTTGTTATAGGCTGCAAAGATGTGCACACATGGGATTCAGCTGTTGATTGTTGAACAGCTCTGTGTCAGTTGACAGCTGGTGCACCCTTTTACACTCTTGTTTGGTACAGGCTGCGAAGGTGTGCAATGACACTGGGGACAAAGCTGTTGATTGTTGAACAGCTCTGTGTCAGTTGACAGCTGGTGCACCCTTTTACACTCTTGTTTGTTACAGGCTGCGAAGGTGTGCAATGACACTGGGGACAAAGCTGCATGCTACTACCTGGCTCGTCAGTATGAGAACCAGGATCAGATCAAGGAGTCCATCCACTTCTTCACACGTGCTCATGCTTTTGGAAGTGCCATTCGACTGTGCAAGGTAATAAACACGGGGGCCATTTGCTGGAAATGTTTTACTTTTGTGTCAGTTTAATGTTTGACATGTGGTCACTAAAACTGGATCAGCACATTTTTGTAAGCTTGTGTGCGAAATTATGTTAAAGCACATCAAGCTGCTGTCTTCCTTTTTTGGGTTTTTCTCATTCTATGCATTTGGCTTTTTGTAATGGTTTTAGATTTGAGAATCGCTGCATGCAAGTTAACATCATTTGAACAGAGGCATGCATACAGCTGCATGGTGTTCAGATGAAGATTTGTAGCGTGTGCTGAATACATTCACCTTCATAGTGCTCCTGTTTCAGGAACATGGTTTTGAGGATCAGCTGGTGAATCTGGCGCTGATGGGTCGCCCCGAAGACATGATGGAGGCGGCACGCTACTACGAACAGCGCCCGGAGACCATGGACAGAGCTGTTATGTTGTACCACAAGGTCACCTACACACTCATGCTGCTTTGGTTTTCTTAGGGTTACATGCCTGGAATTGTCATGGTTATTCTCAGGAGGTTGAAAGTGCTTCTGGTCAAAACTGGGACACAGGAGAACCCCTCTTTTGTGACCTTCCTGAAGGTCAATAGAATATGGTCTTTATAGAGGGTTGGTGTTTTCAAGAGGGTTCCACCATAAACATGAAACTTGAAAGATAAATTTTCCCTAAGAAAAAGTGGTTTTGTTAAGTGGTGGTACTTGACATGATTACAGTTGCATTTAGAGGAATGTGAAAAAGTGTGACAAAAATTTCAGTCCAGTAATTATTATCACTGTCATTATTATGAATGTCATCACAGTTTTTATTATGCAGCAATAAATATTGATGATCGAGCAATGTTAACTTTTTTTGCCCAGATAACTGATTTTGGCTTTGCTTATTTTCCATCTTGTTCTTTGAACTTAGCAGGTGATGGAGGAAATGGTTAACTTGATCATATTTGTTGTCAGCGACACAGTAATTGTAATGAATGCACATCATACTCATAATAGTAATGAATGTGTGCAGGCGGGCAACTTCTCCAAAGCGCTGGACCTTGCCTTCAGCACCAAGCAGTTTGGTGCCCTTCAGATGATCTCCAGTGACCTGGACGAGCGTGCTGACCCAGAGCTCCTGGAGCGCTGTGCTAACTTCTTCATTGACAACGGCCAGCACGACAAGGCTGTGGATCTGCTGGCCATTGGCAAGAAGGTCGGTAGTGGGCCTCAAAGTCAGTGGGTCACGGTAGTGTCTTTTGAAACATGGAAACAGAAGAAGGTGGAAGGTTTGGTGTCTTGCACCATCAAGGCTTTGGTGTCTTGCACCAGTTCTGTCAGCTGCAACTCCGGATCATGGTTAGGTGGGCGCTTTTCAGTTAGTGTCACTGTGCATGTTTTGTGCATATCAAGTTGCTTAGTACCGGCACATGTGCAAATATCAGTGTAAGGGAGATAATGCTGATTAACTTTATTTCGTCTGCTAGTTGTACATTACAGAAGGGGGGGGGGGGGGGGGGGGGGGGGGGGGGGAGGGGGGGGGTCTGCATGGAAACAAAGGAAGGGGGTGGGGGGGGGGAGAGGGAGGGTCTGCATGGACCAGCATGTGGGGATTGTTCACACTGCTCAGTCGTACCACTGTGTGGTTCACCAATGGGAGGCAGTTAACATCTGCATGCAACAACACTTATTAGAGATCTCACTCTGTGTGTTGGTTACCTCAGTACCAGGAGGCAGTGAAGATCTGCTTGAACACTTAGAGAGAGTTCACTCTGTTCACTGGTTGTCTGTACTGCTGTGGCTGTTTCAGTACTGGGAAGCAGTGAAGCTCTGTGTGGATCAGTGTTAGAGATCTCATTCTGGTGCTTACCCAACACCACTGTGGCTGTTTCAGTACTGGGAGGTGGTGAAGATCTGCATGGATCAGTATCTGAGATCTCACTCCACTGGTTACCCCAAACCACTTTGGCTGTTTCAGTACTGAGAAGCAATAAAGATCTGCATGCACCATTGAGAGAAATCTCACCTTTGGTTACCCAATACTGCTGTGGCTGTTTCAGTACTGGGAGGCAGTGAAGATCTGCATGGACCAGCACGTGGAGATCACGGAGGAGCTGGCGGAGAAGCTGACACCGGGCAAGGAGGACGGGGAGGCGGGTGACAGCATGGAGCGCATCAAGCTGCTGGAGGCCCTGGGGGAGGTGTGCATGCTGCAGGGCCAGTACCACCTGGCCACCAAGAAGTTCACCCAGGCCGGCAACAAAGTCAAGGTAACGTATGCTGCATGCACAGCCTGCACAGGGGCTGCCTTGCTGTTTTATCCTGTCTCAATAATACGTCACCTCAGCCTAACTTGAAGAAGTTGTTTCCCTCACTGGACCAAACACTGAGCAAAATACAGCAAATCCAGACAGCTGAACCTAAAGCAGATGTGTCCAACTTCTAATTTTTTTATGTGTTTAAGTGTTGTTTTGTGGTTTGAAAAAGGGGCCTACCCCGAAAATTTGCATGTTGTGTTGTGTCATATAAATAACGTTCTTTTTAACTTTAAATAATTTTATAATGCAGTTGGACCAAGCTAGGTGGTTGGTCTAAGGGATTTAACTCCTTGTAGGTAGGCTGAGGTAAGTGTTATTAGAGACAGATACTTGGAAAAATACAGTCTCCTTGCATACTTATGGGGGAGGGGGGGGGGGGATGTTTGTGGATCCATAAGGGATTGCGTGGATGAAGCTCAAGATTAAGGGGTTGGGAACTCCTAATACCTTCCTTCACACCCCAACTTCTAGCCCATGTTTCCCTCCCCCTCCCCATTCACACACGCAAAACACAGGCCACCTGCATTGTCTTTACTGTGATGATGTTCACACATGCTCATTGACCACACACAGGCTATGAAGGCTTTGCTGAAATCAGGCGACACGGAAAAGATTGTGTTCTTCGCGGGCGTGTCACGGCAAAAAGAGATCTACGTGATGGCCGCCAACTACCTGCAGTCCCTGGACTGGCGCAAGGACCCTGAGATCATGAAGAACATCATTGGCTTCTACACCAAAGGCCGCGCTCTTGACTCTCTGGCATCCTTCTACGAGGCTTGCGCCCAGGTAATGTGCAGGGGATGATAAAACTTCAATGTTGAGTGTTTTTTCTTCACTTTTCTGTCACAGAAATGGGAATGGTGAAGAAGAAAAATGAAAGCGACTGTATCTCAGGTTTCAGGTATTAAAACTATTGTTTTAGTGTGAAAATGAACATTTCATTTTCCCAGTCCTGTTTTTTTCGTTTTTGTGGGTGGAGATAGGCAAGTACCAGAATTGCAACAAAGCAATGGATACAAATTCCTGAATGAGGCACAAGTTATTTGGGGTAACTTCCCCTTGGCCAGCATATCCTGATTTCTGCAGGTGGAGATAAATACTAAAATTACAACAAAGTGCTGGCGTACAAATGCAAGGCACAAGTAATTGTGAGTGACCTTAGCCGTGACCTGCCTGTCCTGGTTTCTGCAGGTAGAGATAAGTGAGTATCAGAATAATGGCAAAGCGCCATTGGTGCTGGGTGAGGCCTACAAATGCATGAGCAAGGCACAAGTAATTTGGGGTAACTTTCCCTTGACCAGCCCATCCTGTTATTGCAGGTGTAACTTTCCCTTGACCAGCCCATCCTGTGTTTTATTGCAGGTGTAACTTTCCCTTGACCAGCCCATCCTGTGTTTTATTGCAGGTGGAGATAGACGAGTACCAGAATTATGACAAGGCGCTGGGGGCACTGGGCGAGGCCTACAAGTGCATGAGCAAGGCGCAAGGGGATGAGGTGGTGAAGGAGGAGCGTCTGGGGCAACTCAAACAGAAGATGACACTCATCAAGAAGTTTGTCACTGCTCGCAGGTGTGTTGGCTGTGTGTAGTTGTCTTTGTTGTTGATCACTTTTATATAGCGCTTTTCTCCGCTCACAAGTTGGAAAAAACATTTTTTTTAAACCTGTTACTGGTCAAGAGTTGTCTGAAGAGGTGAGTTTTAAGACATATTCTGAAGCCAGGGAGACAAGGGCTGCGACAGATGGAGAGCAAAAAGGAGAGAATTCCAGATTTAATTGGCAGAGAAACGGAGGCAGTAGTGGTAGTAGTGGTAGTATTTATTCCTCCCTTTTCCTCCCTTCCCCCCAGCCTTATGATGGCCTGGTAGTTGGGTGTTCCAGATTTGTTCAGCACAGAATCAGAAGTAGTAGTGGTGGTAGTAGTAGTAGTAGTAGTAGTAGTAGTAGTAGTAGTAGTAGTAGTCCTCCCTTCCCCTTCCCCTCCCATTCTCTCCCATCCACCAGCCTTCCAGCGGTCTGGCAGCTGCGTATTCCAGTTTTGTTGAGCAGAGAAGTAGCCGTGCCAGTAGTGGTATTTATTCCTCCCTTCCCTTTTCCTCCCTGCCCCACTTTCTGATGGCCTGGCAGCTGGGAGTATGTGTGTTGAGACCTGTGGCCGTGGTTTGTGCCGACAGGACCTATGAGGAGAACCAGGAGGAGGCAGCCAAGCAGTGCCAGGTGCTGCTGGAGGAGCCGGACCTGGACAGCGCCGTGCGCATCGGTGACATCTACGGCTTCCTCATTGAGCACTACGCTCGCAAGGAGCGCTGGAAGGCTGTGAGTGTATTTTTGTGCTAGCTACCTGTGCACCCTTTACGCTGTTTGGGGATTTGAGGGAGCATTGTTGTTTGCATGTTAGTTCCTTTTTGTAGGTACTTTTTGGAGAAGACTAGTTGTTCAATCAAATTGAATCAAATAAATCTTTGTTGTTCGTAATTATACAATGCATAAACTTTTTTTACTTTTTTTGTCTTTGACACATTGGCTCAAGAAGTTACATTTTAAATAAATAAATGAAATAAATATGTCAGAAGTATCTCTGCCTTTACCTCTGTCTGACTCTCCTACATTCTCTCTCTTTGCCTTTGTGGTTTGCAATATCAATTCATTTTGGGGGGTTGCTTACTGGGTACTTATGCCGGGGGATAAATGGGCTCTCAGGAAAGACAGTCTTCTAGTTTCAATGTTTAATGTGGACTCTGGTGTTCACTGTTCAGTAAAGAATGTGTGTATTTCCTGTCTGACACAGTGGTGAAAATATGGGGTGCGCTGTAGAGTTACTCATCCTCATCTCCTGCCTGATGATTCACAGGCTTGTGCTGCCCTTGAAGATGAATGAGTGTGGACAAAGTGGACAGCAGTCTTTGATACACAGTTTGTGTACATGATCAGGAAAATGCTGAGTGCATGGTTAATCTTTCGTGTGTTGAATTGCAAACCTGTGCTACCCTTGAAGATGAGTGTGGACAAAGTGGACAGCAGTCTTTGATACACGCAGTTTGTGTACATGATCGTGAAAATATTGAGCACATAGGTAATCTTCTGTGTGTTGATTCACAGGCCTATGCCGCCCTGGAGGAAATGCGCAGCCGGATGCCTGGGGTGCAGCTGGCTTTCTATGTCAACATAAAAACGATTGAGGCTGTGCACCGCGCCCTCGACATCCCCCTCTCCAGCAAAGCCGCCAGCAGCCGCCTCAACGGCTTCAGTCCAGGTGGTGGAGATGAGGAGGAGGAAGGGGAGTTTGTGGAGGAGGAGGTGATAGATGACATGTACCCTCCTGGGGACAACGTGTGACCCACAGTTCCTTGATTCCAGGGGGACAACCTGTGACCCACAGTTCCTTGGTTCCAGGGGGACAACCTGTGACCCACAGTTCCTTGGTTCCAGGGGGACAACCTGTGACCCACAGTTCCTTGGTTTCTGGGATCAGGGTGGGGTGGGTGAAATGGGACATAATTCTTCTTTTGATCCTCCTCCCAAGCCCCATCCTTGAATTATTTTTTTACGATTATTATTATGTGATGAGTTGTGTTCCACTTGATTGTGGACTGACTCAGTTCTGATTACTCTCGAAGGACAACCATTTTTAAAAATTGTTGAATGGTTATGTGTGCTTGATGGGTTATTCTGATGATTTCTTGAGTAGAATGAGGATCTGTGTGTTATTTGTCCATTTGTTTTTGGAGAAAAGCTCCTGATTGATTTTATTGTTTGAATATGAAGATTTTTGTGTGTGTAGCCTATATGCAATCAAAACTGTGACTGTTAGTGTTACAGTAAAAATGGAAAATAATCTGTTTAGAAAAATGCTTCATGGGTTAAACCTAAACGTGACTCAAAGAAACTTAATATTGCACAAGTGACCTCCATAAGACTTACAGGTACAACAGTTTGTTTTGTTCAGAATATCAAATTCAAATGTTACATGGGGAAATATTTTTGGTCTATTTTGGCTTTTTGATCCCACCGTGAAATACTGTGATATGCGTTATGGATGAGAAATCCCATGACTGTTAAGTCTTGTGCTGGAATGTAGATTCTGATTTGATTAAATGATAGTTGCCGTCCATGTTTGCGTGTTGCGGTAGAGTCTTCATCATCATTAAACGTCATCAGTGCTTTGGGGGTGGGGGGCAGGGGGGCGGGGGGGGGTGGGGGTGGAATTCATCAGTGACTGAAGATAATATAACCATGACCACTCTGTGGCCAATAAAGAGCTGCGGATTGGTTCGGAGAATGATGTATCGTGCTGTCCTTGTTCTACTGTGTGTGCACGGTGTTCACTTTCTCTCCTGTTGTTTCCAAGGGCATCTGAACAGCATGCACTATAAGCGGCCCCATGAGGAACCATCCACAGCTGCTCGCTTAGCGTGTCAGTCATGGTGGTGTGTATCAGTGAATTGCTGTCGATTTGGTTCTTTAATTCATTGGAGATCACTCTCACTTAAAGGTTAGTTAACTACTGTGCCAGATCAGATACAGTTTGATATATATATATTAAATACTGTGCTGGATCAGATATAGTTTGATATATATATTATCTAATGTGCTGGATCAGATACAGTTTGATATATATATTGTCTAATGTGTATATTAAATACTGTGCTGGATCAGATACAGTTTGATATATATATTATCTAATGTGCCAGATCAGATACAGTATGATATATATATATTAAATACTGTGCTGGATCAGATACAGTTTGATATATATATATTGTCTAATGAGCTGGGTTCAGTTACAGTTTGATATATATATATATATATACTGTGCTGGATCAGATACAGTTTGATATGTATTATCTAATGTGCCAGATCAGATACAGTTTGATAACTATATATTATCTGTGGTTTGATGTGTGCTGATAACATACTTCAAAAGCACAAACTGATGTGCTTGATGCATGATCCAACTCCTGAAAATATGTGTTTTCTACCTAGGAAATGTAATTAAAAAATTGGTGGAATTTGTAAAGTGCTTTGAGTCCAAACTCTTTGGTGGGGAAAGGTGCTGTACAGAGACGTTTAATCATGGCTGTTATTGTAAACCCGTCTTCATGCCTCGCAACATTTCGAAAGGATTGCAGCACTTTGAGGTCCCCTCCTTACGATGGTACGACTTCAGCGTGGTCTTGTCGTGAGTTCAGGGGCACCCCTAATCAAAGATCACCCTAAAAACATCAAACCTTCAGTTAGAAGTTTTTTCTGTTGTTTTTAAACGGACCAGTGTTAGCATCGAATAAATGAATGTCCAGCACTGAAAAATGTCTGGTTGAGGAACTGATTTCACGGAGCTGTGAAATGAATGGTTTCAGGAGGAAAGTGCTCTTAAACAGTGGGTGGTCTCTCATGAAGGTGGTCTTTCATCAGGGTTCGTTTACAGCGTGCAGGGTTCCCCAAATGAGGGCAGCATGTGGACCACAGAGACCACGCATGATGTTAAAAGAGCTCACTCTGTTTTCGTTTCTTTTTTTCTTCTCTTTTTAGTACTTCATTGTCCTTTGCGGGAAATTTGGGTCACCTTACCCAGGTAAGGCACAGCCGCTGCAAGAGCAGCGCTACCCATTCCTTTCAGCGTGTGTAGTATTTTCGTGTGTCCAGACAATGGTATGGCTACCAGTGTTTGGTTTTTTTAACAGGGGCTCAGATGCTGATGCATGCAGTTGCACACAGGGGCTGTACGGACACCGCAAGTCTGCACTGGAGGTTGACTCTGGGAGAAAAATCTCTTGACTCCAACCCCTGTCAGCATTGCACCTGGCTTTTCAGTCAGACGCTCCACCAACTGAGCTATGCCCCACCTCAGTGTTATCTTGTTGAGAAATATGACCACAACCATTTCTCAGTGCTGGCTGATGCTTTGATTTATAAGAGTGTGACGTACAAGCTGTCTTCATGAAATTTGCCATGATTGATGAAAACGTCAGCACACTAGCATGCACTGAGCAGCAGAAGAAAGTCCTGCACACATTCAGACTTGAGTAACTCCAAAACGGTAGAGCATTTTTATAAACTTTGACCACCCCTTGATACATACTCCCGTTTTTGCATCTGTTGCATTCGGTTGTGTTTGTGTGTTGGCATTGTCACAAAAATGGCATGTGCCAATCCAGCAAATGCAATGTTAATCCACCATTAATTATTCAGAGTTTCCCTCTCTGTCTTGCAGTGTTTGTATGGTGGCATTGCCACAAAAGCAGCATGCGCCAATACAGCAAATGCCACGTAAACCCACCATTAATTGGTTCAACGTTTCCCACACTGTCTTATTGTGCCAGTGGGGACTTTCTTTTGCTGCTCAGTATGTTATAGAGAGATAGCTATATTTTATAGTTATGCACAGGAAAAAGATCTTGCTGCTTATCCTCTTGCTACAGCCACTCCACATGTTTTTCTTGGAAGTGCCCCCCCCCCCCCCGCCCCCCCACCCCCAAACTGACGAAATGCTGTTTCCTTTTTGTGCATGGATGATTGAACAAAATGTGCAGAGACTCATCAGTAATTTCTTTTGCTTGGAAGTTTCCTTCCTTGCTCATCATAAACTTGTCATTTTGTTTTCAGCGTTTCATTTTTGTTGAACAATGTTGGATTTTACATTGTGAAACCAGCGCTGCAACTTACAGTATGTGTCAACTTACAGACACATAATTATCAGTCTATCTGAAACTTTCTGTTGTTCTTGAACTTTATTTTAAAAATAAAAGATCCGCTTTTGACCCACGATATATCATAAAAAGATCAGTCACAAACGTATCCGTTGTAACTGTATGCATTAACGCCTCCGTCCAATACTCTGTGTGAACTTAACCTGGGTTATTGCCCTTCGTTTTGGATCTCATCCTGAAGTTTGTCTTGTTTTGATACCAGAGCTTTGACAATGGTGAAGATGTGTGTTTTTGTGTGTGTTTTTTGCCCTGCTGCTTGGCAAGTGTGGTTATTATTATTCCACAAAAGAACAATGAAGCCAGTCGCTGTGTGAAATGTCAATTCATTTCTCATTATCCAGAAAGATGACAGTCAGTTTACGTTACAGTACTTACATAACCTCTATCAGCAGCATTCTGCTTTTCTAGAATATTTGGTGTTCATTTTTTCATCACGTTTTTGTGGTTTGTTCCTTTGTGTTTGTGTGGGTGTGTGTGGGTGTGTGTGTGGGTGTTGTTATGCATTAGTATATATTTTGTTGCCTCCTTAATTATCCCTACAAGTTTGGGTGTATACATGTGTGGACTTGGACTTGTGTTTGTAGGTTTGGGCTGAGTGAGAGGAGCAGCGACTTTTGGCATCCAATACACTTCCTGCTGTATCGTTCTTTCTCTTTCATTACAGATTACAAGGCACTTGAAATTGAAAGTGTGTTTATTGCTTCTAGGCAACTGTGGCTGGTCATGCATACACAATGACATTATGGATGCCACAAATGGCAAATGTGTTGTTAAGAAACAGTATTGTTTTTTTGGTTTTTTTGCTTTCTGTTGTTTGAGTAGATTGCAGAAGAAAAGGTAATTAAGCCTGATTACACAACGTTTGGTCCTGTCTGGAGTTGTATCTTTTGCAAATATGTATATATGCACAATGTAGCCATTGGAGATGTGGATTATGGTTATGCATGCAACAGCTGTCAGAAAGGGTTAGTGGTGTTTGCCATTTACAAGTACAAGGTTAGCACAGGAATGGTAGAGTAGGAAGTATACAACAGCTGTCAGAAAGGGTTCATGGTGTTCACAAGTACAAGGTTAGCACAGGAATGGTAGAGTTGGACCTAAGCATGAAGCAGCTGTGACAGATACAGCAGGTGTCTGCTGGTGTCTGCTTTACCTGTTCAGATCAGGAATTAGTTCTGATACAATCAGTAGCATTGCCTGCGAGTATAAAGAGTTCCTGCTGGGAATTCCCATAATATGGGCATTCGTGGCCTATGGAAAAAGAACAGTTTTAAAGAACACATGTTGAAGCTGCTCACTCATAACCCAGAGTTTTGGCCACAGACCTTAACACCAGGGTGACAAGGTGATACAGTAAAACTTTAACGGCACTTCGGTCAAAAGACACCAGGGTGGGTGTGGCAGGGAGAGGGGTGTTGGACTCCACCTTCTTGTCTCCGAGTAAGTAAACCCCTGGTCACAGAACACCATCCTTCCTGTTGGACTATTGATGCGTGATAGAATTGTGTTTGCTCATTTTGTACACTATTGCTGTTGCTATAGATGGAGCAAATGTACCATCAGTGCTAATGAAAGTGAGGGTGAGTGAGTGAGAAAGAGAGCAAATGAGTGAGTGCATACAGTGTGTGTGTGTGAGTGTGTGTGTGTGTGTGTGTGTGTGTGTGTGTGTGTGGTGTGTGTGATGCAGTTGAAGATACTCTTGTATCCATATGTGTGAGAATTTTTAGTGTCTTCTGTGAGCTTTTGAAAGTTGAACATTTCAGTTTAGGAATAGGTTAGTTAAATTTGCAGTATGTTTACAATCATCCACAGGTTTGAATATTGAAAAGAGGTAATTATAATGTTTGCCATGAAGTAGTTTGTACATGCATCACAATGTTAGGCGACTGATCATTAACTGTACTACAGTAGTAAATTGTGTGCTAAGAAATCTGAAAATATCCTAAACTAATATAGCAAGTACTGTCTTCTTCTTTTTTTCCGTCTTTTTTTCTTTCTCATATTCTGTTGTTGTTGTTTTTGTTTTTTTCCTGTTTTTTCCCCTCCTCTTTCTTTCATTGTTTCTTTTGTCCTTGAGTTTGGTTTGCTGTTGTTCTTGTGACCCAAGGATCGAAATGTACTGTTCCTATAGCTACTTCTTCCATAATGTGTCTTGTTTCTAAGGCATGCATCTCCAAAATTATTAGTGCTAGCTTTTTATGTGTCTTGAAATTGAACTATCGTTGCATACACGTTATGATAACGTATTGGCTGCAGCCATCATTGTGTGCATTAGATTGAAGAAACAAGGGTCTATTATATATATATATACATATCAGCTGTGGCTGTCATGGCTTGGTTTTGGTTTGCAAACTGTGCGTACATATCAACTATTGTATCACAGTCCTTATTATGACTGTTTTGGGTTTTGGGCACAAAATGCAAATTAAAGATCTGAGGACTTGGTGAGCAGCTGTGATGGTATTGAGAAATAAATAAACAACATTGTTTTCAGTTCAGCTGAGTTGTGTTTTGTGTTGCATTGCTGTGAGGATTGTGATGATGATGTTGATAACGATGTGGATAGTGCTGAAGATGACAGGGTTGGTGTTGGTAGGAATGTAGATCATGAATTAATATCAGTTTGTGGTCATGGGTGCATGTATGTCTCTTTGTCTCTCTCTCTCTCTCACACACACACAGACACGCACGCACGCACACACACACACACACACACTGTCAAAGAGACAGAAAGAAGGCAAACAAAAATCTAAAATAACGTCTGCTTCCAGCATTCACACACTCATTTTAACCCTTTGAGTGTCCTTTCGAGAAAAGTTCATGGCAAATTCACAGCAGAAGAAGGTTAACACATTGGCTTTGTCCAGCTGAGTGAACAAAACACGAATGCTGACTGTAGTGGTCCAGAACACACACACACTCTCTCTCTGTGTCCTTTACACACACACACACACACACACCTCTCTCTCTCTCTCTCTCTCTCACGCACACACACACACACACACACACACACACTCTTCTCTCTGTCCTTTACACACACACACTCTCTCTCTCACGCACACAGACACACACAGACAGACACACACACACACACTCTTCTCTCTCTCTCTCTCTCTCTCTCCACACACACACACACATACACGCGCGCGCGCTCACGCACGCACACGCACGCACGCACGCACAGGCATAACACACACACATACACACACACAGGCACAACACACACACACACACACTCTCTCTCTCTCCTTTACACACACACACACGCACACTACACGCACTGGACACAGTGAGCAGCAGGAGGGAGTAATCTGGCTCATCCACGTTGGCGGAAGGCCAGCAGACTGATAACTTACTCCATCGCTGGGAGCTAGCTGAACGCGAATAGCCCCAACGCTCTTCTGCCCTCAGCACAGGTAGGTGGCAAACTCCAAACACTGGTTTACGACATCCTTCCTTTGGAGGAAGGTGCCGGAAAGCGATGCTCGGAGTGTGCACAGGTGGCTTAGCCTGCGCATACAGCTGCACAGGCACCCGAAAACAGTGTGCAAGTCCCTCTGATGAGACTATAAACCGAGGTCCCCCGTGTGCATACGCATTCACCATAGTTCAGGAGCTGTGTAGTGAGAGTCGAGGTGGCCGTCCTGGGCTGTTCGTCCTAACGAGCCTTCTGGTTTCCGTGGACGTAAAGCTATATTGAACCATGCTTCGGCACTGGTCTCAGCTTGTCCCTAATATGTCAACCGACATCCGAGGACATTAAGCAACACTACCTACCTACCTGCATACGCATGCAAAAAAGATCACGTACACACGTGAAAGATCTTGAAGTGCATGTTAGAGCGAGGTGGATTATGGAAACATTAAAATACCCAGAGATACTACAGCAAGTGTAGCCTCTCTGAAATACCGCAGCGTGCACTAACGGTGTCAGAGTCTTCATAGTGTTGACTGAAGCTGGACACTATACGGAAGAAGAGGCGAAGAAGCTAAAGTCTCTAACGTCAAGCCACTACGCTGCCGCAGTGGAACTCTGTTTGGAACCGGAAACAATTAAGTTTTCAACGCTGTGAAAAAGAAGACGTTGAAACCACGAAAGGCTCGTCAGTCTGAGGGCGTTAAGCCTCGTTCAGCGAGCCAGCGGACAGTTAATTGACTAAGGGGCAGCTTGTTCACCACTGGACAAAGAGAAACGCCCAACAATTTGCCACCGGGGTAACCGATATGTGTTATTGTGCACGCCTTTTGATTTGTTTTGTTTTGTTAGTTTTATGTTGCAATACCGAATCGCACGCACGCACTCGCACGCACGCACGCACACACACGCTACACACACACGCAGGCACGTAGGCACGCATCACGCACGCACGTATCACGCACGCACGCACGCACGCATCACGCACGCACACGCACGCACGCACGCACGCACGCACACACACACACACACACACACGCACACACACACACACACACACGCTGGTGGCCGAATTTTGAAAAACCATGCCAGTGACCGTCGGCTGGAGGTGACTGAATTGTCTCTCTCTGTCTCTGTCAATCTAGTCTGCATATATTTATCTACGTAGGAACAGGGTTTATTTATGTAAGTATCCCCCCCCCTCCCCCCCCCCCCCTCTCTCTTGTGGTGAATTGTTCGCATTTTGTGTGCGAACGAGCAGGTCCAGCCCTGTGGTTATGAAGGCGCAGGAACGGCGAACGGCGGGCCCCAACTAAACAAGGCTGATATTCCCGGTCGGCTCCTGAACTATATATAATTTTGTTCCCCGCTTCAGTGTGAAAGCCTTTCCCCGTCGATTGAACCGGAGAAAAGAAGGGAAAATCAATGGCCTTTGATCAGGGTTGCCAGGCTGGTAGGCAAGGTTGAAAGGGAAATCAAAAGGTAATGAAGAATCTATGGTGGGTGGGGGGGGGGGGGGAGGGGGGGGGGGCGATGGAAGAGAGATGAGAGGTGGAGAAAGGGAGATCTATACTACCTCCGGCGTCTCCACTAGTGCTTGGAGTGTGTGTGTGTGTGTGTGGGGGGGGGGGGGGGGAGGGGGTAAGTCAGAGACTGGGTAAATAAACATTAAACACACACACACACACACACACACTCTCTCTCTCTCTCAGTTCAGTCTCTCTCTCTCTCTCTCTCTCTCTCTCTCTCTCTCTCTCACTCACGCACGCACGCACACACACACGCACGCACACACACACACACACACACACACACACACACACACACACACACACACACACACACACAGTCACCCTGTGAAACACGCAGGAACGGGTAACTCTCTCTCTCTCTCTCCCTCTTTGAAACAGGAAATTAAGCACAAAGACATGAAATATTAGTTTCAATAGGTCAATGCTGTCACATGCTAATATTGTAATAATAAAGTCCTCTTTGAAGTGCCATTTCTCTCCTTGCATGAAACGCATAAGCCGCCAATACAAGATTGAGAGAACATGACTAACCAGACACAGGAAAACACACACACACACACACACACACACACACACACACACACACACACACACACAAGGGAGTTAATTAGCG